>OX235276.1:38841982-39367584 GCA_944472155.2 Trichobilharzia szidati | reverse complement strand
GACAAAAGTGATTCCAGTTGATGTTTATATAAGTTATACTTAAAAGCATATTATATAGTAAGCGAATTGAATTCTTATTACACAGGTTCTCATCAGCTGCAAACTACCTGAAATTACAATGGTTATAAATAATAACATTTCATACTTCATTGTTTGAAAGGTAATAGAGAAAACATTATAAGATGAACGCATCCGGAATATAAGGACTAAAATTTATAGTTTAAGTTACCATCAATTTATATACTATCAAACTATGAAAAAAGAAAAATGGGGGGTGGGAGAAGACAGAAAACAGAAAAATCTAATAAACAGTGTCAACATGGCAACTCAACAAGGTCAAAGTTCATCAATTTGAAAACTTGCTTAGTGAGTTGAGCCCACTAGTGTATATGAGTAATCAGTGTAATGAAAGTGATATGGTTACCAAGGGAGTGAGAGATCGACTACACTCTCTTTCTGTGTGCATAAGGATGGTCTGAGACGCTTGATTGCAATTGCTTCAGAAAATCGTAGTAGATTTGCTGTCCTTTGTATGTTTAATATTTTGAAGGATTTGGAAATCTTGACAAAATGGCCAAAGGAGAAACAGTATCGCGAAAGATTGAACAGAGGATGAAAGGAACTATAGAGAGATGCTTCCCTGCAACCAATCTGGTGACACTATACAGTACTACATGCTCTATGAGCCAATCAAAACTGGATAAATACCCTGCTGATGTTATCTCCGACTGCATTTATAAATTTACGTGCACCTGCGGCAGCAAGTACATCGGAAGGACAGAAAGAAGGGCTTCTATCCGGTTTTCAGAGCATATTCCGAGAAACTTATGCTTAAAAGGAAGCAGATATTACAAAGTGAAATTGCCAGACACCTTGTGGATACGGGCCATTTTGTCGAGATTTAACGTAGAACCCTGCATAAGTGGCACGGCTTCAAGTTTTCATACTTTAGAAAAGCACATATAAAGCTAAAGAAGAGGAATGTAAAGACACTATAAGAGAAAATTGTGTGACTAGGTGGTTCACAAGTAGAATTCTTGCCGACGATGCCCCATGTGAACAGTGCAAGATCCCCGGTAGGTGAAGTCCTAGACTTTGCCTAACGAGCAGCAAGTCCAGTAAATGGAAATGTTTGGCGTTAGGACAACACTACCGCTACCTAAAATTCAAGGCTTAAAACGTGATTCTCTATGTTCCATTCGGAACGCTAAGGAATGAAAAAGATAGATATTTACTAGAAAAAGGATAATTACATGAAGAATACTAAGAATTTAATAGATCTGTGAGGTCACAGAGTGAATATATATGAGCTGTATCCCCACTAATATCCATCAAATGATTTTTTACTATTTTGACAGCTGCAAACACTCAGTTAATGCCTCCCCCTCCTAACAATCATATACTTCATTGGTTAAATCTATTTTTGGGTTTCACCACCTCAGACTGTTTTCCCACACGATAATATACCAGCTAAGATTGCTTCACGGGGAAGGCGACGGCTTCGTATGGGTAGCACGCATCCTACGCATCTAAGTTCATGAAGCTTTATTAGATGTCTTTACGAAGAGGAAGTTTTAAGTCAGAAGATACAATATTCAGCATTTGCCACTTCCATTCACCACAACTTTGAACAAATAGGTATCTTGCTTTCTCAGTGAAGTAGTTTATTTAATTGTACCTGTGAAGAGTTTATGAATTGTAGACTAGGCACATGAAATACTCTCTAAATAATTATTCTTAAATCAATAAGGGACAGAGAAATTTATAATTCTTTCGCCTAGCTGTGAATCAGGCGTCAAAAAAGTACGTTAGGCTGTTTACCGAGCTCCATTCTATAAACTGGCCAACCATATAAGTACTTACGGAGAGCCATTGTCTGCAGTAATGTCAGCCAGTGAATCCGTGTCCATAAGGGATATCTAGAATTGACTTTTTCATCAGGAAAAAGCGCTGATTGTCATAGATTACTCCGGCGAAAAAAATGGGCATTATGTACAAATATATATCACAAATTTTTCCATGATAAATAAATTTAATGACTGAAATACTAAAACAACATCCACCGTGTTTAGAATACTTATGAAGTAATGAAGATTTGTAACTCATGTATATGTTGTCTTTGTGATTGTGCTTCTCTGGACTGGAGAGTTTAGTTACAAAACTTCCATTGTCCTTATTATACAGCCTCTTCAGTATGAATTTCAAACGGCTGAATATAAAAGTCAGGATTACAGAAATAGTTATAATTTGTAATGTAAGAGAATCCTTTGAACGTGTACACGTCAAAGTGATTTTATGAGGTTGAAAGAAAGATTAGTAGGAGTTCTGTCTTGGAACATTCGATCATCATTCAAGTAATCAAGAACACAACTTAAGGACAGTTAATGAAAATTTACTCAAACCTTGCACTTTTTCAAAATTCTTAAAAAAGTGAAAGCCTTGGTTATTCATTCACTCTAAAGCACGACCGATGTGTGTATGTTTTTGTGAAAGAAGCATGTAATCCCACTTCTTTTATCGTAATCCTGATATTTCCTCTGAATGGCTGATCTGTCAAAGTATAAACTAAGCTATCTTACTTCGAAAAAGTAGGAATCAAAATAGAGATAGGAAATTTTATGAAAATATGATGGACAAAATTGTACAGGACAAAAAATAAATAGATGGAGACTGGCGAGGAATTTCAGAATATAGATAATTAAAAATAGGGTGAATATATCTGAGCTACTGTCGAAGATTTAAGACGTATCACATCCCAATGGACCTCGTCTAAATAATCTACAGCTCTCTACTTGGCTGGAAACAATAAGTAAAGACTTCGCGGACAGTCATTTTGTAACCTAATTTGCTTTACTTTCGTACTTTGAATTGTCTTCCACATTGTTTTTATGCTACATGTTAAATGGATATAAATTATGATAATGTATATTAAATAATCTAAATCAAGTTAGTTTCATAATAGATCAGTCGAGATCTCCACTCACCATCCATTTCGGAACTAATACCAACCAATGAGTCATTGAAAACGACGGGGCACTGGAAAGTAGTCTTATCATAGGTTTGAACTCCTCCGTAGTCAACCAACACCATTCATGATCATTCGCTCGACACCGAATACAGTGGACCCCACAGACCATGATTGCTCTTTGAAACCTCAGGATATTCTATCTGAAGCCAGCCAGTAATAAGTAGGAGATTAATATTCAAATAAGTTTTGTGTAGACTTCTTCATGAACTAGCGTTATTGGAGGAGTAGCTGTTACATCCGGCTTGGTGACACTTCAGTAGTGCCAATCCATAATATCACTATGGCATTAACCGACCACCTTCAAGTTACGAACAACTAGGTTAGAATCTAGTGACCTGTAGAGGTATACTGTAAACGGACAAAAGTTAGATATAAATGCTGAGGAATAATTACACTCTGACAATAATCTCTTACATCTAATTCATGTTGTCTTTTCAACTGTTTAATTGTCTCCTCTGTTTGAACTAATTGTTGTCTAAGTTTTACTTTCAGTGTATAATTCTCATTGCGTATTGCACGGATTTCTGCTCTTGCCTCATTTTCTGAATTGCTTAAATTTTGTAATGCTTCTTTTTTAGCCTCTGAATCACGTGTATTTTGTTCAAACATTACATGTTTCAACTTTTGTCTGTATATCTGTGTGAAAGGAAGATAATTAAAATCAAGTAAAACTTATTATTAGTAGATGAAAAAAAACTGAATACATTCCTACTCACTTCATGAAATTATTTATTTTTAGTCTTTATTAAAACGTTTAGAGTTTATGAAGTGGTTTACAGCATATGAATTAATATTATTATTCACTGCTTTAGTCTATAGTGGAGTCTAGATGGCACGTATTCACTTCAATCTATTCTCTGACATGACTATCAGTTGGCCACACCACTGACGATAATCTTTCAGTTTGCCTTTACATGACTTTCCTCATGTCATACCCGACATTCAACCTGTTTTCCCAAATTCAGAATACTTACGACGGCCTGATGTGTGATGTCTGCTCAGCGTATGTCTGATTTATCACTATTTCCGTCAGTATGTTTGTTGGACAACATGAACATTAGCTGTATTTTGAAACTTAAATTTCTTAAACTAACTGCAAATAATGTCATTCATTTTGTATTAACAATGTCTTAGCAATGTGTCACATCCTTGAGTTTCTTGCTCAAAGATATATAAATAAAATGATATTAGCCTCAATAAATCTTGATTTTAAGAAACCTTAGTCTTGAAACGTATCATAGAGCCCAATGAAACACCTAGACATATAACTCACTTCCGCTTTGCTTGGTCAACTCTGTCTGAAAACATAGTCTCAAGACTAATTCTTATGCGTCAGCTGTTTGAGATGACAGAGGTTTTATTATTGATTTTGCATTATGTTTGCTTACGTGGTTACAGTACAGTTATCATCAGTTTGAAGACATAAATAACCCTACAGGAAATTTTCGGTAAAGTGACTTGTCTTTTAAAAAGATTTATCAACTTACTTATGAAGTAATTACTAACTTCTATAAAAAATGTAATTCAATTAGGCTGAAGGTTTGATACAATCCAAAGACAGTAAATTTATGTCTAACTTACTTACGAATTGCTAGATCTAAGGTAAATTTAGCTCTTCAAAAAATCTGAGGTCTCCAGCCAAGGGCTTATATGATCAATAGAATTTATAATTGTATACTGTATGAGTTATATTTTAGAATCGAATACAGTGCTAAGGGTCCGTTCATATCTTATTTTTACATTAAATGTCTTATAAAATTTCTTTGCCAAAATCCTTTTAGTCCTGAAATGTTTTGCAATCCCTATGTTGATACTCTTTTCTTCTTCAGTTTACTTTGCATTTGACTCCGATCTTGAAATACTTAGGGCTTTATATCAAAAGTGTGTGTTTCCACTTGAAATTCTGTATGTATACGGTAAGTTCTTGCTTAACTTAAGAAGTTAATACATTATAGGGAGTTCAAAATTCTAGTGTCCAGGAGGCTATATGAAATATAGTTTCATTGCTGTGTCGTAAGAAAGGGACTGATTAAATTTTAGCAGTCCTTCCGTTTGACTAAAATAAGTCCTTATCTTTACTCTCCCTTTGGAAACGACTGTCTTCAGGAAAACCACGGAAAATCTTAAAAATAACTGCTGAAAGAATTTAACATGAATCATCATTTTTTTCATGAAATCAATTATAGCTGCTACCCTTTGTCAGACAACATGGCACAGGTTTTCTTGATTCTTCTCTTCCTTGTTGCGTAAAGTACTTGGAACATACCCTAGTCTAATCGTTTGAAAGCCCTTCGAAGTGCCCATAGAATTCGAAAAGCCTTAGCTACTGGTCGATTATAATTTGTCGTTGTTTTTTAGTCATGGCTTACAATAATTCCTAAGTCCTTTCGTCCCCCAACATCTGGCAGTTCTGTGTGCCCCAGGGAGTGAGACGTGTACACAGAACTGCCAGATTTTCGGGTACAAAAGGACTTGGGAATTATTGTAAGCCATGACTTAAAAACAACGGCAAATTATAATCAACCAGTAGCTAAGGCTTTTCGAATTCTATGGGCACTTCGAAGGGCTTTCAAACGATTAGACGAGGGTATGTGCCAGTTACTCTACGCAACATATGTCAGACCTCACTAGAATACTGCATGAAAGCGGTGGGTCCATGCTTTAAAAAGGAGGCGCATACCCTGGGAAGAGTATAGAGGATAGGAAGGAAAGTAGTAAGTCCTATCTCACACCTTCCTTATGATAAGAGGATGGAGCATCTAAATCTCTTCCCATTGTCGTACCGAAGGAGGAGAGGTGACTTAATTTTGGCTTACCGTAAATTAGTGGGTGATTTAGGGATTGACCTTTCAAACCTTTTCTTTCCCTCTAGGAAAAATTTACGTGGTCACCACAAGAAGGTGCTCAGACGGAGGTAGAATAAAGTAAAAGTGGAATTTAGATTCTCTCACAGAGTGGTCAACGACTGAAACTCCTTACCAGATACAGTAGTAACAGATCCAACCGGTGAACGCTTGCAAAGAGAAACTGGATCTCTACAGAGATATATATCGCGAGGATTAACATAGGCAACAAGAGCCTTCTATCCTAATAATCCGAATCTGAACCTGAAGCCACACCTAATGCAGGGACTAACACACACTTATCATCTCACTACTGATAAAAGATTGAATACTGACATGTAGATGTCATACAAAGCATACTGGACCACAAAGTAGTAATGAATTCTCCGACCCTATTGTGAAAGAAGTCTTCCTGCCTAGAATTACGTGAAAAGGCCTATGTCTTTTGCCTTGCAGTTCCGTCTAGTTGGTGAATGAGATTTGTAAAATTTGATCTCGTAACAATTTTGACTGAAAAAGGCAGTGTAACTGAAAATGTGGAGACTTCTGACACTGAATTATAGCGCTGTGGATTATTTTACCTGCAACTTCAGTCTTACGAATAAGGCTCGTCACGAAATTATGCATCACTAGTTGCAAGAATTATATGAATACATACAGTTCATCTGTGAATAAACATGACACAAGTTTATAGTTAACTAAAATGAAACTGTACTGATATTGAAAAGTGACTGTTTCGTTATAAAAAACACACATAAATGACATCCACAGGCGCTGGGGAAAAGGGCGAAAATAGATTAGTTCAAATGAAAAATAACCTTCATTTCAAGCTGATGTTTTTCATCAGTGTCTTCCAGATCTCTTTCTTTCTTGATAAGAAGTGATCTCGCCTCATCAAGTTGCTTCTTAGTTAGCTCCCAAAATGTTGATATTTTCTGCTTTTCCAGAAGTGCCAAGTTTCTTTCTTGTTTCTCTTTCTCTAACTCTTCTCGCAAAAGTACGACATATGCTTCTATTTCCTCCTTCGTCATGTCCGATGTACTCACGTTATTTATTACGGTTGCAAACTTGTTCTTCTTCCCTCTTTTCTTTCCGGGTGCCTAGGAGTAGGTGAGATGTAGAATATAGTTCCATACCATAGCGGATACTAAAGTCTATCTTATAAAAACGCACTTGTGTTCAATAGGTCCAATGACCTCATCCTCAGACTGTAATGAAATCAAATTTTAATAATAGACACTAATCAATGTTCTTCTCTCTTTTCGTGCAGGAAAATATCCAGGAATCAACTATCTGGACTAGGAGATGAAACACGTGCAAGGTATAAACCTTGGCGAATTAATAAAGACTGTAAGACTGGACCCCCGTAAAACATACGATTGATTACTGTGGAATACACATTCTCTGAACAGCTCACGTTCTGCTTCCTTTATCTGTGTGCGTGCTGCTCTGCTTGTGACCATGTCATTCTCGTATATGTCCAAAATTTTTCTGGATACCCCTAAGTAAACCTTTCATAGCCTTCTGTATTAAAATCCAGCTGTGCTACCTTTTGTCCTACCCACTGACGACCAGTAGTGTGAAAAGACAGAAATGCGGAAGTTGGAAGTATCCCTGTTTCTGATGGGGTTGGGTAAGCCTTAAGATATATAAGGGCCCTCTTTTCGATGCATCAGAGTGGCTCTAGACATTTGGCAGATTACATTGCAACCTGTATACTGCACGATGAAGTCACCTTTACCGTATATATGGCAACAATAAGTTACGAATACAAATTACCATTCATAAACCATAATCGAATCTTCCAAGGGAAACAAGTGACCATAGGCTTACTAATTCATTCACATCCGTTAACATCATCAGACTACAGTGATAAATGTGGAGAAATCATGGAGGTAGTAAATGAAAACATTTTTCTCCTGAAGGACTAGAGCAAAGTTTTGAGTGCCATTTTACAGCCGGGGAGGGATGATCCATTCCTTTGTAAATGCAGTGCACTTATCCCATCATTGTTCTACTCGCTTTAGCAGATGACTTGACAACCGCTTTGATGTTTCTTTCTCAGTCAGTGTCCTGAAAAATTGACTCCTCTGCACTTAAATTGCTTTTCCGAATTAATTTCAGATGATCGATATATTTGTAACAAGTTTCTACTAATCACTGGATATCATAGAACTCGCCACATGATTTTGAGGAATGTTTACAGGCCGTTTCTACATTGATCAAGAGGTTCACCGAAGTAGAAATATGAATGTCGATCAGTACAAAAATAAAGGATAGAAAAGGATAAAATGATTGCGAATAATAAGGTAGGGGGAAGACAAATAAAAACGGTCTGTTGACGTATATCGAGCGTTTATATAAATCACGTGCCGTTTTTTACAGGCACGATCATACCTGACATTAATATATAATAAATTCAGTAATAAAAGTTGCATTCATATTGAGATGTCCAGCGCATCGTTGGTACAAAAATGTCATAAAAATGAGCAAGATTTTTCCATCTAAACCCATACAATATCATAAATTGCCATTAATTGTACCACTAATTCATACCACAAGAATAATTCCAACA
This sequence comes from Trichobilharzia szidati, assembly GCA_944472155.2. Classification (NCBI taxonomy): domain Eukaryota; kingdom Metazoa; phylum Platyhelminthes; class Trematoda; order Strigeidida; family Schistosomatidae; genus Trichobilharzia; species Trichobilharzia szidati. Next base: position 39,359,138 of record OX235276.1, on the reverse strand, counting down.
ACAATTTGATAGCGGTCTGAGGAATCAAAGTATCAAAAGGGAAGACACAGTAGTCAAAAGCTACATAAATATGTCCCAAAAACCTAAAGGTTCCACAAACCAGACGCTTAACAATACTCCAATCCTACGGAATAAGTGGAAAGCTTCTCAAATATATAAATTCCTTTCTCACAGAAAGAGAGCAATTAGTGAAAACCAACCACCAGCCGTCCTCATCAAAGCCGATAACTAGTGGTGTAATACATGGAAGCGTTGTTAGCCCTCTTCTATTCCGCTTATTCGTAAATGATATAGTCTCTGTGATCAACTATGGCAAGCCATACCTCTTTGCAAATGATCTCAATAAAGTAAATAATTATGGGCTCGATGATATGAACGTCGGAAGCAAGATCCAACATGACTTGAACAGTCTAGGCGATTGGAGCGAAAAGTGGCAACTGTAAACGTCCAGGTCTAACTACACTGGAATTAACGCTGTCCTTAGAAGACCTTCGGCAACAATGTACAATAACCAACGCGATAAACCAGAACACAGATTGGTGACTCGAGAATCATTTATTCTTGCACCAATATGGGGCCAACCATAAGGTTATTATACACAAAGCCTAGGAATAAATGTCATAACAGTTCATCACAATAATACTTCTGATAGTATTTCTCCGTCTTCTAACGAACAGCGTATGATGGAACGATGACTGCAGTATCGGTGACTCCCGCCAAAATGTAGAGTTGGTTTTGAGTAAACAACCATGAATTGATTATTCATTCTTCAACTACATTGACAGCAACTGACTTTTAACCCAGACAGGTGCGGTGTAGCCCACCTTGAACGCTGAAAACCGCGAATGTGCTTTTTATATACAGTTAGCCCCTCTCAAAACTGTACACAGTCACAGATCTCGGCATAACATACTCAGATTTAACCGTTTCCGATCACTCAAATATGGTTGTATCTGACTGTAAACGGCTTATTGTCTTTGTGCTGCGTAACTTCTACACCCAAGAAGCAAGATTAGCTGTTTATAAGACATGTGTCCGCCCTACACTTGAATATTGTGCTCTGCTATTTAGAAACCTAAGGTCTGGAGGCCGGAAAATTCGAAAATGTCCAGAGATTCCCCACGAATTGCATAATGGGGTTTGACCAACAAGTGGAATATGTTGACAGGTGTGCACGACCGTGTACTCACTTACGTATAGCTCAACTCTACTACTTACGCAGCGAATGTCTGAGTAATTTGCTGATTTTCTATTCTCTAGAATCTTGAATAAGTCCTGTTAGTATGAGTGAATCTAAAAATAATTGTATTAGAAACGACATCTTTTAATATTTGACATATATATAATTACCAAAACACTGATATTTTTGTGTTGAAATGAATTTACTCAGTCAATAACTACCTTTTCTCATATACTTTTCTAAGACGTATAATTTCATAACATTTCGCAGTATTTTAAACATAACATAAGTTGAAGGTTTACTTTACAATGTCTGACGCATACTACGTGAAAATCGGTCATGAAAATTTAGCATAACTAGTCCTGATAACCAGATGTTTTCTTCAGCATCATTCTACATAACTTTATCACTAATTTCTCCACTAACCTTTTAACTCTACTAAATAGTCTATAACTTAGTTGCTGTAATACTAACTACTCCAAGACTTAATAAATTGTCAAGAGAAACTTAATTTCCTAGTCTTTTGCAACAAATATTTACATACATATATGCATGTATAAAGGTGATACTACATTAGTTTGAACCCTTAACAAAAACGAAGAAAAAATAAGGGCTGTGCAGATGTAAGTTATAAATTGAAAAAATGCCTTTGCTCCTACCATCTACATCGCTGCTCAGATTCTTGTCAAGATGCCACCCCCTTGTGCCCTACAGAAATTCGTGGGGCATCTCGCAGGTCAGCTAATACAACAGGTTCTTATCTTCCAGATCTTCGAATTCAATTCTCAATGAAATATCACTTATCTACCTCACGGTAATCTTTTTACTTACGCACTATTAAACTCTATTTTATCTCAGCTACCCAGGCCCTTATTAAAGCTATAACTCACTCTTTGTTCATATTTGTTGCTTGCTTTGAGTCTGGTTGCCTTGATGGAAGAAACACAACAACAATGTTTGAACAAAGCTATATTTTGATCGAGAACATCATAGTTTTCATGCTAACACCAGTATGATTAGCATTATACAGTGCAAATTTATGCTATCGTTCCAAGGAGTTTCCACCTCCTTCTTGTATATATCTTGTAAGTTTACTTTCAATGGTGTGTTATCCATAATTGTATTCTATACCATTTTGCAGCTTCCCAGGACGTTCTTCTATTCCTGAAATAGCATTCAATCACGTGGTGGCATAGCACTCACCCAAATATACGCTGTTCACTGGTTGACCATAACTATCAGCAAGAAACGGAACGACGTTCGGATTGTCGCCTGACCCTGATTGTGATCTCAGTAAAGAGTTTTAAATTTAGTATTTATAAGAACCTGTTCTGATTGCTTGTACAAAAATCCAGCGGTTTAAACTTTTGAAAATGAGCTAGTTTATAACATTTCACATTTGTAAATTATGTCACATATTATCGTGCCTGCAAAAATGGTATACATTTCTTGTGAACTTACTCGTTTATACGAAATATAAACTGTTATTGTTATAGTTGATGTATATAGTGTCTCGATGACTTGCTTTTGGCGTTCAGAGAGGAATCTTACATAACTTTCCCCTCAGCAGCTCCTCGCCATTTGAGCAGGGAAGTGTTAATTGGTTATTCGGGAGGTCGCTCCTAAAAATCACTAATGACAATTAACCAACAGTTACCCCCTGATATGCATCTAAGTTGACACCCTCCATATGAATCCTACTTTAGAGGCTGACGGTATTGACGTTCACAGATGGTACGAAATATTCCAACACAAGATCTAATACACATAACTTCTGTAATATTCTTTCCACGTAGACCAGAGGCAAAGCAAAACACAATAGTTGATCGTCCAAATTACGAGATATATTTCGGGACCAAATTGGAGTGCGAGATGATTGCTTAGCTGGCTAGGGATCATGCACGAACGAACGCGACACGACGGAGTACCAAATGGCGTGGATAGCTGACCGGAAGTCTTTGGTTAAAATGGTTGACTTGAACAGTGATTTTTAGCATCCGATGTTCAGTGATGAGTGCTCTGGTCAATAATTTTGGGGAATTATTTGCCGCCACACTACTGTATTTGCGTTTGTGCGAAATTTCCATTCTGGTACTTCTCAGGATGCTGATCCGGAAACTTTTTTGAAGTCTAGAAATATTTGGGTCGTAGCTTGCTCATCAGTTTTTTCAGGCTATAAATAACCCGGTATGACAGGACCACTACTTTCTAAAGATGTAGACAGGTTCTAACGGGAAGATGCTTTTGCTTAGACGTTCTGTATTTTCTTAATCTATTAAGCCTGCTATCACTTCAATATTGTTGGCAGAAGATTTGCGACTTTTTCACTGTCTTCCTTTAAAAAAAGTAATAGGGCACACAGTGACTGACGTCTGTCCGGCTTATGCTGAAACAGCTAACTTCCAGGGACACCTAAGGTTTTACCACATTGTTTAGGAAATACTGATTAGAAGTCTGCACATTCTCGGAATTGTTCTGGACGCAGATTTTTTGGCTTTGTAAGAACTATAAGCACAGTTTTTGTAGAGAGGCAATCTCCAATCTCACCGAAGCTTGCAACTCACTTGCATCGCGACACTTCCGCCTCTCATCCTATATATTATCGTCCCATCTCTGTTCACTTCACTGTTTTGGACTCTGGACAGTAACCACGTCTCTGTAAAAGTGATAACTGGGTGTGCGTAATGTTGCTATTAGGATCAAAACCCGGTTATCTGACTTCTGAAGCCTGTGACATTGTTGCAAAGGCATTCGGCGTTTCTACTTATTGCGAAACTGTTTCGTTCAGTGCCCATGAATGATATTATGTCCATCTTAAGACACTGTTCTACAGATCAGTTAGTTTCTTTGAAGCCTCACTCCGTTCTTGATGTCACTGATATGCCGCTGAAGCCAGCTTCTAAGCTTCACACCCAAGCAGGGCTAGGTTTATAACGGCACACCTCTCAGTAAGAGTGATGGGGTTGTTTTCCCAGCATCCTGTGCTGTTACTTATGCTCTTTCAACCTGTACCATAAGTGGAGCACGTCTCACAGAGTTTCTCGGCATACGAAATCCTTCTCCACAAATGGTTTTGAATAGAGTGCAGACATATCTGCTAGATGAGGTAGTCTGCAGGATGCAGGTATTACAAATTCTCCCAGCTACAGCTGCGCTGTATGTTATGCAGATACTCATTACACTCGTCACCTTTTGCCAGTTCCGGTATACCTGAATGACGATAGCTGTTGGTCCACTCTCTCAAAGATGCCTCTTATAAAGCCTCTGACTTATCTGGTTTATTTGTGTCATAGAATGATCAATACTTGCGATAACAATGGGTCCTGTTATACTTCCATCAGTGGAACTCAGTATTTTCAGCCAGATAAATACACTCAGCTAATCCTAAAAGAAGAAGAGACGTTGCCACAACACGGGAAGAGGAAATTTCAAAAACTTCACAAAATGAATTGATAATCCATAAGTAAGCGATCCAGTGAACATTGGACAGGCAAGTGTGGAATGGCAGCGATTCTGAAACGCAGCGCTAATCTGACTGATGTCTTGCATTCTCGTTACTCTACTATTGTTAGCGCGCCTCGGGTATGTCTAACTCTAATAATAGTTTCATTTCCATAAAGAAGCGTAAAATGCCACGTCTTACAGAGTCTGAACGCGAAGAGTTACTCAAACCTTTACTAAAGGAATGCAAATGGGAAATATATACTGAACATCGTTCCGGCGATGCTATGAGACGTTCTTTTCTTTTCAAAGACTTTGATACTGCTTTCGACTTTATGACCAAGGTAGCAGGAAAGGCCAAAGCTATGAATCATCACCCTGAATGGTCTAATGTCTATAACAAGGTTAGTTTAACATATGTATACATATTTATGTATATGTATATATACATATATTTCCTCTATTCCTCCGTAAGCAAAGTGTAAAATTCTGAATACATTTTAACTTATCAGGACAATTTGGTGCGACTCCTGACTGATTTGTCTGCTTATAGTGAAAACTGTAACCGTAAATATCAATTGATAGCATCGTTATCATTCTTTCAAGACACAAAACATACTAAGATTGTAAAATAACTACAGGGTATCCCGTTTTTAATTTTCTTAGAATGACACTCAAAATATTGAGAAATTAAAGCATGAAATCAAATTTACCATGTATGGCATGTGTTGACTCGTCTGCAGGGACCCAATTTCTCTTTGAAGAAGTTCATCGTCAGTGTGGTCTAGTATGACAAATAAATGTAGCTGGTGAATAAATCAAGGAACATGGGACACTTGAAACCTAAAGACTGCATTGGCATATCTCATTTGCTCCCAACTTCTGCGTTGTCTGAGAATTTTGAATTATAATCCTCAATATTCTAAGAGTTACAGCCAAGAATAGTGCATGATTCATATTAAAATCCATACACTATATTTTGCTGTGGCTAATAAATAATAAGTACTAAATTTCCCCCATTCATGGTACGGTTTCAAGCAGTTTGCAGTAGCTTTCCTGGAGGTTCTTATTCTCAACTCTAATTTTGTCACAGTGTTATGTTATGCATACCATTGCCGGTCTATGTAGGCAGTAGCGTGCTCAACTTGACAGTTACAGTCTCAGTTAATTTAGTTGCCTTCTCTGGGGATTCACTTCACTTGAGTATCACGTACCAGGTAGTTCTGCTTCGCGCGAATCCCGGAAGGCTGTTTTGTAATCGTACTAAAATTTCGTTAGCGAGTAGTCAATTAGATACTAAGTGAGCAGTCAACATATTCTACCAATTCTATCTCTGTCCCCGGTGCAGGTCAACCCACTAGTACTATATTTTATCTGATACAGGCGACGCACATTAGAAGTATGCTCAGTGCTTCCTCAGTTAGTTCAAAAAACGTTTGTATTTATTTCTTTGCTTACCCAACAAATTTTCGTAACAAAGCATCACTTTCTAGGACACTAAGGCCAACCATTTTTGATTTTATGATAAGATCATATAAGGATGCTGGACACTGCTGGTTGTCGTCACTTAACATAACATTTCTATTCATCTTCTTACACGTTTATATACTCTAAGTCAAACAACGTTTTTTTCTTATGTGAAGATAATTCTGCGACTGTGCAAATACAGGTGGTCATCTCCACTAGCATATCTATGGTGTAACTAACAAAACAAAAGTGGCGCTGGCTTTAGGATGGACTGCTGTTCGCCATCATCTCTGGATCTACAGAATCAAAAGTAGCTTTCAGATCAAGAAGTATAATAAACGCTGGATATCAGTAAATATGACTGTGTCCTAGGACCTGTAAATGGATAATATTTAGTATGTGCACATTAGTATGCCTAGTTCTCTTGAATTTCTATGCGAGCTTCAATCGGTCTTAAAATAAGTGTAGAGACGGATTACTGTGTGATCCACATGAAAACCTGTCCTCCTTATAACTGGAGTGGTTAATAGTCTAAGTTAATCTGATAGAAATATTTCAAATTTGTAAATACTATATGCTACATTAGTGCATTACTGTATCATTATCTTTAAACGTCTCCAGATAGTTTCAATTCGTCTCCGTCTTTCGCGTCATTTTCTGGAGTTGAAGGCCCGACACGCACATTTCGATGGAAATGATGCTGGACAGTGGCAAATGTAGTGTTGATTAGGCCAGTTAGACATCCAACAGTGCTGCCACCCAACGTTTAAAGTCATTAAAGTCTTGTCTTCCTCGATGATCGGTTCACTCTCCATTGCATTACTAAGCCCCGTCATCTAAGTAAGCCTAAATAGTTGACGCGTGTCACATAGTACCATAATATTTCCAATTTCTTTTTCTCCATTCACATGCTTCTACTTGCATTCCTTATGGTAATATTTAATTCATATACACCTTAGCGAATTTCGCTTTTCCTCACTTTCGGGACCTTTCATTCTTTGTGCATTGGTCAATTGGTACGAGGCTACAAAAGTCAACTGGTGTCTAGTAACTTGGCTGCGAGTTATGAATTGTTCTCATTAATATTTCTACAACAAATGAAAGTAAATGTCAGATTTCTTCAGGATAAATGTTGCTATCCTTCTCAAATGTGTTCAGTCAATACTATGAATAAAGATATGACATTTTGATCTGCGATTGGGACATGTAATAGATTTGTTAGTTCTTGTTTTCAATTTACATCCGGTTACAATACTGACCTTAATACGTTGGCATCTCAAAGGTATCATCAGCTCTCTCTCCCTGTCTCTGGTTGCAAATACATCTTGTCGATGAGTGACAATAAAAGTGGGACCTATAAGTCCCCTTCAACCACGTAATATCAATTAGAAGTAAAGACAGATGGCGATTTTTGTACATTAGCAAATATTTTACATGAATTAATGTGAATTACACACTTACAGACATATAATGAATTATATATATATATATATATATATATATATGGCCTCCAAAGCCTCAGGATAGTCGGGGGTGGGTGCCTTGCGCTGCGGGTTGGCCATCCCTCCGCACACCTCTTGAAATGCTCCCGTATGACCGGGCGTCTTACATAGCCTCTCCTGAGGAAGTCCTACTCACTGCCTTCACGTGGCGGAGGTGTTTTTCACCAAAGTGAGAGGGCGAAAGCGGATGCCCGGCGCTCTTCACCGGGTTGACTGTCCATTGGATGACAGTCTAGGGGAGATGGCTAAACCCTGATTCCAAACCTCCAACGACTGGCGTATGAAGCTCACTGAAGCTCACCGGCAGACGTATGAACAAAGGGCTTGTTGGATGTCCTGGATGTCTGGCCCCATTCAAAAAGGCGTATGAACCGAACTCCGGTCACCGGCTGCCAATGGATAGTGGACTCCCTACTTCACTCCTACTGCCTTGTAGGTCACACTTGGTTGTGTAAAGGCTAGAGCTGCACTCTCAAACAAAAGGCCGAGAGATTCTGGGGACATCACTCGTACCAAATTCCCATGAAACTTCATGAACTCTCTTACAAACGCCTGGGCAGCGATGATTCGAGATGTTCATGAAGCCGGCTCATCCTCCCATAGGAGATAGCCGAAGTAAAGTAAGTAATATATATATATATATGTATATATATATGGAAGATGTAGCATGACGACGGAACAATACAAAGAGGGACTCAATGTTAATCTGTTCATTTCACATAGCACACTATAATTTGATATCAGTTACTGTATAATGTTTTCAGCGTGATTTGCTGCCTGTATATATATCCATATCAAATGAATCAAGCAATTTTCAACACTTCTCCCCTATAATTCTAAAGCCCGTATTCACTTCTTTTTAATTCGTAGAGAGGTTTTTTATGTGGTTCCCGTTGTGTGCATTCTCTACACAGTTTATATGAAAGCAGGAAAGTAGCACTAGGATTTCTAAAACCCTCGATTGTAGAAGAAATACTTGTGGACAATGCGAAGAAGAACCGGGTTAACCAAGTGTAAATGTGGCTATTTAGCAGTGTATAAATGGCCATGATTTAAAAAACTGTAGTATTGAGCATTGAGGAACAAATAACAACCGGAATTCTGAAATTGTTATCTGAATACCGATAATAATTATTCTTTCACTGAATAATAACCAGATACAAGAAAAGTAAGGAGATTGTGACTTGGAGAATATGACGGACATATTTTATAGTTACAGGGCACGAAGTATGTTAAATAATGCTACTCAGTTCTTATCGTAGTTTTTTATACACTAGCTCATAAACGTGTAATGGTTTTGATTGGACACTAGTTAGTAACTAGTGTATTGTGTGTAGTCATTTCATTGTTACAAACTGAATTTTATCAGTCAAGTTTGCAATGAGGCCTCCATAACAGGTGGCTCGCCATCACGGTGCACTGTAAAGTGTTGATATTGGATGGTCGGAGGCGATCGTCAGGAAGCCTTGGACCTAGTTTGCGTGCTAGTTGGCAGTCGTGTAATGATTTTTCAATATGTGGACTACGACTGGAATTCCGTACTCGTCAGTCTAAAGTTAGGTGCCTAAGTGAATGGCCGTATGTTCTTAACCACAAAAGAGGGTAAATTTCATGCATGAAATTATTATTTTTAAAAATAAATATAAACTTATGATATTGTTGGCTACACATTAAAACCGCGTTTGAGCTTACATTCTCATAATGGATATTTCCTGATTATTGTTATCACCAGTCAATATTCAGTATCGGTTTTTCTTGCTGTCTTTTTAATAGGTGGACATACTTCTCACCACGCATGATGTAGGTGGCCTTTCTCAAAGAGATATTGATCTAGCGAAATTCATCAGCGATGCAGCACTTGAATACCAAGGAAAATAACTGACTTATTGGCCGGTAGATATTTCTGGAGGTTGAATAAATAACTTTTATAGATGCAACTTATGTTTTTTACATTCTTATTCATTGATAGCACCGTCAGTATATAATATATATGACTTACAGCTTAACCGAGTCCCTGATCTAGTTTTAAGTTTGTAAAGGAAAATAAAACTGTTTGATGTTAAGTGTCATATTTGTCGAGTGTTTGTATGCCAGGATGTGATCAGTTTCAAGTAATATCGTGAGCTAACATCAGTCAGAGGACCAGTGAAAACCAGAGAGTACTTGACAGCCGTTTCATCCCGCTTTTGGAACTCTCCAGCATTATGAACACATTTCATCACCAGAGATCTTACCCAAGACTTTCAGGATATTGAAGCCAGACTGTTGACCATCCATTTATTGGGATGGAATCCAATGGACCATGAAATCTAACTTCTGCTATTTCGGAGTATATAGCACCACAGCCAGCCGATGTCACCCCTCTAGTAACAAATTCCCATCAGAACTTCAGGTAACTTCGTTCAATATTGCCTTTCTAGGTAAAAAGAGTGTCTGCGCAAAATGTAAAACACAGTCGTGGGGTTTTTATTGGAGAATTAGTTCCTACTTAACAGTTACGTGAAAATTTGTACAATTAGTAATAGCTTCTAGCTGCTGTCTGAGCTATGTCTCTTCGTAAACTTCGATACATAGAAGGTTGGAATGTCTCTTTTACTAGTGAAAAATTTGGATGCACAGGGTGGGGAGTCATAGCTTTATCATTATTAATACATCTCGTATTCATGTAGACAGCTTAAATAGGCAATTGTATGTTGACTGCGAGTGAACATGTCATTCATGTTTGTTCTCTAACTCATTTTTTCGTCTTTCCTTATGTTAACATAACACAAATATACTGGCATGAAGTGTGATCACTTGATGGGTGTATACGCAATCATATTGGGTTTTCTGTTGCATTTGTCTAACAGACAGAAATCAAAATAAGTATCACATATGTAAGCATCTAAGGAAAAATAAAAATATACAACTAAGGATTTGCTAAGCGCAGAAATTGCATCGGGTCGCAGTGGCTTAATGGTCTACGAGCTCGCTAGCCTTGTAACCAGAAAGACCTGATTTCGAACCCTGGTGGGTGTGTACTGCGAAGAGTTCAAAACCATGCTGACGAAATGGCTGTCCAGTACTCCCAGGTTTTCCAATGGTTCTCTAACTGCTGTTAGCTCATGATGACATAGACATCAAGTATGAATTCTAATCTATATCACGTAGTTTTTATAACCAAAGATGTCATTGATCAAATGCGTTCCAGTTAGACGAAGTTCTTATATTTCCACTGTGTCGTTTTTTAAACTAATCCTAATTTATTTAGCACACAAAAGACGTTGGGGTAGGCATAAATAACACATACATTCATTGATAAGGTGTACAACTTCATCTACTGATTCATATAAGCCTACCCATAATCCCTGCAGTTATCATACAGTGATTCCACCAAGTACTTTGCAATTATAAATATGATGTGCTTGTCCTGCTTCCACTGGCACTTTGCGAAATAGTCAGCAGTAAAGAATAGACATCACAGTCGAATGACCCTAAACCGACCAATCAGATCGCCCAGCATTACCAATGGATGCTTCTCATATTCTTCGTTTCAAGTTTCATCCTGATTCACGGTTAAGGTCACGGCTGGATTAAGGTTGGGGGGATTCTTGTAACCAAGATTATGAAAAGCATTCATTTGTAGTGCTGAGCGATCTGATTCTTTGGTTCCAGGTCATTCGACTGTGATGTCTATTCTCTACTGTTGCCAAGAAAGGACAACTGTTAGCAAACTATGGTTGATATTAGATAATTTTAAAAAAAGTAGTAGACAACAGAATAGTGCAAAAAAAAAAGAATTAGAGAAGTCGCTTTTCCCAATTGTTGAGTAAATGAAAGGTGAAATGTGTGTTTATTAACAAGCCAGAAAGGAACTGCTGGCTAAGTTAGAGAACGGTAATCCAGAGGAACGAACACACTAATGATTTTGAGACGTACAAGCGGAATAAGTTAGTGAAACCAGGTAGATAACACAACAACTATGAGGAAAGTGTTGGATGAAGTATAAGGATATCTAGTTATTTTTAGGTTAGGTTACGCGAAGATTAGTCTAAGGACACGTTAGGGTCAGGTTAAACCTTATTAAGGAGATATTAGGGTTGGTTGGGGGGTAGATTAGGATTAGGTTAGTGCTAGAGTAGGGAAAGATTAACATTGGTGTTGAGTTACGGACCTGAATCCGCTTTTAGCACAACTGCTCCTTCGAAGTTCGTTACTGCGTTCGTTCGTTGTATCGCTTTAACTTCCCTGAACTTCGAAAAATTCAACTTTGTTTTCTAAATGATGCATATGGAGCATGATTTGGCGCAAAGTAGAAGTTTTAAGTACTTGTAACATATAAACGACTGATTTTAATAAACGGTCAGTCTAGTAGGACGGTAATCCCATATAGTCAAATAAAAGATTAGTCGAAACTTTCCGCATTGTTTTATTGTATGATACAATTATGATGCTGCTTCATGGAAACAGCATAAGCGGTCTGAATGAAGAATTAGACCACAATGAAGGCAGATGGCCTTCCTATTTATTTTACAGGAGATAAGTCATGAAACGAACACCGAATTTAGTGATATGTTCTCTAAATCCCTATAAAAGTAACACTAGTTTGAAATAATAGAGAAGATTTGTAGCTCAGGTGGATGATTTGCAATTAAAAGTGTTCTCTGAGCTGGTTGGTTTAGTCGCGAAGCTTTCCTCGTCCTTCCGGAGAACATCTTCAGCGCCATATTTAGCACAAAGTGAAATGATTTAAATTTCTTTATGCGTGATGTAATTGCGTCTCCTGGTTACTATCTTCACATATGTATTGACCACTTTCTATTGACTAGGATCTTAAACTTTTTGGTCACCTGATTTACTTTTTATTAATTGGTATATTTCATCTATATTAACGTGTTTGTTAATCGCATTTTCGCTTGAGTACCACGCTTCTAGGAATTCCCCGACTGCACTTTTCGTGTTTCCTCTGTTTAAGATTTTGACATGATCCCAATCAAACTGATGACCATAGTTGTCTGCATGCATTGATACTAAAGAATACATATCATGTCTTTTCACGGCTGATTTATGTTCTTGGATTCTGATTCGAAGGGGACGCCCACTTTGGCCGATGTAATGCTTGTTACAGTTCATACAATTTATTTTGTAGATGGTATTAATTTTATCCTCTTTTTCTGTTGGATCTTTTGGTTTGCATAATATCGAATTAAGCGATTTTACTGGTTTGTGTGCTATATCTATATCTAACGGTTTCAGTATTCCTCATGTACGGTAGAATGAATTTTCTAGTTTAGACCAAACAGAGAAAATGAGCTTCTTCATGGTTGAAAATAACTTTAACTATAGGAAGTAAAAAATCTAAAAGAAGCTCTGACACGTCATAGTTACACTGACAAATTAATCAGGGTGTGTTTGTTGGAAAGTATAAGAATAAAAATAGCACAAACAGTAAGGGCGATATGAATAACAAACATATGCAAGAAGATGACAACACCAACAAGAGGGAATTTAAAACATCAGTAGTGTTATAATGTTGTCAGCTTGTACTAAATCATCATGCTAATAGTTTTAGAAGCAGACTAATTTTCACTCTGATCATGTTTACCGATAAAAACAGACAAACACATTTTACTGTGGTCGAATGCAACAGACGTATATATGACATTGAACACTTTTCTTAAATTAAACAATGGTGTATTAATTGTAATAACAAACTGGGCATGATTGTGCTTTATCTCACCTATAAACTTTCGTAGAACAAATTTCGAGGTTATTTTAGCATCGGTCATTTCTAATTTCCGACTTTTAATTCCATCATAAAATTAGGAAGAGATTACAAGCATTTACACTGACAGTTAAGCATATCCTAAAATGCAACGCTTGCGTGTCGTTAATTTAATCTCCAGTAGCAAAACTGTTGGGTGGTGCTGAAGAGTCCCAGGCTAAGACGAAACAGATGTCCAGTAATCCTTGATTTTCAGTATTTCTTTCACATTTGTCAGATGGTGATCTAACTTGAAGCCGAATATATCAGCCCATTTTTCAAGTGTCGCTTTTAATTTTCAATGATTCAAAGCAACCAGCAGTTGATGAGTAATTTGATCACTGTTCATAAAATTATATCATATAGCTCGTTTATTTATGTAACTATTCTTCAAAATATATGAATGTCTACTTTCCATCCAATAAACTTCCAGTTTTTATATTCTGATTCATACACAATAAGATAAGTAATGAAGATAATATTCAGTGATATAATTCATTTCTAAGATACCAGTTAAAGACATTTTTTCTTCGACTCTTTTATTTCAAATTATTCCAAAAATAACCCTCTTTTTACATGATCATGTTCTGATATCATCGTATGATAAGTAGGAGAATGTAAGGAGGAAGTATATTCCTTAGTCTTGTCTATATGTATGTTTACAATATCATCAGATTATTCAAACAATTGTTCATCAAAACTTGAAGTCAACTGAAATCCTCTTTTAAAAATACAACCAGTCTATTTATCAGTTAGCGGTTACAATCAATAATACTTTTATCGATTTTATATCTTCACAAGTAATATAGTTAGTTTAGTTATCGACCAATATGCTTATTAGGATAAATACATTAGGAAATATGCAGTTGTATAGTTGATTAACGAATATTTATTTATATAAGAACAAAAAGGAGAAATAACTACAATGTTAAGTAATATTACTTGATCATTGAAAATTGAACAAATAAGTAGACAGAATATTCTCAAAGATTCTTAGCAAAAAGAACCTAACAGCGTAGAGATGAAGAATATGCTTAATTTGTGTATATATGTATACATCATATATGTAGAAGTATTGAATTTGTATTTGTTTAAACATTAATTATACATTTGATTTTTAAGTAAATTTAACTAATGAATTAAAACAAAAAAGGTGAGAAGAAAAGTTGTTATCAACAGGAAAATGCCATTGAATGGAACATTTATTTCATTATGTTCACATTTAACAGTCGACTATTGTCAACGTAATCGTAAATTAGTACTTGTATGCGATATGGATGAGACATTATTAACAGAGAGTAGTTTAACGGATAAAATTATTCTACGACCTAAAATTAATCATATGTTAAGAAATTTACGTAATCATTATGAATTATGCTTAGTGACTTATTCAACACGTGATAGAACAAATTATATATTGAATAAGTATTTAGATCCACAATCTCGTTTATTCGGTAATCGTGTATTATGCCGTGAAGATATTTATCCGCAATTTCGTAATAAATCTGATGCATTCTTTGCTCATTTGCCTAGATCATATGGACGTAATCGACGTTTATTACGTGAAGTAATTGGTAATATTAATTCTAGACTATCAATTAGGCATCATACACATCTACGCTTACATTCACGTCGACCACCAGTATGGACATATGTTGTTGTATTGGATGATTTTCCAACAGCTTGGTCAAATCTATCGACTTGTATACCTGTTCGACCATTTCATTTAATCAATGGTGGAAATAAGGCTAAAACTACACGAAATGAAAGTGCTTATGTGTTAAGTCTACACAAATTCTTGCTAAAATTACACACTGCTGTTTTTCGTGATCCATGCAATGCAACAAATGGAGAGAGACAAAATTTAGATAATGCTGGTAGTCAAACAAAAAAGGCCTGTTTATCTGCGCATACAATCATAACACGGATAAAACGTCATCTATCGCATAATCATCATTTTCAAACCTTGTGCCATTTAGATCCATATCATTTGTTTGAATATGAAAATTCTATCACACCATCGTATAAAACAAATGGTGGAATATTTAAATTTTGTGAAACATTTTCTATGCAAAGAATACATGATTCTGATCACCTGTTGGATAATACTGCCACTACTACTACTACTCAAAATGATATAAGTAGATATCAAGATATTTTAGTGAATCAGTCCGCCTCCTCCTCTCCCTCGTCCTCGTCTTCGTCCTCGACCTCCTTCCCATCATCATCATTATCCTGTTTACCACAAGTTTCAAATGTCGGCATATTGACGAATAGTCTAAGTAATCACCAGTTACAACAAAAATCGAAATCACCTAGGAACCATAGAAATGATATAAACTATCTGGATAAAATTGATTCAAAGGCATTGAACTGTCCAATTTATAAGCGATCCAAACCATCCCAGAAACGTATCAATGAAAACAATCAAAACTGAGCAGTTGATAAATACACTGATCAATTTTGAAATTGATATTCTACTTTGTAATGTATATTGTCTTTACGGATTCACTATAGTCCTGTCTAAACTGTTACTGACTAGCCAGACAGTATTAAGATTGGAAATTATTCACCGCACCACCCTCTCTAAACCCCCTCCTCGTATACAACAATAATCCCACAAAAATAAGTCAGAAGTACGAGGTAGAAATCAAGCACTGAAACAAATACATTATTCATTGTTATCATTGTTACTGCTAAATACCATATTGCATAGCATATGATTATATGAAAGCTGATGTTACTACATAATTACTGATTTAGGCGTATTTATGTATGTATCATTGAACAATTGAACATTTAATTTGTCGCCTTTATTTGTTTACTTGGCTAAATTTTAAGTTTGGATCAGCTTGTTTTTCGCTGTCTTTCCCTTTCTCTCTCTTTCTTGCGTGGTGAAGTCTTACGTAATAAAATTTTATCTTTTGGAATCTGTCTGTCTGTCTGTTTTCGACATAGAACTTTGCAGTGGATGTGCAGTAGTTCAAGACGCCATACTACATGTAGCACACAAAGCAAGAGAAGAAAGTAGAAATGCAAAATAGAGATAGTAAACAGAGGCGTGAGACAAAGGAATAATAATAACGAAGAACAAAACAGTTTCATTTGAAATCATAAGTCACAAGGTGTGGATGCATCTGTGCTAGCCATTGAGAACGATTTTGAACCATATCACTGATTGTCTCCATCTATTGATTTCAACCGTCCCGAGGACCCCAACCAGGAAGTCTACACCTTCCTATGTGGCTTAAACTAACTGTTGTGGATTGCACTGACTGATGCCATGTTTTGATTTGACCGCCGCTAGCTCTTTTCCAACCTGTCCTTATGTCAGCTAACATTGCCCGTCGAGGAAGGAGATGACTAGGCATACGTAATACATGTCCTAACCATCTCAATCGATGCAATTTCACAGCCTCGTCGATTGATTTCCCCTCCTTACCTAGCACTCGACCGACGCCTAACCGCAATATTTCTTACCTTATTATACCACTTCACACGGGAGATAGAACGCGGACACCTGTGATCAAAGACAGCTAATCTTTTCACGTCTGCCACTCTCAGTGGCCAGGTCTCACAGCCAACCATAAAAGAGGACGGAGCGGACTGCTTAGCAGTACACACGCCATTTGGTCGATAGCCGGATATCACGTCTACGCCAGAGACGGCGTAACTGGTATATGCGAAACTAGCTTTCTGTATCCGTGGTGAGATTTCGTCAGCGATCAACCCGTTGGCGTCGGCTGATGCAAATTCCCTAATAAGTGAAGCAATCAACGTGCTCTACCACTTCATTACCTATTTCTAATCTAGGAGTCAGTGTAGTCGAGTCCTGTAACATCATCTCATATTTGGCAGCATGCCAAACATTCGTAGATTGCAGCTCAAGGTGTTCAGAAGACTCTGCATTTTGTCAGCGTCTTCACCTAGAAGGACTATATCATCTGCATATTCTAAGTCAACGAGATTACTCCCTGATGGTAACAAGTCAATCCCTGAGTCGCTGAAGTCAGCAGTGACGGTTAAGTTCATTAGTACATCTATGATGAAATTGAATAGAAATGGGGATAATATGCATCCCTGACGGACACCATTAGTTGTCACCACTTCAGATGACAACTTGTCATAAGCTCTCATCTGACTGGCTGTATGAGTTCGAGTAGAGTGTCTTCATCAGTGCAATGTATTTTCTCGGCATTCCCTTTACAGACAAGCATCGCCAGAGAACCTCTCGGTCGACAGACTCGAATGCCGCCTTTAGGTCAAGAAATATAATGATTGTTGGACGCCGGTAAGAATGCCTGTGTTCTAGAATCTGTCGAAGGGTGAAGATATGATCAATACACCCTCTTCCTGGTCTAAAGCCTGCCTGATTCTCTCGTTTTGGATGGATGAACTTAGGTAATTTCTAAAAAAATTCTTTATTAATTGCAGAGTATCTTGAAGCGAGGACTAACAACTATTTAGACTCAGGGAAAGAAAACAATGGATAGTACAAATCCGATCCCCATTGAAGAACAGTGCCTTGATGAACTCTTAGGATAAGTGACTGGAACACTTTGATGAGCAGTTCAACTGGCTTACAGCCATCTTAAATTTGATCAACAACCACCAGCACTTATCTTAGATGTTGAAGTCAGTCTTTGAAATGTAACTGTGATAGCAAAACTTGACAAAACAGCGAGATATGATGTTATGACTCCAAAGGTGTTCAAAGATGGTAGTGATGAACTGTTGTCTGGGTAAACCAAGATATTAGTTAATCTCTGCTGATCAGAAGTAGTCCCGTTGCACTGGTGTAAATCATTGAATATCTCAGTCTATAAAATGGGAGACAATTATTATTGTGATAGTTATGAAAGTATTGGCTGGACTTCTATAGTATCTAAAGTTCTACGTTTAATTACCACGCCTAGACTGAGATGTGTTCAGGGGCAACAAATCTGTGGAAAGCAGACAGGCTTACTGTCAGAAAAAAGGATAGACTGATTTTATCTTCGCCAAACGACAGATTCTGGAACATAGGCATACTTACTAGAGTCTAACACTTGCTAAGCCTCCTGATCTGCAGGCTACATTCGACACTGTCTACCGAGAACTACTGTTGTAATGTTTGACGGTGCATGAAATATTCAGAAAGTATGTTGCACAGCTCAAGGCGCTCATGCTGTCGTGTAAGAGCTTATGTAGGGTTGTCTAGTGCCCGCCGGGGACACCAAATATCTCCTTTTTCATTTATTTTAATCATTGATGTAGTAATGAATGTGGTCCTAATCGATATAGGCTTGACTTATGAACACATCGAGCAGAAGTCTGTATCTTGCATACGATTCACTCGTGCAGGACTAGTATGCATCAAGTCCTAGTCTGAGGATAAGTGGTTGAGCGTGTTTCTCATTTGCAGAATTACATCAACCCAAATGAACTAATCGCTGACGAAATCTCTGCAGAGATACAGAAGGCTTACGTGACATTTGCCATCTCATGTCATGCGTGGCATGCATATATATATATATATATATATATATATATAATACCCAGCTGTTGATCAAAGTGTATAGTGCACACCAGTTCTTTTTTACGACAGTTAAAAGTGGGGATATGAAGGGGTTAGCCATTTACGACTACAGGTGTTTTCGTTATACTTCACGTTCAAGGTGGCAACGATATTGTCAGTAATATTGAGGTTAGGCATAGGGTGTTAGGTGGTGATGTCAAGTAGTTCAATGAGGTTGTGAAGCTGCACGCTACGCAGGCGAAGCTGCCGTTTCTCTCGTCAGACAGTGTTGGTTGACATCAGATTAAGTTGTAGGACAATTAAGGAACGGTTAGACGAAAACATAATATCAATCCATCAAGTGTGAGCCAGTCACGTGTGGAGGTGTAGACTGGCTTGTTAGGGTCTTCAAGACCCCAACAACCAATAGCTAGAGGCAACTGACAATGTGGCTTCACATTGTTCCTGATGGCCTAGATGGATTCAACCCTTGTAGTCTCCAAGATTCATTTTTTTTATCCTTCACGTTCCCCAGTGGAACATAGGGCTTCAAGCTAGTGGCTTGAAGTTTCTGCAGCAGTGTTTATTTTTTACAGGATGGGGTTGCTAGCCTCATGCCCAACCTTTCCTCTTTAACAGTCGTACTACTGGCTTAGCGAGGTAAAGGAGTGCGTCCAGTGGCCGGGGATCGAACCCCGGACCATGTGCATGGTCGGCAAGCGTCCTAACCGCTATGCCACCGAGGCACCCAAGATTCATTAAATTCTCTTTAATCTCTATGTGACTATCCTTTCTCTGAAACATTTCTGTTTGAAGAAAAAGACATAAACAACGAAGAAAACTTTCTTTTCAACAATCCATTTTCATAAGCTATACAATCGTAATTATATTTAACAAAGAATTCACAAGACGACCAATCAGATACTGGTAAAATTTGTCCCTAAAAACGTATTACGTGATGTAAGGTGTAGTCTAGAAGGGGGTGACTAACTGGAAATTAGAAAAGGGGGCAGAAGTTAGCATGACGTTCATTGTAGTTCGTTGGATTTCCTTCCTTCCTTTGTGTGCTTTACGAAGTGTAGCAACTTGAACTGCTGCACTTTTATACAAAGTCAGTCGGTCAGTCAGCAAAGACTCACCAGCCTGATGTAAATATCAAGGTAGGTAAAGGCGAAAAATAAAGCTGAATCATGAACGTAACTGTTGTACATTTGGACAGCACACCTACAGCCTATTACCATAACTGTAACAATAGAAGACAAGAGATTTGGTAAAGAAATGTTTATACAGAATTTAGTATCAATATATAACGAAATAATGTACATCTTTTCTCCAAATCATCATTTGCACTGATCTTCCGTGTTGAGCTACTTCTGTCCTTCGCTTGTGTTTCTGTCTGTTCGTTTCTCCCATGTTTTGCCGCAACGGTGAATCATTTGGTCTCTGTGACGTCGAATCTATCTCTCCGCTATTTGATATTTTCATGCCGATGAATGTCTCTTTATGCACTACTGATAAATCTCATAAGTAGCACACACCACACTGCAACTGAAGTATACAGGCTAGCATTTTAAAGAAAATTTTACAGCCTACCTATTACTTCAAGACGTCAGGAATTGTGATATACAGTCTAACAATAAATTGCCTTGATATACTTATCCGACTTCTTTCTGCTTGTTCTTTTTTCGTTTATTTCAATTTATTAAAAAATCTATATATAAAGCAACTTCAACTGAACCATTTCTGTGAAGATTTTTAATGTTGAATTATTTATCTTATAATTTTAATCCTACATAGGAATTCACATCGGTGGTTCAGCGGTAGAATACTCGCCAACCAACCACGCATCACGTGGACGGCCGACAACTGCTACCTTGTCGTGGTGGTTGGAATTGAATACCACAGTGACCCAGCAAGCTAAACTGCCTCGGATTCATGTTCCTGCAGGAAGGTTGTTAAGATAGCGGCTAGACTAAAAGCAGTTACCATGGGGTACATGGGCTCCAGAATCCAGTCGAACCAAATGTCGTGTGAACCTGTATTGGTCATCGGCGACCACGGGGGCATAGTCCCTGAGGTTTAGACTCCCAGTCAAAGGCTCGGGTGGGGGTGGTCCCTAAAGAGAACCACCTGCTTCGGTCTGGGCGCACGGGAAGTATCTCACCTCTCACACAATCAGTGAAATGAAGCAACAAACTGTCAGTGGAACTTATTACGCGCTCTTAACAATGCTCACTCCTAAACTTTACCAAGCCGGTAGTAAGCCCAGTAAGGAGGAAGGATAGCAACCCTTCACTCCCTCCCCCTCTAAACGGTAAAAGTAAAACCACTGCTTCTGAAACTTCAAGACTGAAGCTTGAAATTCTATGTTCCACTTGGGGCGTAAAGGAGTAAAATGATAAAAATAAAAAGGTAGAGAACTCAGAGTTTCACTTATTCTCTTTTTTGAATAAAGAATTGGCTTCTACTAATGAATCAACGTGAGATTATTTTTAAACTTTCATCACTTCCTCTTAAGAGCCTTAGACACAAACAAGACTGCCACAGCCGAGTGTACAATGTTAAACTAAATTCTATGAAAAATATGACACAAAAGAAGAAATTCCACGCCTCCCCCCCACTGGCAGCCTATCTCCCAACACTTCTTCGTCATTATCAACTGCCCTACCCGCCCCCCCTCCTCATTAACTCAACAGAGAGACAGAAAGAGAGTAATAAAATCCATAATTTTTTTATCAAGTTAATTTAATCACATTTATATTGATATTATGTAATTTATTACAAAGAAACTTATTATTATTATGATGATTATGATTATTAAGTGACAAAAGTACATAACAAGAACAGAAACCAAGACAAATAGTGAAGAAAAGAGAACAAAAAATTATTTTTTTAAAAAAAAACCAACAACAACTGGAAAACTCTTTAAATTTAATTCAATCAAATATTATCATTAAAACTATGAATCTCTAAAATGAATACTACTCACTAGCAATTAAGTATCAATAGTAATACTAGTAGTATTTTTTAATAATACTTTATATGTATAAATATAAATATAAACAATGAATGAAGTCAATATTGTATATATGAGTAATACAAGTCTGAAGAGTTCACTATGCTTACAATTATCATCATTATCATTATTATTATCATCATCACAGGTCTAAGTGAATAAGAACAAGTGGTTTAATGACAGTAACAGTTTTTTATATAGTATGTGTGTGTAGGTCTACATATGGGGTATTAGAAACGACTTCATGTACTCGGTAATTCCACCTTTTTTGTGTGTGTGTGATAAGAAAAAAGAGAAGAAAAGAAAAACAAAGGCGGGAATGAGCAACTTACTAAAGATACTACTATTACTAATACTACTACTACTAATACTACAATTGAATTAGAGTAAAGAAAGAATTTATATGAAACAATCCAGTGTGAAATTTGACTCGAAACCACCCTCGCCACCCTCGCAAACGCACATATGTACGCACGGATGTGAAATTTTCAAGGAATACACCATTCAAAGAAAAGATGAATGATAGCCCCGATAATGATGATGATGTGTTAATGAAAGCCGAAGAATTGAATGAACTGATTGTTTAAGTGTTAAAATATGCTCAAAACTATTGTGTGTCTATGTGCGTGCGTGTTGTTTTTGGTGTTGGATGTTACTTGTACACAAATAACAGTGATTGATTACAGAAAAGAAAAAAACTGATGTATGACAATGATACTGATGATAGTGAGGAGGAGGATGTCGAGAAGTGGGAAAACAATGAGTACAATATTATTATTGTTATTACTACTACTAATTATAATACTAATCCAATAATATTATAGAAAATTAAATAATCAACTAAAAATAGGTTTGAAATGAAAATAAAGTATTTCGTTAGTAAATCAATCAACTGGAACAACTTATTCATTATTATTAGTGATTACCACACGAAGAGAATGTGTATATGTGTGTGAGTGCAAAGGTGGGTGTGGTTTAGCGAGATAGATAGATAGGGAGAGCGAGCGAGCGAGTGAGAAACAGAGAGAGAGAGATGGGAAGTGAGTTGAACAGTTTACAAAATAAGTTCCACACTATAAGTGTTAATTGACATTACTTACCTAGAAGTGAGATTCACATCAGTGACAGTAGAAATAGCATACATAGGCAAACACACACACACACACACCGAGAATAAATGAAAGTGAAAGGTGAATGACACAGAAATCAATATTCGAATGTAATATTATTGTTAATCAGTATGTATTAGAATATATGTATTACGATGTGATTATTGTTGTCGTTATTGTTATTGCACCACCACACACACACGCACACATACAGACGCAGGTAAACAATCAATGAATCAAACCTCTGGTTCCATAACTAATTGAGCAGGTAAACACATTTCAGGCAACTCTTCCAATAAAGATTGTTGTATTTCTGAGGCTTGTTGACGTAATTTATCCGGTGTAAGACTGACAACTAATGTAAGTGAAAAATAAACATTGAAAAAATTATTAAAACAATTTAGTGAGGACAGCAAGTTAGGTGGTGTATTATTAAAGATAAAACGCTAAAAAACAATTCCTTACATGCAGTACACATGCGAGCCACCCAAATAATCAATCAGTCTCCCTCCACAACCTCATCGATTGACTTTCTCTCACTATCTAACACTTCATGTTTCATTTCATTATTACCACCTTACTATGCTGCTCTGATTAACTCCAGTTAATTTATGAAGGCATCCTAAAATTTAAAAACAAAAACTATAACCTTAGCGAATTTTCTATGTTTAGTGGTTAAGCCTCGGTCGGTCGGTCGGTTTTCGACATAGAACTTTGCACATATGTGCGGCAGTTCAAGTCGCCACAATCCATGTAGCACGCAAAGCAAGAGAAGAAAGTAGAAGAAATGCATAATATGGAAAGTAAACAGAGGTGTGTGGTTAAGCCTAACACTCGTAAAGTCGTACGAACCGAAATACTCCACTCTGCATAAGAAAAACATGTGTCGCTTGATAGATAACTGGATACCATGACAACATAGACTCGTCAAGCAGTGACTAAATGTGAAAAACCAAACAGTGGAAATAGTTGGTCAAAGGAAGATTTAGTACACAAGAACATTCATTACGCGTGTGTGCCTAAATATCTTCTGTAAACTATCATTTATTCACAGTAGGAGATTTGTACAAGTACTAAAAGATAATTATTACTCGAAATAGAACACAGATTGTGTTAAGATTTAAATGAAATTATTGTCTGAATCTTCCAACTGTCTCTCTCATTAGAGTCTAAGGTCAAAGTGAACATATGACAGCCAACATGTGGATGAATACAGAATAAATGTTAGTAAAAAAAATAAAAGTTAATCTTTTCCAAATTCTTACCATTTTCAAAAACAAAAAATAACAGCGCACCCAATAACTACAAAGATCATCGGGAAAGAGTTCAATCTTCAGATATTAGCGAATAATCTTTATTTTTCTGACTAGTATTCCTATCACTGTGCGTCGGTGGCATAGTGATTAGGACGCTCGCCGACCATGCACATGGTCCGGGGTTCGATCCCCGGCCGACACACCTCTTTACCTCTCTAAGCCAGAAATAATGCTGGTGAAGAGGGAAGGTTGGGCATGAGGCTAGCGACCCCATCCTGTAAAAAAAATAAACACTGCTACAGAAACTTCAAGCCACTGGCTTGAAGCCCTATGTCCCACTGGGAAACGTGAAGGAAATAAAAAAATTTCTACCACTATGATGCTCTATCGCATTGATGAATACTTGCTTAGCCTAGATATCATCTAGTTGTTGATATAGCGTTTTGAATCCGGTTATCAATCACTTTCTCATTTACCCTTCAGATATTATTTCCATTTGCATTAGTGAGAATAATCACACAAGCGAATATGATTATTTCTTCGTCTTAATTAGCAGTGAAATAAATGAAAAATCAAGAACCTATTGTCAACAAAATATGTCCGAGCTGCATATTGTGCATCGGTGGTTCAAAGGTAGAAAACTCGCTAATCTTGCGGGTGATCCGGGTTCGACTCCCGGTCGGGAAAAGTACTCCTAAACCTCGCCTAGCAGGTAGTAAGCTCAGAAAAGAGGTAGTTAGTTGGGGAGAGGGAGAAAGGTTGGATATAAGGTTAGCAACCCCAAAGACATTATTATTATTGTTTCCTTTAATTCCTAGAGGAACATTGGGCTTCATCCGTGCGTCTCAATTGCGTTCGATTCTCTGCTAGAGTCTTCACCTGACTCCAAGTCTGCCCACACGTTTTCATCTCCTCTTCACATGACCTCCTCCAAGTCACCCTTGCACTGACGACCAACTCGCCACTTCTCTTGCGGGTTCCACTCGAGCGATGGCTTGTCTAGTGATGTCACTTGGCGCTTTCCTTAGAGTATGGCCAATCCATCTCCATTTCTTCCTGCTTATTTGTTTCACAATCGGTTCCTGCTGGGTTGGTTCGCTCCCAGAGATCCCTCTCTGTTGCTGATCTTTCCTGGCTGGCCATCTGATCTTGAGTATTTAGCGAAGACAACTGTTAATGAAGGTCTGTAGTTTGTTTGAGATGCTTTTTATGAGGCGCTGGCCAAGTCTCTGATCCGTATAGTAGCACTGACTTCACATTGGAGTTGGAAATTCGGATCTTATTTTCCATGCTGAGTGCTGTTGACCTCCACACAGACTTGAGAGTAGTGAAAGCTTGTCTTGCCTTTCCGATTCTTGCTTACTCCGAAGACATATGAACTTTAAAGCTCAAAGGCTGAAGGCATATGTTCCACTCGAAATGAAAAAAAAACATCCACAAAAGTAGCTGAGTAGTAAAAATGTGTGAATTTATTCAAGTTAAAGAATGACTGTGTATACACTAATCTCTGATATGAATAGTTACACATTGACTACTCATGTAAGTTAAATCAGGAGTATATGACTCATGTATTTGTACTTCTTTCATGAACATTTATGATAATCTCAAGAATAAATAAAAATCATTGTTTTTGAGTGTGTTTGTGACATATCTCAAAGCTGTTTTAAATGATGCAGAGGTATTCAATCTTTTTGAAAATTTTCACTGAATTTCGTCTAATTATCGTTTATCTTGTAAATGCATATATTTCTTCATAGAAAAGTAAAGTATGCGGTGTCAAGTTTAGAAAACAATTTTACTTGGTTACAGGAATTCATCATGAGCTAACCTTAGTTAGAGAACCATTGGAAAACCAGTAGGGAATACTGGATAGCTGTTTCGTCCTAGTTTGGGACTCTTCATCAGTACGCGCCCACCAGGGTTCGAACCTAGGACCTTCTGGTTACAAGGCGAGCTCGTATACCATTAAGCCACTGGGACCCGATCCAATGCCCAGTGAATTCTAACTTCTACCCATTCACGATATAGCGCGACCCCTAGCCAATGTCTTCGGCGAGTATTTATCGTCACACCCAACCTGCTGCACCCTACTGGTCACGACTTCCCAATAGAACCCCAGGTAACTACCTACCTGAATAGGGCGCTTGCTTTAACTCAATGTAAAGCTGTGAGATAGAGCATTTTGAACCCTATAAACAGTAATGCTAAATTCTACTTTGATCACGTCAGTGAATCCACTTCATTTTCGAAAGTAGGCGCAGAGTTATGTGACTAAGAAAGTAGTGAGCAGATTGATCTTTATATATTCCCTTGAGCACGTTATCTAACCGACCATAAAGACGCAATCACATGATATACTTCCATACGCAGCTTGCTTTAAAAAGAGTGGTAAATTCGCGCGTTATTTGGTTAATGGCAACTAACAATGGAATACACGACGCAAGTTATATTCCGTTTGGGACTCTAGAAAGTGAATATAATTTTATGGTGTCACATACTACTTAATGACTGACATGAGTAGTTGGTAGCCACTCATGTGATGAAGACATCGAACAAGTATTTCGTTAGTTTTGAAGCCAGCTTTTATTCGGTGTACTCGGAGAGGCGAATCAGTTGTAAATTTGTGATTCATTCGCTTGAGCACAAAACTTCAAATCTCTTTTGGTTCAAATCTTGAATCACTTACATGGCGACCTACTACTACTACTAGGTAATATTATAAACCTTAATATATTAAAATATAAAGTGCACTTAATTACCACAAACCAATGCATTGAATGCACTTAATTATAAGATATGAAATCCTGACACAACAATGATGAAATATAGAAGAATATACTCCGATTACATGCATAATACCCTTAATCATAATAGGCTGGTATTATACCACTTTCACAGTGCAAGTTTGCGTCTCTTTACCGCTAGTTTAGGACACAACATTTACTAATTATTTCCAAAGAGAGAACACAAAAGAGAACGCTGAATCTGAATTTCAGGGAGGGGGGATTTGGCAGCCGATATCCTGAAGAGGAGAATATCCAGCTCTTTAAAGAAGACCTCCCCTGGAGCAACACTAAGAGTGAAATTCTCTAGCCGTCCAATACTTTGAAACAACACTAAGAATGACAAACTCTCGCATATGACCAATTCAATGTGCATATACCAGTTCACCTGTTCGTGCAAAGCTAGATACATAGGTCGTTGTATGCGCGTCCTTTCAAAACGTGTTAGAGAACATTACCCAGCATGGCTGCAAAGAGCAGGCGCCGGTTCAATCAGAAGTGCCATTATTGAACATCTGATCAACACCTCCCAAAAGCAATATGTTTCCGACTTCTCTGTACTGCAAAAGCCCTCGCAATATGCATCGAAAAGCCGGAGCTGTGTGTTCAAAAGAAACTAGTTCAACCTCTACAACTACCATGGACCTAGTTCTGTATGTTCCCTTAGCCTCCGTTTTTTCTCTTTCGTTCTTGTTTTCGTTCGCTGTGTGTGTGATTCTTACTCGCTCTGTCTTCATCCGATTCATCCCATTTTCTCAGTCAAGAAAACCCAGTTATTTTAAGTTTGTTTCTATGCTTTTCCTGATCACATTTATAATTCGTTTAAAATAAATATTTTACAATTATATCTCATATATATATATATACATATTCCTTCACGTTCCTCAGTGGAACATAGGGCTTCAAGCCAGCGGCTTGAAGTTTCTGTAGCAGTGTTTATTTTACAGGATGGGGTTGCTAGCCTCATGCCCAACCTTCCCTCTTCACCAGCATTATTTTTGGTTTAGCAAGGTAAAGGAGTACTTCGGCCGGGCATCAAACACCGGACCATGTGCATGGTCGGCGAGCGTCCTAACCGCTATACTACCGACGCACAATTATATCTTAATCCTGGGCAATTTTTGTTTCTAAGGCTCTTGTAATCTATATTCATACCTCCTAACTTTCATTTCAAGTTAAAATTATTATTTCAATTTTTGTCTCCATGCTCATTTTCTATACACCTGTAATTCGCTATCATCCTGTGTAATTTTGTTTCTAAGCCTCCCATAAACCATATCTAGCTGAAAATAATTGTCACCTTTTATTCGCCTTCGTAATTACGTGGAATCAAATAAGAATTGTATCAATGTATAATTATTTGTATAAGTGCGATTGTACAGCTTTTGAAGATGAAATCGCCGAAAAGGCAGATATCTTTGCAGAAATTCGTGTTCTCTACTGTCTAATGTCCTTATGGGTGTTTTCCACGAACACAAAATTCATCATAACTACTAACTTTTATTTGTGAGATTTAAAAAAAAGTTTTATTGATACTATGGAATGCTATAATATTATGTCTACAGTGAAAGCTTTTGGCAAATATACACGGAAAACTCTAAACTGTGCATAAGAAAGCAGTTTGTCCAATCCCTCTTACTACCACGGCCTTAAACCTCCTTTTTTCCCTTTCAAGTTCCGAACTTTAAAGTATGTATGCTTAATACATATTCTGAATATCTTACTACTATTATTACCAATATTCATATTTTCATACCACTATGCAGTGTTTAGTAGTAATCAATTCTGAGCGATATTCATCAATTAACCATTTTGGTGTGGTTGTGTTCTCTGAGCTGGATGGTTTAGTTGCGAAGCTTTCATTGCTCTACTGAGCAACATCTTCAGCGCATACTTCGATGTGAAGTGAGCTTTTAGAATTCTCTATGAGTTTATTAGTCATTCCTTCTGCTAACCTTGAACGTGATTGGTTGTTTCCATGTGACATTTTACCCCCTAGTTTGCTTGTCTCGGTGCTGGCTGCTTCTTTGGTTTGAATGTCGTTAGTCATTCCTTCTGCTAACCTTGAACGTGATTGGTTGTTTTTGTGTGACTTCTCACTTTCTAGTTCACTTGTTTTGGTGTTGACTGTTTCCTTGACCTGAAGTTTGACTTTGTTTTTGTGTGAATTTCTTCGTATGGATTGGTATATTTTGTCAATCTCTATGTGTCTATTGATTGCTGATTCATTTGAATACCAGGCCTCTAGGAATTCTCTGGCATTTTTGCAGTTCCCTTTGTCTAAGATTTGAACATTGTCCCAGTCGAATTGGTGCCCGTGGTTGTCTGCATGTAGTGATATGAGGGAGTGTATGTCGTGTCTTTTGACAGCTAGTTTGTGTTCGTGAATGCGAAGACGAAGAGGGGGTCCACTTTGACCAATGTAATGTTTGTCGCAGTCGTTGCAACCTATCTTGTAGATGACGTTAGTTTTGCCTTCTTTTGCCGTTGAGTCCTTTGGTTTACATAGAACTCAGTGTAGTGACTTTGTTGGTTTATGAGCGACATCGATTCCAAAAGGTTTGAATAGTCTTGCAGTGATTTCGGAGATATCTTTTATATATGGTAGGACGACTTTCTTTGTGTTTTCGCTGGTGGCCTTTGATTTGGTTGATTGAGCTGGGGGTAGATGTCTTTTGATGAAGTTTCGTGGGTATCCATTTCTTTGGAAGACGTCCATAAGATGATTTTCTTCAATTTTCCTCAAGGCGGGAGTGCTGCAATGAGTCCTGGCTCTCTTGAACAATGTACGTATGAAGCTAATTTTGTGTGATGTTGGGTTGTTACTGTTGTAATTGAGTATTTGATCCGTGTGCGTTGGTTTTCTGTATACTTGGGTTTCTAATTTTCCTGTAGTTCGCATTCACGAACACAAACTAGCTGTCAAAAGACACGACATACACTCCCTCATATCACTACATGCAGACAACCACGGGCACCAATTCGACTGGGACAATGTTCAAATCTTAGACAAAGGGAACTGCAAAAATGCCAGAGAATTCCTAGAGGCCTGGTATTCAAATGAATCAGCAATCAATAGACACATAGAGATTGACAAAATATACCAATCCATACGAAGAAATTCACACAAAAACAAAGTCAAACTTCAGGTCAAGGAAACAGTCAACACCAAAACAAGTGAACTAGAAAGTGAGAAGTCACACAAAAACAACCAATCACGTTCAAGGTTAGCAGAAGGAATGACTAACGACATTCAGACCAAAGAAGCAGCCAGCACCGAGACAAGCAAACTAGGGGGTAAAATGTCACATGGAAACAACCAATCACGTTCAAGGTTAGCAGAAGGAATGACTAATAAACTCATAGAGAATTCTAAAAGCTCACTTCACATCGAAGTATGCGCTGAAGATGTTGCTCAGTAGAGCAATGAAAGCTTCGCAACTAAACCATCCAGCTCAGAGAACACAACCACACCAAAATCATCCACCTGAGCTACAAATCTTCTCTATTATATTAACCATTTTAGATTACGTATGGCTACTCAGATGAATTTCGCAGTTTATTCACCACTTTTCCTGACAAGTAATGCTAAATGTGTTATTACTGAGTGATATTCACAACTAACCTTTATTGGCGTGTTTCTATAACTTTTTAGAACACTATCCAGATAACCGTACAGCTTTGAAGTGAAGCTGCGAAGAGAACATTCTTTACTGGAATTCATATAACATAGGTGTTTTTTCTCTATATTATGTCAGTCAGGGTAGTTTAGACACCATTGACAGAACATCCTACTTGTGATCTAGAGTGACGAAACATTTTAAAATGATATATCAGTCCCCCCTGAATACATTGAATGAATTCTATACTAAAGTGTCATAACAAGGAATCGGTAAATATCAAATAATTTTCAAGTATTGGCTTTGTAGGGAGGATTTCACCATGGTGTCACCATGTCAGCTCAGCTTAATCTGATGCTCACTAGAGACTGGCCCTATTCAGGCAGTTAACCTGGGGTTCTAGTGGGAAGCCGTGACCAGTAGGGTACAGCAGGTTGAAGTTGAGGCAGTAACTCATCGAAGAAGACATTGCGAAATGGTCGCGCTATGTCGTGAATTGGCAGAAGTTAGAATTCAAGGACCAAGCTGCTATTTCATCCTAGTTTGGGAATCATCGGCAGTACGCACCCACTAGGATTCATGAGCCATTGAATCGGGTCCCAGTGGCTTAATGGTCTACGAGCTCGCTAGCCTTGTAACCAGAAGGTCCTGGCTGCGAACCTCGGTGGGTGCGTACTGATGAACAGTCCCAAACTAGGACGAAACAGCTGTCCAATACTCCCAGGTTTTCCAGTGGTTCTCTAACCGATGTCAGCTCATGATGAAGTCCTGTCTTTGTAATTTCTACTCATAATTCTTCAATACTCAAATAGGAAATAAGAGGATATTTCTGTTAAAAAGAAAGCAGCTGACCTCAAACTATCATCCATTCATGTAAAATGAAAGAAAAAAATGAGTATTCA
Organism: Trichobilharzia szidati; assembly: GCA_944472155.2. Taxonomy (NCBI): domain Eukaryota; kingdom Metazoa; phylum Platyhelminthes; class Trematoda; order Strigeidida; family Schistosomatidae; genus Trichobilharzia; species Trichobilharzia szidati. The sequence continues at coordinate 39,327,622 of OX235276.1, read as the reverse complement.
TTTTATTTATACATACACCAATAAACTGCTGCGAGACAAGAACAGGAAACTCAATATCTGACCTATATAACTATTGTCCCCAATACATAGATATGTTTCAGTCAGAAAGAGAATCAGTATTAAATTTATACGATAAAATTTATCTCTGAATTGTATAATACCTGAAAAATAGAGCAGTTTATAATCAACACTTATACACATTAAGGAATACGGATGAATAGTAGGGATCCATGTGAAGCCAGGTAATCCAAAAGTAAAGTAGGTGGGAATCATTTGAATTTGATTTTCGAAATTTCGTTTTACTAATCTTCATCTACAAAATGTTGGTTTGCACAGATTTGACTGGTTACGTTATTGATCACGAACTGACAGCAGTTAGAGAACCGTTGGGTAGGATCATAGTGGCTGAATGGTCTACGAGTTCGCCTCGTAACCGGAAGGTCCTGAGTTCGAAACCCGAAGAGTGCGTACTGATGGGTGAGGAGTCCGAAACTAGGCTGACGAAACAGCTGTCTTGTACTCCAAGGTTTTCCAATGGTTTTCTAACTGAAGTCAGCTCGGAATCAACCCTCTAATCTTCATTTGTTTATCCTTTCTTTCATTTGTGACATAAGTGTCCATCTGTCGTTATCTTGTTGTTTACTTCCTTGACGTGAAGACGGTATTTGACTCCGTCAACAGAAAGAGATGCTTTGGCCATGAAGTAAGTTTGTGAAATCATTCACTGCTGATTTGAGCCACAAAAGGAGATAAAGACTATCAGGTTGGGGGTCTCGAGATTCTAATAATATGACTGGAAACTATTTTGGTGACATGACTCCAAATCGTTCTCACAAAGATGCACATGCGGCGTTCATCCAATGAGACTTCCCAGTTCCATTAAACCATCACTATTCTCCATGTCACTATTCTTTCTCCTGTACATTCCTGTTCAACATAGTTCCTTTGAATTTTTTCCCCTACTTTATGTACTACATGGAGCTCGGTAACTTAAAATGCTGTACTTCTGTGCACAGATCTACGTTGACTCCTCACCTCAGTCAATCAGATGAACACAATTTATCCTTCAGAAAAGAATCCCATCGAATAGACAACATCTAACTGAATTTAACAATTTACTTATGTATACGTGAAGTAATAACCGACCTATAGTCATTAAAACTAGTGAAATATACACTAAGCTAATTTTAGATCAGTTCAAACTGTAGCAGCGAAATCCTGATAACTAGAACATAAAAAAAGAGCAGTTCTAAAAATACTTCAAAGCCGATTATTTGTGTAGTTTTTTTGTTGTTGAAGAATGTTTCAATCTAACTATATGTGATAGAATACAATGTATATGCCCAAACTCAAACCGGATAAGTCTTCTTTTTTTCACTCTCTCTCTCTCTCTCAATATTTTACTCCTTCAGTGTAAAATTTGGCATGACAGGATGAGAGATTTCGCGAAGTCATTAAGAAAAAAACACACATGGGATTATGGGCGAACTAGAATTCCAGTGGATTCACTCTAGTATACATATATTTCAACAGCCGTATAACATATCCTATACCCAATATGTATAAATCGTGTAGGTGGGCTAATTCCCCTCTTGATAACAGCTTCACATAAGATAACATTCATATATATATATATATCCTATTTATCTTTTTCTCTCATTTTTCCCCTGGAAAGTACATTGTTTGTTTTAATCTAACTATCTGCTCATTTATTATTCAGGAATGAAAAATAATGTGTCACCTAATCATTTATGCTGAGCAATTCTAGGTAAAGTTTACTTCTACTACTATATTATACATTTCAGTAGTTGAAACAAATAGGCGAAAAAATTCTACTGATAATAAATAACGTCAAAAAACAGACTACTTACCAAGTCCAATACTACGCAGAAAATGTAGAAAATTCATGACTAATTTATCAGGATTCTCTTCCATAACCATTCCTGTACAATCGGGCATCTAAAATATGTAGAAATGAAAGTATTCAATAAATCATGACAAGACTTGGAGACAATCTTTTTATTGTATCATTTCAGAAAATCTAATGATGAAAATATAGTGTTGATGAGGCAGCCATAAGTTTCTGAAACTCATTAGCTATACACAATTTTGTTCGCAAACTAATTCCGATTATTCAAGTGTTGGTTTGTAGGGATTTGATTGATTGATTACAGGATTTCATCAAATCCCTACAAACCAACACTTGAATATCGATGACATGCTCACTGGCGACTTGCCTTATTCAAGTAGGTAGTTATCTGGAGTTTTAGTGGGAAGTCGTGACCAGTAGGGTGCAGCAAGTCAGGTGTGAGGACAAATACTCGCCGAAGACATTGGCTAGGGGTCGCGCTATGTTGTGAACTGGCAGAAGTTAGAATTCATGGGCAGGCCATCGGATCGGGTCCCAGTGGCTTTATGGTCTACGAGCTCTCTGGCCTTGTAACCAGGGTTCAAACCGCGCCCAAAGTAGGTGGGAGAAACAGTTATCCAGTACTCCCAGGTTTCCCAATGGTTCTCTAACCAATGTCAGCTGATGAAATCCTGTAACTAATTCAAATTAATTGATAAATGTATTAGGAGCGATTGAATAAAGTAACAAGGAATCGTTTCTCAGGTAACAAGTTGTACAGGCATGTATATCTACTCATAAAATTACTTATCGTGAGGTTTATATACGCTGCGTACAACTGATGAGCACATCTTTATTACCAAACATGAAAAATATCCACCTAAGAGCACCAAATAAAGTAGCTCTTGGATAGAGTAACTATCATATTGTCTATTCTCCTCTTTTCGTAACACTAAGATTGAAATAACCCCAGTATCAGATAGAGTGAGATTCGATGTCCTAGAGTTCAAATATAACAAATCAGTTAACTGGTTCACTGCACATGGCTTAGCTGTAAATCAGAATACTTCAGGAGAGAGTAATGACGATCATTTCTACAAGAGGAGATCAATTGTGAATAAATAAGCCTGAGATCACAGATATCACTGTGATAGTGGAATTCCTATCTATCATGAACGCGTGATAATACAAGTAGAGCACGTCAACTGCTTACACAACTTAGTATATCACGATACTATACAAAGGCATATATCAAGTGAAGCTTTGATGGTAATCGAAAGAAATATCAGTTAAAGGACATAGAATTCATAAACTAAATTTTCAGTGATGAATTATGTTTAACTAATTGGAGAATGGAAAATTATTCCAGAGTACGATTTTGTATTGCTATTATATGCTATCTTATAAGTAAATAGAACAAAATATTTTATCTAACGACCATAAAGTTGTTTCAATTATGTTTTGTCACTCATTTTCTGTCAGTTTAGGAAGCCAAACTATAACGTCTTCGACTAGTGACTGATATAATGTCGTGCAGGAAGATTCGAATGTTTTACGTGAGCAAAGCGAGACAGTAAGAGATTGAGCTTAGCTAGGTAGTTGGAGGCAATCGATAATTAGCCCTGAGCAAAATTTCGTGCTATTTCGGAACTCATCAGCAAGTCTTACCTGCAGTCTTGAGGGAATTGATGTGTAGACTGAATTATGTCAGTTGAATTTGCAGTAGCTCCACTGCAACGTCTCCGGCTTCAGAATAAGATGAAGCGGGTTCGAATCTCAGGAGGTACTACAAGGCTTTAGATGCACCTTACTGATGAGTGTGAAAAAGCACAAAAACTAGGTACAGGGTTTCGTAACGATTTTCTTCATACACCCTTCTCAAGGTAAAATAAATGTCCTTTCTTTAAAATGACAGAGAGTCTAACTTATAGGCGATGGTGATGAAAATGGTAGAATGCTCGCTACCCACGCAGCAGGTCCAGGTTGCAATCCGGGCCAACTCACATCGTCTGATTTGATAGTTGGCAGTAAACTAGAGAAAGAAGGATGGTTAGGCATGAGACAAGCAACCCCAACCCGTAAAAAACAACACCACCATTACTGAAACTTTAGAGCTTGAAGTTTTATGTTCCTTTCGGAAAGCAGCCGGATGGAAAAGAAGAAAAAATGGGAAAGCAGAGGACGGATTGGGTACTAGAGCCTATTATTAATTTACTGTAAATTGGATGCCACATACAATGAGATACAACTTTATACTAATAAATAATATAAGGCCAAATAATGTATTATATGACTCCTTCAAAAATATCCAAAACTAATCTGCTTCATAATGCCTAGCAGGGAAATCTAGTACGCATAAATCATGTTACGTATTATTGATTATTCATTTGAATGTGTCACAATTTCAGTTCTCCTCGTAAATGCACTAGTACGGCCGAGGGCGGGTGGATTCCGGTCTTTCTTTTAGAATACTGTCATGTGGTCGTGCGTTCCTAGCCTCCATTAGGTAGGTCCTACTAAATATCTTCACACTGCGGGTGTTCTCACAAAGGTGAAAGGGAAAATATTCGGCAATTATTACTTGACTAGTAGACATCTATTGGGATTGGAAAACCTTGCTTCCAGACCTATGGTTACCACGGGCTGCAGAACCCGAAATGATGCCGGTATGCCGTACAGAACCTGTTTTGGTCACCGGCAACCATAGGAATGCGGCTTTGTGGACCAGATTTCTAGTCAAGCGCTTGGAGAGTAGTACCTTATGACACAACCACTTGCTTCGCTTTGAGGAGTGTCTCAGTAAATGGTTAACACAATGATATCAGAATTAATCTGGAGGCAATTTTAACGAAAACAAAGTTATCAATACACATAACTTCAAAATGTACTCTAATTATCAGTTATTATTATTATTGTAGCTTGATTCCGCACAGGATTTTGGTACAAGTATGGGATTTTCAGCATGTAATATCAGTAGCCCAAATTTAGCGGGCCGACCATTGGTATCAGGTGTGTGTCGGCCGGGGATCGACCCTTAGACCATGTGCATGATCGGTAAGCGTCCTAACCGCTGTACCACCGACGCAGGGAAAACCCATCTTAGAATATGCTCTTTTGACTGTTGCCCATCGGCAGGTGGGTATGTGTGCAACTACTAACTTTAGCAGAACTCACTCATTACTACAAAGCCAAGGGATTTATCACTAAGATAGTACCGACTAGAATACAAAAAGTACTAATAATAATCAGTGAGTGGGTTATATTCAGGAAGAGAAATTAACAACAACGACAACATTATTATACTTACCATTAAAAATTGTGTACGTTTTGGATCCATACGTCCATTCATTTCAGCTAATGCACGTGATAATTCAACAGCACGATCACCAGTAACCAAGCATACTTCAGTTTGTATAACTGATGGTTCTTCATTAGTGCTTGTTTCATTATCAGATGGCATTGGTGGACCAATTGGTCGAACTAGGTGAATCGGTGTCCTATCCACATATGATCGGATATAACCAGCTAAATTGGTTGGATTTAGACTACGTGCTAACGATTCATAGAAATTAGCAATATCAATGTTTTCAACTAAACCCTGATTGTAGAAGAAACAGCAGGAAGAAAGAGAGAGAGAGAATGATGGGGGAGGGAGTGGAGGCGAACGAAAATACATCGATTTGATCAACAAAAAAACACAGATAAATTGCACAGAAAATCAAAAAAGTAATTGAAACTCAACCGATGTCCGAGTATCTTTAACTTCGACTGACTTTATTAATTTGTAGGAGCATGTAAAATTAAGTGCACAGTGAAAATAAATAGTGTGTGTCAGTAAGTCTGGGGGTCGACCCTCAGCCTGCAGACGCACTCCTAAACCTAGCTTAGCCGCAAGTAAGTCCGGTGAGAAAGGAAGGTTGAGCATGAGTCTAGCAAATCCACCCCACAAAAACAACAGCACGGCCGCTTCCAAAAATTTAGTGCTCACAAACTTGACACCCTAAGTTCCACTTGCAGTGCAAAGCAATAGAAAAATGAGAAGGGGTTATCCACCAAGATTATTTAGAACGGCATATCCTATTTATGAATAGCGTGGAATAGCATTTCACTTGAATGTGTTTAAATACAGAATACCAGAGTGATACATAAGATATCTTCTACAGATTAGGACTTCACTTCTAATATACATTGCTGAAATCTGTACTATTTAACGAATCCAATCTGAATTGGGTGTTCTTGAACACAAGAGAAAAACGAAATATCAAGTGAGCCTCTTCACCTCTGAGAATGCTTTATAACACCTGAAACGTCATCAATTCCAATTCATAAAGAGAGGTGATGAGTTCAAAAATGTTTCAGTGTAGACTTCGTCATGAACCGCCATCAGTTAGGAAATCATTGAACCCGTACAGCTGAATAGTACTGTGGCGTGTGCTACTGAGAAGATTTATCAGTAGTATATAGACGCAGATTGAAAGGAAGCAGACCATAATTGAAAACAGCATTTTAAGTCAGTGGCTACTGAAGTAGAAGAAGTGTTTACTCCTCTAATCTGGATGTAATTTACTTTGTAGTTAGGAAATAATCTCATTGGACAGCTTTTCATCTCAAGGTTTAGCCATTCAAAAATCAACAACCAATCAGAACAGTTTAATATCAGTTGACCTAGCCTACCTCAAATGTGACTAAAATTGTATAAATGTAGTGTGTTTTTTCTTAGTAAAAAAAAGTCCGTTACCAAGTCTCTTGTCACTGCCTGTTACAGTACCACCATATGATTGTCTATAAATAATGCTTTAGGTATTGAAGACATGGACTAAGTCTACGCTGGTGTTATTCACTTTGACTCTAGATAGTATAATCACTTTATTTGCTGATTTTTCTGTGAAGTTATAGTTCAGTGGTTATGCATTATTAGTGTTGCTGGTTTAACTAGTGTATCACAGTTTGAATTTTGTTGTACTTTGATAGTATAATTGTGATGTTGTCAATAATCCACTGATCATAGCGACTGTTCTGTAGGATTCGCTGATGCACTAAGCGAAGATGACTGTTGAAGAGAGATTGTCAGTTCACATCATGTATATGTTGTACAACAGACTTTGTATTTCATATTGTTTGTATTGTCAACAGAATGTCTGGACTGGTCCCTCCCTAACGTACGTATAATGAGGACATGACCACGTACCCGTTGAAAAGAGCCTAAATCAGCCGAAACAGATGTGTGGTGCCGCTTAGTTTTCCACTTGTTCATGACAACATACATATATTGAAACTAATAAAATCTCTAGAATATCAACATGTACGTTTAATTTTCAACAGCTTTATTTAAGGATACTCTTTTGTATCATAAGTGAATATTTTTACTATTTCGCTGACGTTATCAGTTTGGCACTTCGTCCACATAACACAACTTCAAATGATAAAATAATACAAGAATATATATATATATATACATATTGATAAATCAAGAAAGGAATTAATCTGCAAACTAAACTTACATAACCAAACCAATGTGCCTCTAATTGACTCATTAAACTATCAGTAAGTACACCGCGTTCAAGTGCTGGTAGGTCAGACCAAACATTACGGAACCATTGATAATAGCCATGAGTGGTTGCATTCGGATTTATAAGAAATAAACCCAAGACTTGATCTGGATAACGAAGCTGGTTGGATAAAATGAGAAAAATGTAATTTATCATTGTTGAACAAGACCATAAAAATAAGTGAAAAACACTATTATACTACTGAAGTTTCGATTCAGTAGTAAGAAGTATAAGGGAAACAAACGGTTATAAAAGCCATTGCACCGAAAAAAGTTTTGATTACAGCTTGATTCCCACAGCGTATTTTTGGTACAAGTATGAAATTTTCAGCATGTGACATCGGTAGCCCAAATTTTGCAGGTCAACCATAGATACCAGGTGTGCGTCGGTAGGGGGTTGAACCGCGGACCATGTGCATGGTCGGCGAGAGTCCTAACCAACGCATAATTTTCAGTAGTAAACACTTTCAAACGCATTATTTGGGGATTAAATTAATTTCAGTCAGCTTACATTGAAACTTTCATGCAACTAGTTATAAGGAAAAAAATTGTTCACGGTATAAATCTACTCCACAATAATCGAAAAAGCATTACCCTAGAAAAATCTCAATTTTCTGGAGATAACAGCTGGATAAAAACGAATCAAAAATGTCGAAATTGAATTGAGAGGCCCAACTTAGTTAGTACTGTCTGAAGCAAAACCTCCAGTAGCAACAACAAAAACAACAATAGTAGAAACTCATGACAAACCACCTTACTCTGAAGCTAAGTTCAAGAAATAAACAATTTGCCCCCGTGACATGACTCAACAATCTAAAGAACTCATTAGAATGTCGGTAGCAAAACAACTCCAGCTTTGAGAATACTGAATATGCAACATTTATATGGTGATCTACAGATACTCTAAATCATTTTAGTCCTTTGGCTGGAGACAACTGACCTGCTGAACTTCCGAATGGATAGACTATGTATGTATCTGTGCTACTTTCAAGTCATAATATTTACATTATAGGAAAAAATGGGGAAAGATTGAATCTCCTACAAAACAGTAAGCATTTGCTTTTAACGTTATTACTGATAATGCACTGAACATGATGAGTGGTTTGTGAAACACATGAGTCTTTGAATTCAAATCCACTGACTGAATAATAATGACGGCATAATTCTCATAAACTGTCATACGTTAGTCCTCTCAAAAGAGCCCGGCCTAACAACGATAGAGAATCCTTAACTGAACCAACTAGCCATCTAAGGTTCATTAACTGATCACTATTAGTGCAGGAATTCAGTATGCCAGCAAAATATATACTTCTATCGACTGAAGATTATTCCCATGGGTTCTGAGTGGGACATAGGGCTTCAAAAACACATCTCCATTTCATCCTCTTTAGCTGGCGCCGCGACTACTCATAGTCTCTCACCTCCTTCTCACACAGTTTATTTTATGTCACCCTCGGATGCTCCACCCATCGGTCCCCCCTATTTGGGGTCTACTTGAGAGTTTGCCTCGAGCACGATGTCGACCAACAGTCATCCGGGTGTGTGCCCAAACCATCTTGATTTCCTTCGACATATGTGTTGAGCAATATAATCTTGGTTAATTTGTTCCCAGAGTTCCTAATCGCTAATCTTTTATGGCTATTTATTCCTCAGTATGCAGCCAACGAAGGCAGCTGTCGATAGGAGTCTCCAGCCTGTTGAGAATGCTTTTCATGACGCACCGAATTTCTGACCTATACAGAGGAACTGATTGACTGATCGCTGGTGTTGAAAAGACTGAAGACTACCAACTTCTTTTTTATTTCAAACATACATCCAACGTATTTATGATAAAATGATAATAAATGTCAGGGTGACGATACAGCTGTTATTCACGCTTGTAGTAATTATCACTGTTTTGATAACATATATTTCTGTTTTTACTCTCCTTACGTCACAGCAGAATAAAGTTTCAGCTGATATTGTTGATCTCAGTTGTCAAAACAGTCACATATGAAGAATATGGAAAAGTCTAACAGATGATTATCGATGTATAAACTATCGCAAACAAAATTTATTTACGCCTCACATATTCCCACTAATAGAATAACATAAATACGTAACAACATTGTATAAATAAAGTGTAGTATATAATCCACTAGAGAACTGAAAGGATATACTACTACTACTACTACCACTACTACTACTAATAATAATAATATACAGCAAGATGAAAGCGTTAAGCTGACAGGCATGTGGAATAAGGCAACTATAAGATGTGCTCCACCCAAGGTTTTCGAGCTTACTACACCCTTAATGGATATTATTCTCCCTTCCTCTCTATCCATTCCTGATTAGTCAATAAGTGTGATATTTTGAGATGTGGTAAAAGAGACTAACAATAAAGCTGTTGAGTAGTAGTCATAACAGCAGTAGATGATTTAGTAGGAGACTAATAAGGTGATTTAGGGTGTGTAAAACAAAGCTGAATTTCAGTTTAAATAATCAAATAGTAATCGCATAATTACAAGATAAAAAAAGGAAATACATAAATAAAAAAACTACAAATTCACAAGTACAGTCGTTATTTATGCAGATCTTGAACTCTTCCACTGAAATTACATATGGACATCATGTTTGCTGTTAATCAACTGAAAGTTTATAAAGCAGGCATTTCACTTCACTTATTTGGGAAGTTGCATCGACCAGTGTCAACGGGTTGATCTCTGACGAAATCTGAGCACGGATAGGGAGGGCTAGTCTCGAATATGCCAGTTTAAGCCATCTCTGGCGTAAACGTGATATCCGGCTGTGGACTAAACGGCGTGTATACTGCTCAGCAGTTCGGCCTGTCCTCCTTTATGGCTGTGTAACGTGGCTATTGAAAGTGGAAGACATGAAAGGGCTAGGTGTCATTGATCATAGGTGCCTGTGTTCTATCTCCCGTGTGAAGTGGCATAATAAGGTGAGCAATATTGAGGTTAGGCATTGGTCGAGTGCTAGGTAAGGAAGGTAAATCAATAGACGAGGCTGTGAAGCTACATCGACTGAGATGGTTAGGACACGTCTCACGTATGCCTAGTTATCGCCTTCCTCGACGGGCAGTATTAACTGACATAGGGTCAGGCTGAGAAAGAGCTAGCGGCGGTCAAACCAAAACATGGCATCATCAGCCAATGGAATCCACAAGTTAGTTTAAGCCACGTAGGAAGGTGTAGACTTCCTGGTTGCGGTCCTCGGGACAGTAAACAGCAATGGCTGAAGACAATCGGTGATATGGCTCAAAATCGTTCTCAATGGCTGGCGCAGATGGATCCACTCCTTGTGACTTATAATACTCAATAAAACTTTATTGTTCTTCGATATTGCAATTCTTTTTGCCTCATATCTGTGTTTACTGTCTCTATTTTGCATTTCATTATACTTTCTTCTCTTACTTTGAGTGCTACATGGAGTGAGAGTGGCAACTCGAACTGCTGCACATCTATGCAAGGCTCTATGTTGAAACCAGTCAGTCAGTCAGTCAGTCAGTCAAAGCAGGATCTAATGAAATCATCAAATTTCGGTAGAACCCTTCAGATAGAATACTTTACATACAGAGATATAAAATATATACTATTGGAAATACGTTGTGAAATATAAGACTGATAAACAAATAAACTACATCATGCGAAACGACAGGTGTGACCGTTTTTCAGGTCATGTTCGGATAGATAAGGGGCAGGGAGTATGAGGAATTAAAATTAAGAAAAAATGCATTACAGTTCAATTACATCACTTAGATAAATAATTAGTTATCGCAGAAAGAACTTAAATATATTAAGAATTATAGACTGAGTAATATTATTATTATTATTGTTAATAGTACAAATTTTTTTTTATCCTTCACGTTCCCCAGTGGAACATAGGTCTTCAAGCTAGTGGCTTGAAGTTTCTGTAGCAGTGTTTATTTTACAGGATGGGGTTGCTAGCCTCATGCCCAACCTTTCCTCTTCACCAGCATCATATCTGGCTTAGCGAGGTACAGGAGTGCGTCGGCCGGGGACCGAACCCCGGACCATGTGCATGGTCGGCGAGCGTCCTAACCGCTATGCCACCGACGCAATAGTACAAATGTTGAAACGAATTAAGATACTGCTACTGATAAAAGATAATTTTGAATGAATCAGGAATAATAATAAGAGGCAGAATTGTGTTAATAATAATAATAATAATAATAACAGTTAATAAGTAAAACATATTACCATGGTAGACTCAGAGTGATCACCATTTCCTTTTGTATACAGAGACCTAGTTTGTAAACATCAATTAAAAATTAATCAAAACCAGGGAGTACTGGACAACTGCTTCGTCCTAGTCTGAGACTCCATATCAGTGCTTACTCACGATCCCAGCACGGATCGAACCCGGAACCTTCAGGTTACTACGCCAAGCTTCACAACCACTCCGCTATTTGAGCGGGGATCCAAAGACCTGTAAATTCTAACTGTGTTAATTGATATGTAGATCGATAGCTCGTCTGAATAAAGGGTTACTCAGTTATCTAATACATAGCAAGACAGAAAACCAATGGATTATCCTTTCTCACGCCTATACCGTTTGCCACAGCATACTTTCTCTATTCCTTTCATAAATATACTTCCCGTCTCGTCTTGTTATGTGTTCTCGCTTAAGTAGCGGGCTGGGAAATCAGGTAGTCGTTATAACGCTGTTGGAGCAGACAGGCGATATACATGGTTATCACATCTATACCACATCGGGCATCTCAATTCAATGAGCATTCCATTTCACCTTGATATGGTGGGCCCCACTGGCCACGACTTCTCACTAACGCTTCATGACATCTATCCAGCAGCCTTTAGTGAGTTAGAGATTGATATTTAAACTATCAAGTTTTACAGGGGACCTGGATTAAACTCAATGTATATTTTTTTCATGTCGTGGGCGTATACTACTGAAAAGTTTCAAACTGGAAAGTAACAACTATCCAGTGCTGAATATTTTTTTAATGATCTTTGACTGATTTTGGTTCGTGAAGACATCTAAACTGAAATTAATCAAAATTCCTACAAAAACCAACGATCAAGATGACAGCAAAACAACAACAACAACGGCAACCATGACCACTATGCTTGTGGTAGTTATTACAATTTATCAGTGAATTTCACACTGGACAACAGAGCAAACCTTCAGTACTTTTAAATGTTAGTTATGTAGAAAGAAAAAAAAAGAAACAAACACAGAAGGAAAGAAAGAGAGAAAAAAAATATTAACTCAGCTTAAATGGACTAATGTGTAACCAATATGGTTACTTGTTAAAATATCTGCAAGAAAATTGATTATTCAATGTACACAATCTCATACACATATATTTACAATATGCATTACATTATGCATACATTATGCATACTGTTGCTGGTATATGATAAGATGAAGAAAGAAATAAACAGAGATATGCACTAACATTCATGACAGAGAATAGAAAACTTTTATAAGTTCAAACGAAGGATAGAAAAGAGATTCAGTTGACCTTAAAAAAAAATTTCACATTTTGTACCTAGTAAATACTTATCATTGTCGAGTGTCGGTTTGATGAGATTTTATTGGCTGCAGGACTGTTCACCAGTTAACCTCAGTTAGACATCTGCTTCGTCATAGTTTGGGACTCTTCAGCAGTACGGACCCACTAGAGAAATGCGAACCCAGGACCCCCTGGTTACGAGGCAGCCTCGTAGACCATCAAGCCACTAAGAATCAATCCCAATGGTCTCATTGCTGCTTAAGGAGGTGGAGATGCAGTCAGCATGATTGACACAAACTCGAAAAGGAGAGCAGATGTGGGCTCAGACCACCATCTAAGTCAAGTAACCTTCAAGGTGAAGCTGAAATCCTTCAGAAAAACTGGGGACAGACCACAATTCAAGTTCACCATTCAGAAACTGAAGGAGAAAACTACAAGGGATGCCTTCACTACAGATGAGATCAGAGCAAAGTCAGAGACACTAGGCGGTACTACTGAGGTAACCTACATAAAAGAACACTGGAGATCAGTGAAGGTGATGTTCGAGGAAACATGTACAACCATTCTAGGAAGAAAGAAGCGACAAGACAGGCGATGGCTCTTAACGGATGCCTAGAAGCTAACAAAAGAGAGGAGGACGGTGAAAGAAATGACTCAATGCAAAGATGCACAATAGACGGAGAAGCTAAGATTAAAGTGCCGTGCACTGAATAAAGAAGTCAAGAATACTGCTAGGAAAGATAAAAGATGATTCTGCGACACAATGCCTAGCAGTTGAGGCAGGACAAGCAGGCTTCAGGTAAAAGAAACCTCAGAACATTATATCAGGTAACCACGTCTCGATCAGGGAAGAGATCGACCCAGATGATGAAACCAACAAAAGATGTTCAAGGGAACCTGATTGACAAGGAGGAGAAACAAATAAAACAATGGACTGACCACCTCAGAGGACTTTTGAATCGACCATCACATGCAAATTGCCCAAAAATACACACCCATTAACAGCACACACAGAACTACCTGTCAGTGTACACAGATTATCCAACGAAAGCAGAAATTCTGAATGCGATCAAGCTACTAAACGCCGTCCAGTAAGGCAGCAGGATCAGACGGAATTCCCCCCGAAGCACTGAAAACGGAAACAAAGACTGCAGCAAATATGCTGACGCCATTACTGTAAAAAGGTTAGGAAGGAAGGACTGATTGGAAGAAAGGCTTGCTTGTCAAGCTACGAAAGAAGGGAGACTTACACCTCTGCAAGAATTGGCGCGGAATCATGGTCTTGTCCACGCCAAGTAAAATACTGAATCGCATCACCCTGAGAAGACTAAAAGATGCACTGGATGCAGAACTACCCTCGGATTCAGGAAAGGTAAATCATATGCTGATTAAATCACAACCCAACGCATCATCATCACCCAGGGCATAGAATGGCAGTCAAATCTCTGTCTCAACTTCATCAACTTTGATACAGCCTTCGACAAACAGCGTTTACCGAGAAGACATTTGGAAACTGCTCCAACACTATGGGATGCGGTGCATCAAATCTTTATGAACCTCATTCAACAGTCAGATATGTGACAATAAAACGTGTCAGGCGATACACAACGAATAACTCAGCGAAGCCTTTGAAGTGAATACGGGAGTAAGACACGGCTGCCTGTGATGATATTTCTAATTGTGGTGGACTAGATTATATGGCACACTGTGAGCGGGCAGCGAGAAGACAGGAATACGTTGGACCACAGATAAGAAAACTCTAGAAGATCTGGATTCCGCCTATGATTGGTGTTTAGTGTCAAATAAACCCGTAGACTTGCAGGCGAGAAACAATAAATTGATAGGAGAAGGAGCGGAGACAGGACAAGAATACAAGTGACTATACTGAAGATGGAGATGATGAAGACAACCAACCAACCAACAACAACTAGCCCATATCACAGTTAACGGAATGGATTTGAAAGAGGTCACTTTCTTCACCTATCTGGAGAGCATCAATTCAACCACAGGCACTTGGAACGGACAAAGATGTCAAAGGCAGCCAGAATAGGAAAGCCAAGATACACCTTCATCACTCTGAAATCAGTTCGGAAATCTTTTGAACTCAGCAGAAAGAAAAAAACATTCGGATTTTTAACACAACTGTGGAGTTAGTTCTTCTATATGGGTCAGAAACTTGCACTGCGTGTCACGAAAAGGATTTCCAACAAGTTACAGACTTTTATCAACAGCTGCCCACTTCTCTGGCTCCATACTAAAGATCAAATGGGCGGCCAGGAAGAATTAGCAACAAGAAACTCTAGTTGGGAACAAACCAGCTAACAACGGATTGCTCAACAAATATGTAGGAGAAAATGGAGATGGATCGGGCACACGTTGAGGAAACCATCGTATAACATTGCGCGCCAGGCCACTGCTCGATTGAAATCCAAATAGGAAACAACTGGTGAGTCGCCCGAGGGTGACACGGAAGAGATTATGGGCAACAGTGGACCCAGCTGAAGAGAACAGCAGAAAATTTAACAAAGAGGAGATGTGTTTTTGAAGTCCTACGTTCCACTCGGAACTCAAGGGAATAATGATAATAATAATGTCTACTAGACAGCATCAACAAGCTAAAGTATATTAAGATTTTCCAACTATTCTGTTTTCATTTAGCCTTCATGGTTCAGTAGATTAATGGGTAATGCTTTGACGTTTGAAACGATGAATGATGGGTTCGAGTCCCAGTGACAGTAACATCAATCATTGGGTAGGAAGGCGACGAGCTACAAATAAGACGAAACGCCAGTACTGAATTTCATTGCCAATAATCATGCGAATATCGAGGCATCCCTTAAACGAGTTTCTAAAGCAAGTCAATTCATGTCATTCAACTTTACTGTAATGTTGCTTCTTTCGTCCTGAAGAAAGAGCATACGAATGGAAATATGTACATAGTATTACCCCAAAAGTGTAGTAGTTTGGTAAGAGAAATGAAGACCTAATGAACTGTCGTCAAGATTTGACAGAATAGTTCCAAAATATTTGGGCGCCGAGTGAGAAGTAGACATTTGTAAAAGATTATATTTGTAAAATCTCAGCGAGATTGAAATGAGTAATTCCAACGTTTCGTTCGGCAATCTGGTCCGAACTTCTTCAGGGAAATTAATCGAAATTAATATAACACAGGTTTATATATATAAAAGGAACATCACTTGTCTTTAAAAACTTTGCCCAATCATGAGTCATTCAACAAGTATAATAAACAAAATTTTATGAGCTGTGATCAAAATTTGACCTCGGACTTACAAATATTGGTCTACCTTTGTTAAACACTTTAAACAGAGTGTGTATGTGTGTGTGTGTGGGTAAACAGTTGTAAAACATTTCTTAACGTCTCCATAAGAAGATATGGACAGTCGAGAATTTTGACCAAGTATTAATCATTAGTGATACATGTCCATTTTGTTATTTATTAATAAGGATTTCCTATGCACCAGCTAACATCACGCCTTCATGTCTGTTCAAACTGTTAGTATCTAGAATTTTATGATTAGACGTATTTTAAATTATGGTGTTTAAGGATTAGAGTTTAGTAGAAGCACCCTGTCGGACTTATTGCTTTGTCTTCTTTCTGAAGGTTGAGCTGCTTTGTTCGACCTACTGGAGTTGTCAGGTGACTGGACAGCTACGGATTGAGGATATACATTCTGTTGCAGACAACGGAGAGTGATGTTCCTTTTATATATAAACCTCTGTTATGTTAATTTCGATTAATTTCCCTGAAGAAGTTCGGACCAGATTGCCGAAAGAAACGTTGGAATTACTCATTTCAATCTCGCTGAGATTTTACAAATATAATTTTTTACAAATGAAGACCTGTTCAGTAGATTAGGCAACATATGTATGATTGAATAGAATAAATTAAGAATGTAAGAGGCCTATGACACACTGATACAAATACCACTAGGTAGGACTTTTCTGATGAATGAAAATAGAATAAAGTCTGCTACATTCGTACTGCACTACAATTGCACAATGTTGCAAAAATATAATAATAATAATAAGGGAGACAGGAAGTGGATGATGCAGTACATGTAAAACTTAATAGACATTAATATTTAGGTATTTATTTTATTCGGTTTCTATAGGACACTGTTGGACACAGTAATACACTACTGACTTTATAATATTTACATGACTAATGCATCGCTTACAATCATTGAATTTTTGAATTATACTAGTTAGGTTAGGTGGACAGGTCACGATATGTTAAATCAAGACTGACTAGATAAGGTCATCAGGATACGTGAAATTCTAACTTAAATTTCAAAATGATACATTTATTACTATTTATACTTAAAATCAGTTATCGGATTGCATGCACTGATGACGGGCAAACACAACACAACATAATCGGGGATAGACTGACATGACACAGACATCTAATAAACTTCAGTTGAGAGAAAAGAACACAGTCTCTGTCGACGGATGCCTCGACAATATCTGGAGTCATTTAGTGGATAATGACTAACAGTGAAATCCATGATGCGCATTTCGTCCCATTTGGGACTCGTTAGCTGAATGTGCCCGCAATCCCCAATGACTGAGTGATAGTTTTCCCACTGAGAAACGAATCCAGTGTCCATTGTTTCAAACACCAAAGTGTTAACCACCAGACCACTAAAGCATCACATAGCAATGCAGTTACATCCAGATGATGAGTCCCACAGAGGACGCGAAACAGCTGTTCAGTACTCCTCGGTTTCCAGTAGTTTTCTAAACTAACCACAAAAATCCATCAAATCCCTACAAGTTAACAACCAAAATGAACATGTTATATGTTAAAGTTGCTTAGAAATGTTCGCTAACATTCAAAAAAAAAACAACAACAACAAGAGACTACACATAAACACAGAAGAAACGAAGTCAAGTGGAAAATCTAGAAGGATGAAGAGATGAGGAAAACAACGCAGTAATTAAAACAATCATTTAATCGCCAAATAATAATTTTCATAGCAATAACATCAACATCAACAGCAAAAAGAGGAAACGAAAAATCAACTAGTTAATGGCTGACAGAGACATAGAGAGCATAGGAAGGTAAAAAAAGGAGCAACTTACAGCGTATCGAGCGAGTACATTTGAGCCTGCACCCATTCCAAAGCCTAAGAAATAATTTATCCTATAAAGTGTACATAAACAAAAATAACAACAACAAGTAAACAAAAAGAAAAGTTAAAATCAACAATTATTTCCTCATGCATAACGAAAACAACAGTGCAAACATCAACAAGGCATCATTGTTAATCTCAATTGTGAATAAAAATAAACTCATAAAAAGTCAAGAGTTATTCCAATTCCACATCACTACATTCTTCACACACATATAGGACGGGTACATTATTACTACTCCCAAGGGTTCCAAGTGGAACATAGGACTTCAACAGAACATCTCCATTTCAACCAGTTCTCTGCAGCCCTCTTTAGCTGGCTACTCTATTACCTATAGGCTTTCCCTTTATCCTCCTCCAAGTAACCCTCGCACTGTTACTCAACTGTTCGTTTCCCGTATGAGTTGCCCTTGAGGGACCTGGCGCATTACGTCACTCAACAGTCTCTGCACCATGTGTCCTGTCCGTCTCCATTTTATTCGGGATATTTGTAAAGCAATAGGTTCTCGGTGGGTTCGTTCCCACTTTTTTCTGTTGCCAATCCATTCTGGTTATCTAATCAGTATAGATCCAAGGCAGTTGCTGATAAAAGTCTGTAGTCCGTTGAAAACGACCCAAGTCACTGATGCATACCGAAGAACTGACTTAACATTTTTGCTGAAAATCAGGACACCGTTCTTTATTGCTGAGTGCAGACGATTTCCACACTGGTTTCAGATTAATGAAGGCCTACCTTCCCTTTAAAATAGTGCCTTTGACATTCTCATCTGTGCCACCTACACAGTTGAAATAATGCTGTCTATATTAGTGTAAGAAGTGACCTCTTTCAAATTTATTCCGTTGATAGTGATTGATGCTGGTTGTTGTTGTTGCTGGTTGGTCGGTTATCTGCACCACCTTCGTTTTCAATATATGCACTTGGAGTCCTGTCATCGCTGCCGACCTCTTCCGCCAGTTTTTTGGTTCTCACCTGTAAGTCTTCGAGTCTGTGTGTGTGACACTAAACATAAGTCATGGGCAGAATTCAGATCTTCTACAGTATTTTCATCGGTCCAGCGTATTTCTGTATTATCATTCCCCAGTAACAGTCCGATGCATAATCCACTTTACTACAATTAGGAATATCATCGTGGATGATGATAGACAGACAGCCTTGTCTTACTCCTGTATTCACTTCAAACGCTTCACTGAGTTTTCCGTGGTGGATCACCTGACACGCGCGATTGTTCAATAGGCAGCTATTGATGAGATTGATAAGGATTTGACGCACTGCACTCCATAGTGTTGAAGTAGTTGCTAATTTACTTCTTGGTCAACGCTGTCAAAGGCCTTGCCGAAGTCGATGAAGTTAAGGTACAGGTTTGACTGCCATTCTATGCTATGTTCGATGATGATGATGCGCAGTTGATTTGCTTTTCGGATGGGGGAGAATATGTTGAAAAAGAAACATGAAGGAGCAAATAATTTATTTCTTCGCCACATTCACCAACATATTACTTAACTCATGGAATAAATTCCTGGAACATCTCAGTTACACATGCATAGCAGTGACAGTGCATATCTACTTCAATGATAAAGATTAATTAACCTCCAACATGCAGACGATACAATATTAATATGCAATCAAATACAGGCTACCTAAATCGCAATCATTGGGTTTATTCCCTGGTTACTCTCTTGAGAAGGGAAAGTTAGAAGTAGTTAAGAACGCCGTGGCAGGTGTGACAAATGAAATCGAAATACAGGGAACCATATGGAAATCTGAGTCACATCTGTTGTCATCTTGATGTCACGCTTTAGTCATAAAATATCGGATTTACAACGCGTTTAGTCGTGGAAAGCTTTTGGAAAAGTAGTCTACGTTTGATTATTACTGTGTTCACAGATTCGTCTGGTAACGCATATTGGAATAAAATGACTGCTGTCTATCAATATGTGAGATCGTCTTCATGGCTAGAATGTATACGACTAATGCTATAGAAGTCGCTTTAATGTTGCCCACAATCTCTTTGTCTTCTATTCAGTTGAAAGAAGAAGAGGTGATGTCTAACTGCCACCATTGTGACTGAGAAATCGAAATTCAGGGTAGTAATATGCAACTTGTTGGCTTAAGAAATCATGTGATAAGAATGAAACTTTCATGTCTTCTTCACTACCATAAGTAATTAAAATCGAAGCGCACAACTTTCAGTATACTTCTCAATGTGAATTTTTGCCGTTTTGTTCCTTTATACTAGAAGTGATTTTATCTCTGCTATTTATATTTCTACTTTTCTGTTATGCATTTCATGGTCACCATAACGTACTCATTTGTAAAAAAAGGTCGACAGATACCCTTCTCATCTTAACAACTCCAACGGTGAATACAAATTCACATGTATCTGCGGAAGCAGTTATATTGGTAAAACAGGAAGAAGGGCACACCTCCGATTTTCTGAATATATACCGAAAAGCCTATGTTTCAGGGGAACAGATGCTTCCAACAGCGCCATTACCAGGCATCTCCTTTAAAAATTATCAATAGACAGAAAAGGTCAATTCTCCTTAAGTTTACTGAAGCAATCTTTATCAAACGTCTGAAACCCAATGTATGTGTTCAGGAAGAAGCAGTTAGTCAGTCCTTCCTTGCTCATTCTGGTAACTGAATGTCTCTGTTGTCTTTTTCATTAGATTACATAATCTTTGGCTTTAATCTCATCCCCAACTTTTGATGAAGTATAATTTCGCCTGTCTCTTGTCTTTTGATTCTTTGATTTGAGTTGAACTCAGTACATTGTTACCTAATTTATTAGTCACTTATCATTTTACGCATTTCTCGTCCTTATTACGTAACTCCTTTACCAATGTATGCATGCATTTACTTATTTATTTTTTTTTAAATTTTGATTACAACTTGATGCCACACCGTATTTTCAGTACAAGTATGGCATTTTCAGCATGGATATCGGTAGCCCAAATTTAGCAGGCCAACCATAGATATCAGGTGTGTGTCGGCAGGGGATCGAACCCCGGACCATGTGCATGGTCGGCGGGAGTCCTAACCACTGTGCCACCGACGCACTTTGTTTAAACTTGAACTGCCTGTGTAAAAACCATATAAGCGTAATTTTCTGAGTACTGTTCACTAATTCTGAAACCTCCTGTCAACTGATATCATGTAAACATTTGCAAGTATGTTAAAACGTTTCTGTTCATGAACTTATTAGTAATTTAATTAGACTGTAAGCAGCTGACGAGAAGCCAACAAAATAAACAATGATGGTACCACCCGATTCTGCACAAACCACTATTGCTCTTGCTTCATTCAAATTCATCAAGTGGAATAAATGTATCAAGTACAAATTTTGTCTTTAAATAAATAAATGAATTAAATAGCGATTATGTTTCAAAGTCCTGAAGATGGAGACAAAGAGGGATAGAGAATTCTTTCAGAGTGTAAAAAATCGAGCTGCTTAATCAAATTCACCATGTTAAGCAATATGCTTATCATGATCGGATCGTATACAGGTTTAAACGGATCAAGTAGTGTGTACTAGTCACTGAAACTGTTCAGTTCAGAAAACACAGAAATCACAAATATCCAAATCTCTGAAAATAATTTAATTCCAACCCCGCCGAAAAAACGAAACTATAAAGGAAAACATACAACAGTATGTTGAAAATCTTTCGCGTGACCACCTAGTACAATTACATACATAAATCTTTTTGGCTACACAGATAACCACGCAGGTGAGACGAGATGATTAAAATTAGAATATATATGTGTATTTTTTTTCCTCAGCAGAGTTTCATCTGTTATCCATTTCTAGTCCAGATGTGTTTCAAGAGGAAAGACCCAATTGTCTCCATCAAAAGCAATATTAGGTTTATTATCACTATAAGAATTTCAACATTTATTTACCATTGAATCGAAAAACCAAAACGATATTATCTGTGTTTTTTTTTCCGCTGACATTTGGCAATTTTTAATTGCACCAAACAATTCAACTGCGCTTATGCAGCGAGTTATATTGGCCGTTACTCTAGGAACTTGATTTTTCGTGCTCCCTCAGGAACATCCACCAGTGTGGATAAGTAAAGGTGTAGTAAAAACCATCAACAGTCTGATATTAGCCCACCTGGTCTAAACTGGCCGGCCACAAAGCCAGCATTGAAGAATCCTTCTCTATCATCATCTATAGGGTATCAAATAAACTGTCGAAAACAATCGACGTACCGAATGCTCCAAACACCAGAGGCTATCGTGATTCACGTGAAACAACCGGTGGTTTGTGTGCGGAAGATGCAAGTCCAGCCAGTCACTACTACTGCATTGGCCGGCCTTCAGTGAAGAATATAAATCTGTGAATTTGTATTATCATTATTTTTCCTAATTTTTCTGATATTCAGTGTATTGTTTTGTTGATACTATCGAACTGTATTCCACTGACATTATTACTATTATTGATTCGATGTTATTTGAACAATACTGATGTTGTTAATAGTACTAATTCATTCACTATTACGTATGTATATATAACTGTAGGACCTGATGAAGAAGGGGTTATCGGAAAGAATATTCTTTGTTCAGTGACCATTCTTTTGAAATATTTTTAATGCTCCCAAAAAGCCTTATTAAAGCAAAATACAGTATAGCGGAAGTAAAAGGGAACCTACAAAATGAACTGCTATCGTTTATTGAACCGGGAGTTCTATGTGGATATAGTTTAGTCATCTGTCAAACATATTAGCTTGGAGATTCTTGGTCAACATTTACCAAAAAGAGGTTTGATTACTAGTAAACGATACGTAATCTTGATCTAAACCTAACAAAATTTCGCCTTTATTAGCGTTCATCGTCGATAAACTTCAAAAATGTTTTTATATTCGGAAGTTACCATCCAGTTCCAAAGTAAAAGACTTGAGCATATTACTACTCTTCATTTGATATATATGGTTATTCAGTATCAAGAACTAGATGACGATGATGGAAATAATAGACCACAATATGTGCTCTACTCGGTACCGTAGAACAACTTGAGCTGTAACCTACGGATGTTTGGCATGCGATTCGCTCCCACTAAGTGCAAGATGATGTTACAGGATTGGACTACACTGACTCCTAGATTAGAAATAGGAAGTGAAGTGGTAGAGCACGTTGATCACTTCACTTACTTGCGAAGTACCATCAGCCCCAACGGGTTGATAGCTGACGAAATCCCAACACGGATACAGAGGGCTAGTTTCGCATATGCCAGTTTACGCAATCTCTGGCGAAGACGTGATATCCGACTATCGACCAAAGGGCGTGTTTACTGCTAAGCAGTCCGCTCCGTCCTCCTTTATGGCTGTGAGATCCGGCCATTGATAGTGGAAGACATGAAAAGATTAGCTGTCTTTGATCATAGTTCTATCTTCCGTGTGTGTGAAGTGGTATAATAAAGTGAGCAATATTGAGGTTAGGCATCGAGTGAGTGCTAGGTAAGGAGGGGAAATCAATCGACGAGGCTGTGAAGCTACATCGACTGAGATGGTGGTTAGGATATGTGTGACGTATGCCTAGTCATCGCCTTCCTCGACAGTGGGCAATGTTAGCTGATATGATATAGGGTCAGGCTGGAAAAGAGCTAGCGACGGTCAAACTAAAACATGGCACCAGTCAATGAAATCTACAACAGTTAGTCTAGGCTACGTAGGAAGGTGTAGAGTGGCTTCCTGGTTGGGGTCCTTGAGACGATAATAACCAATGGTTGGAAACAATTGGTGATATGGCTCAAAATCGTTCTCAGTGGCACAGATGCATCCACTCCTTGTGACTTATGATTTCCAATGAAACTGTTTTGTTTTAATGTTTTAATCATTCAGTTATATCCTTGAGTCACGAAATGTACGTGAGCACATTTTGAATTGGCTGTGCATTTATGTGAAACGAAGGAAAAATATCACAAGTGGCTGGTTTTCACTTTAGGTTGAACAGCATTGTGTCACGCGATATACCGCTTTCTCACTTCTTTGTGTTCCGAGTAGAAAATAGGGTTGCTAGCCTCAAAAGAAACTTACCCTTTTCAATCGGTTTACTACTAGCTTAGAAGTTCATCGGCTAGGAATCGAACCACAGACCATGTGCATGGTTTGTGGGCGTTCTACTAATGAATCAGCGGGGCACGCAATATATTACCGATTACTATTTCACTCGAAGATCCTAGACGAGGAGGAAATATACGGTAATAAATTACGCTAAGAATTTTGTACACCGTGTAAACATTTTGTCCAGAATAAAGATGTTATTATTATTATTCTAATATTCGTAACCTGGAGTAATAATAGGTTAACTAAATGAAGTCAACCTACCACAGTTCTTTCAACCAGCTCAATAGTTCGATGAAGGTAACAGTGAAATCCTCTCTTACAGTGAATTTATTCAACACTATAACCGAAATAGCTAAGTCTTTCTGTTTAAATAATAACAGAATATCTATGTTTTTCCTTCTTTGAGGACGAATTTCTACTTCCCGTGTCCTTCCTCCCGTACGGTGTTCAGTCTATTCAAAAAGTCGCAGGTTTGCACAAAATTCAGGTATCAATAAATGTTACCCATGAATTTATACCTTAATAATAATGATAATTATAGCAATGACAGTAATAAAGTGAAATAAACATTTACCCGAAATGAACAAGTATCGATGTGATCATATCGGCCAACTGATCCATATCCGGATAACGAGAACTGATAAAGACATTAGAGAGAGAGAGAAAACAACATGTCAAGAAAACAAAACACAATTCCATGAAATGATATAAACAGTACTCACATGATATATGCATATAACGTGAGGTTCATGTACATGCACACTGGATGATCATTAAGTTTATAAAGCCCTGACTTATCAGTTCATATCATCAACAATTAATCATCAGAAAGTTGGTTTGTGCCGATTGGATTTATTTCAGTTTTGACCGCGGATTGATGTCAGTTAGAGAAGCATTGAAAACCATCAGGAAGTCCGGACAGCTGTTTTATTCTAGTTTGGGACTCATCGTCTGTATGCACCCACCAGATTTCAGACCCAGGACCTTCCTGTTCCAAAGCAAGTTTGAATTCATGGAGCATTGAATGAGGCACCAGTGGCTAAATGCTCTAGGAACACACCTCGTCACCGGAAGGCCCTGAGTTCGAGCACAGACGGGTGCGTAATGATGACGAGTCCCACACTAGGACGAAACAGATCTCCAATACTTCCTGATTTTCGATGGTTCTCTAACCGATATCGATCCTCGGTCAAACTTAAAACAACAGTTAATCGATAATAAATCATGCAAGAAGGTGAGTTCAATCTATTTGAAGAAAGCAATGGTCACTACTGTTCATTTAAACAGTTATAAAGCTGAAATTCATGAAGTAAAGTTATAGGATTAAGTTGTGCACTTGTTACTGTTCAACCGAAACAAAGTGCTTTGCAAACGACAGGAGAAGCAGAGATTTCAACTAAAGTGGAAAATTTAAAAAACTGTAGTAGTTTTCCTCATAACTATTATTATTGAAATTTGAGATAATCAGTAACTATGCCACAGTATCAAAATGAAATATAACCCTACTGTGTAATTAGTCTAGAAGTTGGCATATTACAGCATTAGATAACAAAGACAAGTTAGATAGTCATTTTGTAAAGAAAGATCAATCATGAAATTCAGTGACGTGTCGTGGGGGGAAGGAAGGTTGCAAAGTGGCTTTTAAATACAGTAAGATTCTTTCCTTGCCTTCTAGTTATTTAATATCAGTGTTAATATTCAACATATCGAGTTAACTACCCAGAAGTGGCTTTAGAAATAAAAATAAAAGTTGTAAATTACGTAGTGCTCAACGGCACAAAGGAAGAAGGGTATTAGAAATTTGATAAGGTTAGAATTGCTATGGTGTGAGAATGAAGATAGTTGAGTGTCAATTTAACAAGTATGAAGAGAGTGTGGAAATGTATATATATATATATATATATATATACATATATATATATATACTGACCAGACGGCCCAAATGAACAAGACACTTATCTGAAACGACCATTTTCCGACAAATTGATGGTGTAGCTATGGGCTCCTCATTAGGTCCAATCCTAGCTGATTTTTTCCTCGCTAAGTTAGATAATAGACCACTGAAAGGAGTAATTAATGACTTGGATTTCAACTGTCGATATATGGATGATCCATTTCTGGTTATGAAAGACGAGAATGATGCAATGAACACCCTAGTCAAGTTTAATGATGCCCTTTCAGCAATAAACTTTACCATAGGGAAAGAAAGTGATGCCAATATCTCATTCCTAGACGTCTTCATGGCGAGGAAAGAAGATGGCACACTAAGAAGGAGTGTGTATAGGAAACCTACAACAACAGGTCAGTACACTCAATTTTAGAGTTTTGTACCTTTGAAATATAAACGTAACCTGGTAAAGTGTCTGGTTCATAGAGCCAGGTTAATCTATTCAGACGACTACCTCAATGAGGAGCTTACGATTATCAGAGAATTACTTAGAAAAAATGGTTATCCAGATAAATTCATTGAGAAAAATATGAATTGAGTACCTAGAAGAGTCAGTATAGCAGCAGTTCCGAAAAAACCAATGTTC
The DNA here is from genome assembly GCA_944472155.2 of Trichobilharzia szidati. Taxonomy (NCBI): domain Eukaryota; kingdom Metazoa; phylum Platyhelminthes; class Trematoda; order Strigeidida; family Schistosomatidae; genus Trichobilharzia; species Trichobilharzia szidati. The sequence goes on along the minus strand of OX235276.1, from coordinate 39,300,966 downwards.
ATAAAACTGCAGTACCTCGGAGACAACATCAGCGAAATAATAACACAGCGCCTGAAGAATGCAGTTAAAAGAGCTTATTATGCAGCATAGGTACGTTGTCTCTTCAAAACCACCCCTATTCTATGTTCGAGAAATAAGGATAAACTACCTAAATTTGCCTCCGTTATGTGTATGTACCAGTTTGACTGCGGCTGCGGAGCCAGCTACATTGGGCGTACAATTCGGCAGGTTCATCATAGTATTTCCGAGCATCATCCAACATGGTTTAGGAAGGGACAAACAAGATCTATTCGTAGCTCTATTTTAGCACACCTTGTAGATAGTGAGCATAATGTTGACGTTAATACTGCATTTAAAATTACTTATCGCATTCCTACTAATCTTAATTTTGATTTACGAGTTCGTCTTCTACATACAACAGCTGAAGCAATAGGAATCCACCTGAAGAAGCCAAACCTGTATGTTCAGAAGAAATTTGTACAGCCACTTTCCTTGCCTAGGCCATCGTTACATGACTGTATAAACCGGACCATTTCGCCCCCCTCCCCCTAGACCTATAAAAATTATAATTGTCCAAAGAATTTTATTTTTCTGACCACTTCATCTTTATTTACGTGTTATCCTTGTAAAATTAATTTATTCTAACCATTTCTACCTTTTAAATGTGTATTGAAGTTCTTCGTTTATTATCAACCCATTGACATTTTGACGCTAACTAATTAATGTTAACAAACATATCGCCACTTGATTGGTAAACTGTTGTGCATTGTAATAAAAATGCTATACGTGTATATTAGAGTAGAGCCAGAGATGAGGATCTAATTGAAAAGTAAATATTTCTTAGCTCAATATTTCTGTTTTCTAAATGTCTAAATCTGGATTTTTTCTATATTGACATTTTCCGACTGTTTGACTTCAGGCTTAATCTACAAATTAGAAGAGTGAAATCGCTAAACTATATACGCAGATTTGCTCCAGAAAAAAAAAGAAACTTCCTGAGGAACTTATTCTCCATGAATGCAGAAAAGCTTATTCACACCAATGGTTTGAAATCAGCCTTTTTCTACTCTCTCTCTCAGATGAGCCTTTTGCATCCATTAATCTCGTGATGAACAGAGAGCACTCATATTCACCATTTCACGCATTTGTAGAAATAGCCTACACTGCCGTGTGAAAGTACTTTGAATGCAAGAACAAAGCCTATCAACTTTCACCAAATGAAATATACTAATCGTATAATGAATGGATGCATGCATGAATAACTTGAAGAAAAGCCGTACAACCAACCCATTTAATGTAGAAAAAAATACCACACAATACAATTAATGCAGAAATATGTTTAATCACATGAAACAATTGAAATTAAATCTGGAAACCACTTGACTATTTCACTAACAACAACATCAACATCAACACTAATAATATAAAAACGAAAACAAAAAAAAAAATTGTTTCATGAATTAGAAGGTGAGAAAGTAAAATATGCTGTCGGTAGAAAATTACCATCAAATTTTTATTTTTCTCTCTTTTTTCAGTTTTTTTTTTTACAAATGTGTTAACTATTTACTGACTAGGTGAAAAAAATACAATTCAGCAGAGAAGAAAAGTAAGAGAATAGATTAGAATGCAAATCTATGCATCATCTCATTGAAAAGGGCATAGAATTGCAGCCAAACCTCTATCTCAATTTCATCGATTTTGCAAGAGCCTTCGACAGCGTTTTCCGAGAAGTCATTTAGGAACTACTTCAACACTATGGCATACCAAAAATCTTCATCAAAATCACTTAATAACTGGCTATATGATGATGCCACATGTCAGATGATCCGCTACGGAAAACTCACGGAAGCTTTTGAAGTAAAAACAGAAGTAAGGCACGGCTGACTGCCTATTATCACCCACGATGATATTCCTAATTATGGTGGACTGGATTATGCGTCAGACTGTGACTGGGGAATGATAATACAGAAATACGTTGGACAGGTAAAAAGACTCTAGAAGATGTGAATTTCGCAGATGATTTTTGTGTGATGTCACAAAAACAGACTCGAAGACTTATTGGCTGAAGAAGCAGTCAGGGAAGACAGGACTGCAGATGAATATAGAGAAGATGGAGGTGATGAAGAAAACAGACCAACCAACCAATAACAATAACAATAAAAACAACCAGCACCAATCACTATAAACGGGAGGAGTTTGAAACACGTCACTCCCTTCAATTATCCGACTAGGAAGCACGGTTTCGACCACAGGCCAGTGGAATGGATGAAGATAACAAAGCCAACCAGAATCGGAAAGGCAAGATACGCCTTCATCACTCTCAAATCAGTTTGCAGATCTTCTTCACTCCACATCATGAAGAACAAATTTCGGATTTTCAACACCGAAGTCAAATCACTCCTTCTATATTGGTCAAAAACTTAGCGAATCACTTAAAGCATTTCCAAAAGGTCACACACCTATATCAACAGCTGTCGTCGCTCCGTATTGCAGGTCACATGTCCAGGAAGAATAAGCATCAAGAAACTTTTGGAAAAAACCAATCAAGAACACATCGATCAACAAATATGCTGAGGAAAATGGAGATGGATCGGACACACACATTGAAGAGAGCGTTGAATGACATCGCGCTCCAAGCTATCACTCGAGTAAAACCCGAATGGGAGCCAACGAGTCTGGTTGCGAGTCCGAGGGTGACATGGAGGAGGTCGTCCTAGGAGATGAGAGACTGTGAGCAATCGTAGGCCCAACTAAAGAAGACAGTAGAAAACAGAACGAAGTGCAGACGTGCTGCTGAAATCGCATGTTCCACTCGAAACCCAAAGGAACAATTATAATAAGTAATTGTATAGATGTAATGAATGATTACTGAAGGTAAAATCAATATCTAAGTAGCGAAGAGATTTGAACCAGTGGCCTCTGTGAGTCATTAGTCCAGTTCTCTACCGACTGAGATAAAAGACCAAGCTGGTAGCCATGTCAACCTTGCATTACAATCACTTGTAACCAATGTGAAGAATCCTGAACTCTGCATACAAAAGAAGTTTGTTCAGTCACTAAATCTACAATGGTCCTGATCTATCTTAACACCAAATACGTAATTTTATCTTACCTCTTTCTTCTTTGTTTGTTTGTTTCTTAATTGCATTATTTTCTACCTCCACCCTCTATTAAATCTCTACCCTCATGACGACTGTTGCTAACTCCATTTTCGTTTATTTTCAAGTGAATTCTACTCAGATCATTAAACTTGACTCTCATTCATTTTTCATTGAACCCTAGCAATTAGATTACGTCACCCAACCTACTTTTGTAACTTTATTTTGGTTTCTAACCGATTAACGCCTTCTAAATTACGTAATTTGCTGTCAAAAAATTAACAATTGCATTAACACATCTTTGGAAATATTCCTTTCGTTGCCAAGAAAAAAAATTACTATAAATTTGCGGTTTGTACAGCTTGAGAATGATATCGCCGAAAAGAGTAACTCTCTGCTGAACGCCTTTTCTTTTCTAAAAGATAAATACTGCATGTGCAAATACATATGCGTTTAATTGTTATTTCAATTTGTTTGAAATGAAATTACTGGTGCAAGTCATTGAATTCAGAAACTGACCGCACTTAAGTTAACATAATTTAGATGTCCAATTGGTGCCGTAAATCAATACATGCACTGAGTAAAAGTTATAACCCATTGAATGAAAAGCAATTATCGATGAAGTGAGCTTTATACTCTAGCTGTTTAATTTACATAACTAAGAAGTGTGCAGAATAATATATGGTCTAAATCTGAAGCAGGATATTCTACTACACCAATAGTTGACAATAGGAATACTACGACAAATGGAAATTAAAAACAAGGGGATACTGGTGATCTAGCACGCTGTATAAAGTCATCTTTGGATGAATCGAATGCCCAAAAACCAATAATCCTAGTAAAATGTAAGTCAATATCAAAATTCATAAAGCAGAATATCCTATTAGGGCAATAGTTGACTTTAGGAACACTTCGACATACTAGTTGATTAAATATTTAGAATCAATATTATTCCCCCGTTAGAAATAGGTCAAATTCTAGGCTAACTCCTACAAAATATGAAAAAGAAGCTAGAGGAAAGTCATACAGAAAAAAAATGAAAAATATGATTAGTTTTGACATAATTATTTTGCACGCTAAGATTACGATTAATACAGCTCTGGAGGCAGTTTGGAATGAACTAAACACTGATCCTGAACCTAAAAGTAGGACTAAGCTCTCTACTAATAAAATAATATTAGGTCTTTATTTACTTTAAACCCCAAGTGTACTTGAATTTCAAAATAAAATATGAAAGCAAACAAACCAGTTAGTAATGGGACCCCTAATATATCCAGTGGTAGCAGATATATTTATAGGTAGTCAGGAATGTTGGGAGGATCTTAGGACACGAAAAAATCCACTCTCCACTAGGTTTTGATGAAGATGTATGGACAAAACATTCACAGTGTTAGTTTCAGGATTTCATCATGAGCTGACATTGGTTAGAGAACCATTAGAAAACCTAGGAGTACTGGATAGATGTTTCGTCCTAGTTTGGGACTCTTCACAGCGCGCACCCACCGGGGTTCGAACTCAGGACCTTCTGGTTACAAGGCGAGCTTGAAGACACCATTTAGCCACTGGGACCTGATCCAATGGCCTATGAATTCTAACTTCTGCCAATTCACACTGTTCAATTCTGAATGTATTTTTGAGTCTTTCATACATATAAACTCAATGACAGATGGAATTCAATTCACTTTTCAGTTAGAAAATGAACAGCGTGAGTTAAATATTATGCATGATAGACTAGGTGTTAGCATCTATTGGGGGCCGTTACAATCTGATAGGTACCTTGACTTTGTTTCATTTCCACGCAAAATCTGTTAAGGTGGGCTAAGCTAAGTGCAATCGAGCCAGGAAGCCATTGAGTAGGTCTGGAGATTTAAATAATGGCATGAAAGAAATAAGGAAAACATTACTACCAATGAACAGCTACACCAAATTTACTTCGAAAATGCATTAAGACCCATAAGAAAAACAAGAGTAATTATGTAGACAGCGAAAATAATACTGATAATAAAAAATCTAAATACTAAGTAGTACTGCTAAATAAGCAAGCATCATCATTCCCGGTGGAATATATGGCTTCAAGCTCGAGGCTTGAAGTTTCAGTAGCAGTGGTATTTATTTTTACGGGATGGGGTTGCTAGCCTCATGCCAAAACTTTCCTCTTTACCAGTCTTATTACTGATTTGGCGAGGTAAAGGAGTGAGTCAGCCGGGGACCGAACTCTGAACCACTTGCGTGGTTGGTGAGCATTCTACCGCTGTGCCACCGACGCACGGCAGTTCTTAATAAGGTTGGAATTTCGGTAGTATTAAAACCAACCAACTAACTACTTACTCAGATATAAAATTTGTTGAATCGACCCAATTAGTAAAAAAATACCATGTAATAAATTTCAGGCCTGTCACGTAGGTCAAAATAGCAGATCTCTACCAGTCAGGAATTCAGCTAGCTCTATAATGATTGATCCTGCTAAGTAACATAACCTAGGAAATAGCTCAGTCATTGCAATGCATTTACTGGCATGTAATCAAACAATAGACTGGGACGTAGTGAAAGTATTAAAAAGCAATACCTTATATATATTAACATGAAAGTAGAGCTATCAATATTTGCAGGTACTGAATAGAGCAAAGATTACTTAGCTAAACAACATAGAGTAACACTAGTGGTGAAGAAACTTGCACAAAAATCTACGCTGATTAGTCACTAGGGAATAACCAATGTCACGCGTTGGTGATCCTTGGTGTTAGTGCAATCTTAATTCAATCAGTTAATTTTGCAATGTGGTGACCACGCTAGGTGACTCGCTATCACCGTAGATTCTGAATTAAAGTTAGATGATTGGAGGTTATCGGCAGGAAGCTTCAGACGTAGGTTTCGTGTTTGCTGGCCATTCTTTAGTAAGGTGTTACCATCACAAGATTAAACACACGACAATGGGGCATTCCCTAATGACTAATCAATGTATCTGTTACGTCCTACAGGAGACCGAATAGCTCAGTGGTAACGTCTCTGGTTGCAGTACAAGGTGACGTGAGTTCGAATCCCAGAGACAAGACATGAGTTCCTCCAATCACGAAGCTTAGGTTTCGGCAAGACTGCATGCTGACCGCTTCCAAACGCAAGCCGCACCCGGCTACCATAACACTTGTGAAACCAGTAAACTTTGCCAAATATGAAATTGAAACAAATCAATTGAATTCAGTTTAAAATATTTTAAAACAACAACACTCAGTGAAAAGACAAACACGTTAATTTGCGTTTTCTTAGCATAATTTCCTATTTGTTAGCTAGTTTGTTTGTTTTTCTTTTGCATTTTTAAGGTAAATATTTGGTTTTTTATAAAGAGAGAATAAAATTAGTAAAGTGATGAAAAGAAAGAACGATCTCTAAGAAATACTTCTTTCTAACAAAAGACTACACACATCAGTTGATGACGTAATTCATTTTATTGAACAATCAGGAGAAAACTATGGAAAACATAATTTTCAATCAACAATCATTTAAAGAGAGAGAGAATTCAGTATAATATGAGAAGTGAATTGTAGGAAAGTGGATTTCGCTTCAACCCGAAATTATAAATTATATAACAAGCAGTAAGTAAACACTCGCTGAGGAGGCCGCTGGGAGACATCATGCGTCAGGCCAGTGCTCGAGTGGAACCCGAAAGGGAAGCGGCGAGTGGGACGTCCAAGGGTGACATGGAGGAGATCGTGGGAAGAGGAGCTGAAACAGTATGGACTAACATGGATGTAGGTGAAAAGTACAGCAGAAGACAAGTGGAGACGTGTAGTTGAAGCCCTATGTTCCACTAGGAACCCAAGGGAACAATAATAATAAGTGGTAATATATTAAAAACATATAAGTAGACACTTTTATCCAAAAATTTAAAACAACCAAAAATCCTTTTGATAAATTTGGATAGCGTTGTTATTAGAAGACGGAGATTAATTATATGAAAAATGTGATGTGATTAATTATTTGCGCAATACATTCCGAACAATCTCATCAGACACACATTTACTTTTTGGTGATGTAGTTGTGTTGTTTGTCTACGCCGGCTGGTTTTGCATGCGAAGCTTTCATTGCCTTACTAGGCAACTTATTCAGCGCATACATCAGTTTGAAGTGAGCATTTAAATCTCTGCACGAGTTTATTTGTCATCTCTACTACTAGTGACTTTGAACGTGACTGGTAACATATGTGCATTTTCACACCCTCTAGTCTACTTGTATTGGTATCGATTGCTTCCTTAACCTGAAGTTTGATATTTTCTGCATGAGCTTATCCTCTTATGGATTGGTGTATTTTATATATGTCAATGTGTTTGCTAATTGTCGATTCACTGCATATTCTAAGTCAAAAAGATTATTCCCTGATAGTAACAAGTCAATCCCTGAATCGCTGAAGTCAGGAGTGAGGGTAAAGTCTATTAGTACGTCTATGATGAAGTTGAATAGGAATGGGGATAATAGGCATCCTTGACGGACGCCACTAGTCGTCACCACTTCAGATGACAACTCGCCATAAGTCCTCACCTGGCTGCATGAGTACGAGTAGAGTGCCTTAATCAGTGCAATGTATTTTCTCGGCATTCCCTTTACAGCCAAGCATCGCCAGAGAACCTCTCGGTCAACAGAATCGAATGCCGCCTTTAGGTCAAGAAATATAAAGATTGTTGGACATCGATAAGAATGCCTATGTTCCAGAATCTGTCGAAGACTTAGGATATGATCAATACACCCTATTCCTGGTCTAAAGCCTGTCTGCTTCTCTCGTGTTTGTGCTTCCCGTGCACCACTTAGTCTAAGGATTATTATTGAGCCTAGGACTTTAGATACTATATTAGTCAAGCTAATGCCCCTGTGATTATCACAAGAGGACTTGTCTTCCTTCTTGTAAATGGGGATAACCAGTGACTTACACCAACCCGACGGGAATTCCTCTGGTTCCCAGACGCTGCCTAGTGCCTTAGTTAACGCGGACAGTAAACTGTCACCGACATCCTTAAACACCTCTGCAGTCATTCAATCAGGTCCTCGTTTCAGACTAGTGACAGCTTCAGTAACCTCAGCTAGGGACGGAGGACCTGTGTCTATATTCCATTCAGGAAGGTGTTGGATGTTCGGTAGATTGAGCGTGGCTGTAGGCCAATTGCATTGCTCCTCAAAGTGTTATTTCCAACATCTCCGCCTTCAGGTCCCGCAGCTTTTCCCTTTTGAACATTTTTTATATGTAACTGTTTTGTGTGTTATTGCTGTTGCACCCACTCAGTCATATCACCTCATTCAGACAACGGCGGATATCAATTCGACTATGATTGCCGACCACGAAGGCGGCCTGGAGTTCGATCGCCAACAGACGGACAACTACACCTTGCTTGGTAAATAGTAAGCTCGGTTGAGCGTGCGGCTAGCAACGTCACCCCGTAAAATAAACACCACCGTTACTGAAAATCCAAAGCTCAAATTTGAAGCACCATGGTCCACTCAGAACGCAAAGGATTAAGACAATACTAATAAAAAAGTTTATGAAGGCTGATGACACTATCCAACTGTCCAGGCTAAATCAAGTGAAATAGGACTCGTAAGCCGAACCGATAATTTGAAATTCATGTGCTTTGCCCATTGAGACACATCTCCATATAGGGCTGAAAAATTATGCTGATATTATTTTCTATGTGTGTGTCCATGTGTAACAGGCTAATGAATTGTATAAAACTAATTATTAAAACTACATTTGACTTCTTAAAACTCAGTAGATGAAACAATCCTTAGACGCTAATACGTTTTGAAGTAATAAACTTACCGAGGTAGATTACGTCACAAACCAACATCAGTTAGAGAATCATTGAAAACCAGAGAGCACTGAACAAGTGTTTCAGCGTAGCTTGAGGCAGCCCAGTAGTGTGCTGCTACGACCACATCAGAGTCGAAACCTGGAATATTCAGGTTACTGGACAAGGTTCCCTAGCTAATTAGTATTTTGACAAAGTTATACAAAGCTCTGAATACACCTAAATGGCTTGGAACCCTTGCCTTTCTCTAAGCTAATCCCACTTTCGCTAGCATAACCAACCAGCTTAAGTTATAGAGATCATAATCTTACCCCACACATAATGGTTTGAATAAACATGATTAGTACCACCAGAGTAACGCTGATCTAACACATGAATACTTTACAGGACTCCCAACTTCATTGAATATGTTTCATAGCCATAGATTTGAACAGAGAGCACTTCAGTGCAGTACACTAGACTATTAATAAGCAATAAGATTGCTTCCTTCTCCCCCCTCCCAGTAACAATAAGTGTGGCACAACAAGCCATGCGAAAATTCCGTTAGCTACAAATTTAATCAGAGATGACAGTATCATCTCGTTAGCAAGTGAAATGGTACACACACTTCTCTCATACACATCTAACAGTCAAACGCAGTTATGTAGTTACGCCGATCAGTCCTGTACAAATAACTTCAAAATTGGAAGGTGAAAGAAAGAGCCTCAGAGAGGCTTTATTGCATATTCCTGTTGCTATGGTGGTTTAATGCAATTATACATTATGCAATATCTTATTCTGGCATACATGCTACCGGTAGCACTACATTTTTGAAATGCGTTACATTTCCCGCACTTTTATGAGAAAATCTCCCTCGATACTGATATCTGCACAATGCAATGGATTAGACGAGGAGGCAATAGGTTCAAGAGTTAAACGTATACTATTGAATATTCACGAAATCATACCACCAGTCAGTGTATTTTGGCCTGCCTTATTGGAACGCCCTAATATACCCACCAGATAAAGCAGATGGCACCACTACTTCAAAAAAGGGATATGGTCATATAATCACCCAAAACATCTCCAAACTGTACAGTGAAATTTTTCAGAACACTCTATATCAACTAAAGAACACTAACCAGGAAGAGACACATCCCTTCAAAGGGGAATGGAAAGTAAACTTATTACAAAAACTGACTAATACTATTACATTTTTGATTGCATGGAGGATTTCATCACGAGCTGACATCAGTTAGAGAACCAATGGAAAACCTGGGAGTACTGGACAGGTCCCAGTGGCTTAATGGCCTACGAGCTCTCCTTGGAACCAGAAGTTCCTGGGTTCGAATCCCGGTAGGTGCGTACTGCTGAAGAGTCCCAAACTAGGTTGACGAAACAGCTGTCCAGTACTCCCAGGTTTTCCAGTGGTTCTCTAACTGATGTTAGCTCCTGCTGAAATCCTCCATGCAATCAAACAAAACCCCTACAAAACCAATACTATTATATTTTCCACCTATTCATCCAAAAACAACCCACCTATCTATCATACAGTCCGTTAGTCTACAATCGAAGTAGAAATCAATCATTTGTAAATATTTAACCTAATTTATTATTTATTTCTCATTTTCAATTTTTCTTTGAACAATATTCAATTGACCCAATTTCCTTGTATTGATTTCCGAGAGATTTAAAATGCAAGAGAAAAAGTGGGTTGATTTCCTTTATTAAATTTGCTCATACAATCGTGGGTGTGTCCCTTTTCTTTTTTTGTTGTTGTATGTCCGATAAATAGCTAAAGCGTGACCTGAGTGGAATTTTACTCTGGGCATGGATATGTTTTAGGACATTTATATGTGTGTATATGCATTTCCTTGGATTCCGAATGGAAGAAAAGGCTTCAAGAGAACATCTCCATTTCATTCTAACTCTATACTTGCTAGAAGGCTCCTATCTTCTGATCACATGATCTATTTCATGTTACCCTAAGACGTATATCCGACTCATTGTTCCCCAATCTGATCCCACTCGAGGGTTGACCTGAAGCGCATATCCAACCCATCTCCATTTTGGTTACAGGATTTCAATGTGATGAGCTGAAATCGGTTAGAGAACCACTAGAAAACTTCGGGGTACTGGACAACTTTTAATCATAGCTTAGGACTCTTCACAGTACGCACCCACCAGGGTTCGAACCAACGACCTTCCGGTAATGAGGCGAGATCGCAGACAATTAAGCCATTGACACTGGCCAGTGTTATCGGCGAGTGGTCACGCTATATATCGTGAATTGGCAGAAGTTGAAATTCATGGACCATAAAGTCGGCTCACCTCGTAACCAGAAGTTCCTGCATTCGAATCCCAGCGGGTGTATACCGATGAAGAATTCCAAACTAGGATGAAACAGTGTCCAGTACCCCCAGGTTTTTGTGTGGTTCTCTAACCAATGTCAGCTCATGACAAAATCCTGTAACCAATTGAATCAGATCCCTGCAAACCAACACTTGAATATCTATCGCCATTTTCCTCAGCATATTTGTTGAACAGCGAGTTCTTGGTTGGCCCGGTGCTAGTCCATAACTGTACCAAGAATCCTTTTCAATAACCTAAATATGGAGTTATCAACCCGTCGTTAAACTTCATCACAGGAACATACAAGATGATAATAATGATAATGTATGTTGACAATTCTGGTAACATTATCCGCATAACACTAGCCACATATAAACTTAGTGTACAAAAAGCTGTATACATGTATGTATGTAAGATGACTACATTCAAAACCGAGTAATCTTCGAGTTACCAATTGAATTGAATTACATCACTCTGAATCAACTACCTGAAAACCAATAATACTTAAGGATCCCCCTTCATCATATTCTAAACCTTTAAAGCTCAGTTGTAAATCTTATCCAACTGAAAATATTTAATTTGTTGGTGGTAACTATTTGGGACTCTTCAGCTGGATGCACCTGCATTCCCCAGTGAGTCAGTGATGATGTTCCCACCGAGGCTCGAACCCAGTGCCCATAGTTTCAAACGCCAAAGCGTTATACACTAGACCACTTGGGCCACGAGAGCCACCTCTAGTGCAACGGGTGATATTAATTTAATTTAATTTGAGATTTTCGCGTCAATTGATTGGACCGAAGTGCTCGGTCTCAGGTTGACATGTCGGCTTCTTGTGCACATGCTTCGAGACTCGGTGGGAACATCATCACTCATTGGGAAATGTAGGTACATCTAGTTGGCAGACGAGTCCCAAATAGGATGAAATGCGCATCCTGGATTCCACTGCTAGTCACCATCCACCAATTAAATATTAATTAAATGCCCAGACATCGTCGAAGCATCTGCACAAGAAGCCAACAGACATGTTAACCTGAGACCGAGCACTTCGGTCCAATCAATCGACGGGAAAATCTCAAATTAAATCAAACTTAAAATACATTAGACAGACGTTTATAGAACAATTCTTATAATTAGGTTCACTAAGTTAAACATCCCCAGTTGATTAATTAGTGATAACACGCGGTGGACACAGAATTTTCACCCTTCAGAAAGATGATATGCTGAGGAATTTCAGACTTTAAAGTAGAAATGAGTTTATGGGAAAGTTTGAAAAATTAGAAAATGACTAACATAAGACAAACTGAAAATAGTTAGCTGTTAACTAATATAATCAAGAGAAATTTATACTCACTACGCTTAACGTCACAACATTGCTGTAGAATGTGTATAAACTTAAGCCCTGTGATAGGATTTGATTCCATATTAACTTATTTGCTGGGATATATCCCATAGGGAAACAGTACTACTGAAACTTTGTCAAGGAAATAATACTGTTTCACTGTAAGATATATCCAAAAAAGGCAGTTATCATGGGAGAGCATTGCTGTGATTTAATAACGGTAGAAAAAACATCATTCACATTCGTGGTGAGAAAAGCTGTTACAATTTTGAAAGACTTTTCATTTTCACTTTCATTTCACCCACCAGAATTTATTCAAAAATATATTACGAACAATAGAGAAACTAATATTAGCAATAAAAAATAACGAAAATAATGCAGAATTCAAAGCCTCTCTAGTACTACTACCGTATAACGAAGGAACTTCAGAGGCCTTACGTCGGATTCTCTCTCAAAGATAAACTTTGTCGGTTTAAGGACCTGCCCGATTTATCCAATTCAGAAAAATAACACAATTTACCAAATACCATGTAATGACTGTCAGTGAGGTCAATTACATAGGTAAGTCAAACTACTAGATCGTAGTCAACTACATTATTGAAATATAAAAATCTAGCTAAACCTAGAATTATGATTGACCCTAAATGACCTAGATAAAAGCTCAGTCACTGCATTCACTTGCATGTAATCACAAAATAGGGTGGTTGGGTCAGAGTGAGAGTAGTAAAAAGTAATACACTTAGGTGGGGGGAGAGAGAGGGACAGAGAGGTTAATCACTGAAGCTTTTTTTATCGATTCAACACCGCACACATGCGATCGGAATGAAGCAACACGTATACCGGTTATACGGAAAGTGGCAGCAAACAATAAAGGGAAGTTGGAGAGACGGAATGGAGAGAAAATATGTATACAAGACGAACAGAGAAATAGTGTGACTAAAGTTGATATGCGATTATGAGTGGTAATAATTTATGCTCAAAACCTTGTTTGTCATGCAGTTATTAATACTGCATCACTCACTGTGTGATTACTAAAATAAATTTATCTAATACAGGACTCACACTGGTATTGTACGATATTGTTTTACTGACGTAAAGGCAACAGAAGACAAGCGTTCCCTACCTTCTTATTTTTCCCAAATAACAACTATTATGTTTATGCATTTGACATCTGGTTCTAGACCAAATTTATTAATCAATAAGGAAGAAGTCAGGAGATTAAAAAAGCAAGTACCACGGAAATAACTCTATCAGTACCACTAACAAAATGAATTCCTTTAAGTTCCGAGTAGAAAATCAGGCAGTGGTGTTTTTCAGGTGATGGGAGTGCTAACCTCAAGCCCAAGTATTCCTCTTTACCGGGTTTACTACTGGCCAAACAATATTTGGGAGCGTGCCGATCGAGGACGAGATCCAGACCAAGTGAATGGTTGGCAAGTATTCAACCCTGAACTAATGATGCACCATTAGTACTCTCTCTCTACTCCGGCTATCTCCTACGGAAGGATGAGCCGGCTTCATGAACATCTCGAATCATCGCTGCCCAGGCGCGGCGATATGGTGAAGAAAGTTCATGAAGTTTCATGGGAATTTGGTACGAGTGATGTCCCCAGAATCGCTCGGCCTTTTGTTTAAGAGTGCAGCTCTAGCCTTTACACAACCAAGTGTGACCTACAAGGCAGTAGGGGTGGAGTAGGGAGTCCACTATCCATTGGCAGCCGGTGACCGGAGTTCGGTTCATACGCCTTTTTGAATGGGGCCAGACATCCAGGAAATCCAACAAGCCCTTTGTCCATACGTCTGTCGGTGAGCTCCAGTGAGCTTCATACGCCAGTCGTTGGAGGTTTGGAATCAGGGTTTAGTCATCTCCCCTAGACTGTCATCCAATGGACAGTCAACCCGGTGAAGAGCGCCGGGCATCCGCTTTCGCCCTCTCACTTTGGTGAAAAACACCTCCGCCACGTGAAGGCAGTGAGTAGGACTTCCTCAGGAGAGGCTATGTAAGACGCCCGGTCATATGGGAACATTTCAAGAGGTGTGCGGAGGGGTGGCCAACCCGCAGCGCAAGGCACCCACCCCCGACCATTCTGAGGCTTTGGACGAATATAGACTGACAAGAGAATCTCCAGAAAATCGCAGATCACAGTCAAAGTCAATGAGAGAAAAAACACTTTTATTTCATTTTATGATTCATTCTTAAAGCTGACTTAAATTTTGAAGCAAAAATGCCAAAGACGTTTCCCAGGAAGGAGAATGAAAGCTTTTCAATTATGCCCTATAAGATCGGATAATACAACAACACCAAAAACATCCATCTGAGCTTAAAATTTTTATACATTATATGTGATAAATTACTCAAATCTCAGAGAGATGGATCATGTGAGTTTGCTTAAGATCATAGATTAAATTTATTGATAGGTAGCATGATGGACAAAGCCGAAGGTACGTAGTTATCTCGACAATTTGACCTATACTATCTAACTCTTTCAAATTTCCAGTTTAGTCTCGGATTGATGTCAGTTATAAAGACAGGGAGTACTGGACAGCTGTTTCAACCTGATCTGGGACTCTTCACTGTATGCATCCGAAGCCCCACTACGCATCAAACCCTAGTTACGAGGTCAAGTTCGTTAATCATTCAGCCACTTGGGCAGGAATTCAACGACCTGTAAATTCTAACTTCTGTTAATTCGCGATTTTAGCGCAATCGGCAGCCAATATCATTGGAGAGTATCTGTCCTCATTCTCAACCTAGTGAACCTTACTGGTCACAACTTATCTAATTTAACTGAATTTCAGTCAATGTAGCATTTCATATTGTTATGCTTGAGAAGCACTCATATTTGTCACTATAACTGATATTTTCTATACAGTATACAATTGAAGTGAGCAACTAAAATATATATATGTAAAAGGCAAGAATGGAAATTCTGATTTCTACAGACAATTTATTCTTGTAAACCAAAACTAGCTTCTAGTAAGAATATGTGAATAAGTAGTAAATTTGATGTGATTGAATAGAACTCAGATCGAAACTAATCCGAAACTTCTATTTAATTACGCAATGCTGCAGCAGATAGCTCGAGTGTGCACTCTGCCACTTACTGGATTCAACAAAGCATTAATTAATACTTAATCACTGTGACAAACACCGCCAGTAGTTGAAGTTCAGATGAAGTCATATCCACAAAACTGTAGACTTATGTTTTGTGTTCAGACATTCAACTGATAGCAATCGGTTAAAATAATGGTAATCGTCGTGTCATTCATCATATGATTCATCGTGTGATTGGATGGCTGTAAAATCTCATCATCTTTTCTTACCTCGCCCCTAGACCAATCGCCAACCAATCAGAATATTTATTTTCCATCGACCTAGTCGAATCGCCTACCAATTAGAACAATCTATTTTCCACTGCCCTAGGCAGATTTTAATACGGTTAAAAATACATAAATATAACGTGCTTTTTAACCAATAAAAAAGTTGTATCCTCAGAGTCACAGACTAATCTTTGTTTTCCGGATAATTACGTGACTCAGTAAAGCGGTACTAAGGTACTAAGAGATGAATAGGCATATTTAGCATATTAGTTGATGAATTGTCCATTGCGTCAGTATTATTTATCATACCCACGCATCAGTTCACTCGTTAATGTCAACTGTCAACGAGAACATAACACAATAGGAAAACCTCTGTCTACATAAAAACGGATTATAACAAACAGTTCATCAAGGTTACCCATTAGCATATAGACAATTGTCAGCATCTATATCTTTCACCCCTAGGTTCCTGATATTCCCATCTCACATAATCTAAAATGTCCACATTGACTGTTTTGCAGATTTTCGATTTAACAGCGCGAACACTGAATTGTTTAACCTGTATTTTACAAAACTGTACCCACCCACCCCCACCTTTCAGTGCGTTTCTCAACAAACACGCCAAGTATGGAAGGTATTAAATATCACAGACCACATACGCATAAATGGCAAAAGCAATAGTGTTTGCATGGTGGTGGTGTTGTTGTTGTTTTTGCTTAGAAACGTCTTTTCAGCGGAAAACCAAAAAAAATATACACACGGAAATGACCTCAGAAAAAATTTGACATTTTTATGCCATTCTAAAAAACAAATTAACAAACGACTCTGGGAGAAAAAAAACAACTGGTACAACAATGAAATTCAAAAGTGTGTTGCAAAACAACACTGGCTAAACGAACACAAAATCTCCTAAAGTTTGATGCATAGAATAACATAACAAATAAAGCAAAAGCTACTAACGTGAATAATGACAAATTTAGGTTAGTTAGTTAGTTAACAGTCACCTCCTGCCTAGCAAGATATGAACCAAACATATATTGTGTGTCGCCTGATAATGCTACTCAGGTCATAGTTACCCAGGTCGAAGTTGGTGCAGTGGATCCCAAGTCTTGGAGTGCTCAAACCAATAAGCAACATTTCCCCACCCCATCTATAGACATTAGGGAAATCTATGGAATGTTGCATCATTCTTCACTGAGGAACAGTACAACAATCCAGAGATCAATGAATACCGAAAAAAAACGCAGTCCATCTTAACATATACAAAGCATAGCAATGTGAGTAGATGTGGCCCATCGGTTTAAATACATGACTAACAGTTAATACATCCTTGTCCCGGAACCTGTTCTACCTAATTCAGCCTAGGGAGGACTGGGTTAAGTAGAATTAGCTTTCATTGCCACGTAGGTAGGTGTATATAAGAAATCTGTACGGGGAGGGGGGGAGGGAGAACTAAGTTCTAACGAAAACAAACTATTCATGTGCTGTTGTTTTTGTTGAAAAGTGCCACTAACATGTTAATTACATCATAGTAAAATGTAATTGAAATTAAATAGCTTTTAAAAGAAACTATGTGAATTAACGAACCATCATGGGTAAAAGAAAATTCATCTTTGCATTAAGAAGAGTACATGAAAGAAGACAAGAAAAATAACACAGCGCCTAGACTCTATATGCACACAAATACAGACACACACACACACACTAGTCTCCTTCCTGTTAAACAGACCACAATCAACCCACATCTAAGAAAATATGCGCACATGTTTATTACTAGTGTTACAAATACAATAGAGGGTGAATATTTTAAAATGAACAGAATTATAAAACATTTTATACAATAACTAACAGAGGTAATACAAACAAAACAGCAAACACCACACTACAACATAAATCACTGAATGTTCTGCTTCTTCGAAATATACCATCGAAACTCTCTGATCAACAATACTTGAGCACTCCAAAGATATTAGTCTGATAGTGTAAATGCGCCTGCGTAGAACATAAAGTTTCCAACTCTAAGTACGTATATTACTAAGCTATTTAAAATTATGCAGCATTATGAACAAAGCAGAATTTGGACTGGTTTATGACTTATATATCTGAATAGCCTGGAAATCTGTGTACTATGCTGTCAGGTAGAGAAAAAATATGTAAAGATTACACACAAACTTGAATATTCAGTGACCACGTGTATTATTATTATTATTCCCATGGGTTCCAAGCAGAACATAAGGCTTCAACAATACATCGCCATTTTGTCCTATTTTCCGATGTCCTGTTCAGCTGGATCCATGATTGCCGGTAATTTCTCATCTTCTCTTCACACGATCTCCTCCATGTCACCCTCGGACTCGCAATCAACTTTTCATTTCCCATTCGAGCAATAACTTGGAGCGCGACATTGTTCGACGATCTCCTCAATGTGTGTCCGATCCATCTCCGTTTTCTCCAACATATTTGTTGGACGATAGGCTCTTCATTGGTTTGGTCCCATAGTTTCTTGATGCTTAATCTTTCTAGCCATTTGACATTCAATACGCAGCGAAAACAGCTGTTCATACAAGTGTGCAACCTTTCGGAAATGTTTAACGTAGAGCGCCAATTTTCCGACCCATATAGAAGCGCTGACTGACTTAACATTTGTGTTGAAAATCCGAATTTTGTTCTTTATGCTGTAGAGTGAAGATCTGCAAACTGATTCGAGAGAGATGAAGGCGTATCTTGCCTTTCCGATTCTCTATGGCTGGCTTTGACATGTTCATCCATTCCACTGGCCTCTGGTCGAAACCGTGCTTCCTAGTCGGATAAGAGAAGGGAGTAACCTCTTTCAAATTTCTTCCGTTGATGGTGATTGGTGCTGGTCGTTTTTATTGTTGTTGGTAGTGGTGGCTGGTTGTCTTCATCACCTCCGTCTTCTCTATGTTCACCTGGAGTCCTGTCTTCGCTGCCAGCCTCTTCAGCCTGTTTGTTGGTCTTCGCCTGACCACGTGTATTCCTCTGGTATTTTGAAGATTGAAGGTTTGACGACCAATGCTCTGTCTAAGCTGAAGTAAATTAAGCAGTGTCCAAACGTTGTAAGTGTAAAACAACGAATGAAGATCGAAAATATCTACAAGTTACTGCTGCAGACATGTCGGCTACAGCATACTTGTAAAGAATTTCCTACTGGTTCACCGGCTTCATATATTTGACTATTATCCCCTGATTTAATTATCACTGACATAAAATATACGTGTCAGACTGTTGACATGTAACCACCTGAACTATTGTATATAATGTCAGGTCCTATGCTGACAGTTTATCTCATCTGATACATAACTCCGGGTTAATATTATCCTGTGTCAATCAGTAGTAAGCTCCAACCCTGATGGACTGGTTCCTGATGTGATCCATGCGCGGATTCACAGAACGCTGGTGTGGCGTTTCCCCCAAATTGCATCATCTTTAGCATAGACACGATATCTGAATATCAATCAAATGATTTATATGACAAAGTTCCCTTTGCCCACCTTTATGGCTATAAAACATGGCCATTGGAAATCAGGGGTTATTATGAGGCTAGCAGTCCTTAACTACAGATGTTTGCGTTCTGTTCCCCCACCCCACCTGTTAAATGGTAAAATATGGTTAGAAGTAGACTGTTCAGTAAGGAAGGAAAGTCAATCAATGAGATTGTGAAGCCACATCGATTAAGGTGGCTAGGACACATGTTTACGCATGACAAACCACCATCACCCTGGACAAGCAATTTTAAATGAGATAGGATTGTAACAGAAACGATTTAGAGGTGATCGAAACAAAAAGCATGCCATCAATCCATGAAGTCACTGACTGTTGATTCGAGTCAGGTAGAGAGAGATGTAGACTGCTTGGTGGTAGAGGGTCTTCGAGACGCTAAGGATCAATGGTTGAAGACCGTTGGTAACACCGCTGAAAATTGTTCTCAGTAGCGCAACAGTGTGTACTGCTTCATTGAAACAAACAGGACACAGGAAGTAATGAAGGAGACAGAATGTGTCATACTGATAATATCACAAACTCTTATGTCTGTTGTATATAATTAAATTCAAAGAGAAGTATAAGAAAGGCATATCACCAGAATGCTAACAGCAAATTCAACAAACAGACAAGAAGAGAAACTACGTTTATTCTCTCTGACTGCAATTGGTATAAAATAAGATGGGGACAAATATCAAAGACAAAAATGAAAAGAAAACAACAAGTGAAAAAAAACAGAATCGTTATGTAACAACAATGGTCACATAAAAACACTGATGCGCACACACACACACAGACCTCACATATGTGCATGTAACTCCAAACATATACGAAGAAAAGGCGGCAATCGGTAAGATCAAAACCAATTAGATTTTTTTTGTCTAAATGAATATTATTCACACATGATTAAATAAAAATGGCTAACCAAAAAAGAAAAAAAGCGAAATAAAATTCAAACATGTGTTGAACATTCGTAATATATATGTATAATTATTCAACAACCCGCATTCCACACCATACGTCGCTATGAGACAGCCGATTCTCAATCTCTGCTTCCTGATATTACTCCAGGTCGGTAATTATTAGACAGTATAACAAATACTGAAGAACACTATAACAACTTCTAGGTATGCTCTAAGGTCACTCTGTCAAAATGAAGATTCACACAGTCAGGAAGTACGACTAATGTGGGAGATGGAAGGCATCATTTTTACCTGTGTTTAACATCACTACTGCTCATATACCCCTTGAAGTACACTGATACAAGTCTAATTATAGTGGTGACTTTAAGACGACTGAGAGAGAGAGAGAGGAAAAGAGCTAACATAATAAAAACTGTCCTACAACAAGAAAAAAATATATCAGACCCGAAAACATAAAATAATAATTTTTAACTACCAGTTTAAAGCTTTCATAATATTTGTTTGAAAACCACCATTTAGCAAAAACAAAACAAATCTAACCAAAAAAATGAAGGGGTAAACAATGTTGTCAAAGAGAAAAATTAACGTTCAGATTAGAAAAACAAAAGACTTGCTACATCACAGCAATAAAACTTTACAGAAACAAAATATATAACTTGAAAGAATTGAGTTTTCATTTTCCAAAAAGGATTAGGAAATCACCTGTGTAAGTGAAAATAAGACCACTCACTATTAACACTAAGATGTGAAGATAGTGGAGCATGCATATATATATATATATATATATATATATATACATGCGCAGATACAAAACGCTGGTGTGGCGTTTCCCCCAAATTGCATCATCTCTAGCGTAGACATGATATCTAGATATCGATCAAATGATTTCTACGCCAAAGTTCCCTTTGCCCGTCTTTATGGCTATAAAACATGGACATTGGAAATGGAAGTTATGATAAGGCTAACAGTCTTTAACTACAGATGTTTGTATGTACATATATATATATATATATATATATATACATATATACTGTTGTACGCCTCTCATACTATGAATATCAGAGAATTTAATTCACTGACATCAAGAATATAAATTCCTCTCCGATAAGTACTGAGTCAAGAATGTGCAAACATCTCACGAATTTGCAGCTTTTTTATAAGTCTACACGCAACTGAAACCTTACCTAAAAACGTTTTAGTAGTGATGGTCACAGATTAGAGAATAAACCTGTCCTTAACTTTAAATAACCTTCAGTATTACTAACATGGAACATTCCATTTCCATTTAGCTTTAAGTTTCTTGAATTGCCACAGTAATATTTTATTAGTTAAACAACAAAGAGGAGTACAACACAACTTTGAGTCTTTTCGATTGCACACTTGTATAATGTGTCTAGTCCTATCTCCGCTGCAGACCCAGTGCTGCAGTCAGAGACGACACACTACTCTATTTACTGACTAGTGTGCAATCAAAAATATCCAATACAGTCCAACAGGAGGTCAATCGCGAGCCCGAATAGCTCAGTGGTAACGTCTCTGATTGCAGCACTGGGTGACGCGGGTTCGAATCTCAGAAGGGACATGAGTTCCTTCAAAGTTGTAGATACGCTTTGCTGACGAGTGCCAACTAGCACGAAACCTAGGTTCAAGGCTTCCTTCTGATTGCCTCCAACCATCAACAGGATATGTGGAAATCTTGCTAATAGAGCACGAATCAGACTCCTTCAAACTTCAGAAGCAATGGCAATTCACATGGGAAAAACAACTTTGAGTCGTCTGACATGACTCAATACAAACAATGCATATGAAGAGTTGGAAGATGATGCACAAGTATAAGTCGGTGTAAGATGTCCAAGAGCGAATGAAGGATTTTTTATAAAGGAAAAGATAACTTTAGATTATGGGATCTGTGGAGATTTGGATTAATTTAATTTCAACTTTGTTAGATCTCGACACGAACTAATATCAGTTTGAGGGGTCTTTGAGAACCAGAGACCACTGGACAAACTGTTTCGTCCTATGCTGGGTCTCTTCGTCAGTACGCATCCACAATCACACCAGGGACTGAACCCAAGTGGCTGAATCGTTAACAAGCTTCGACTCGTAACCTGAAGGTCCCGGGGTGTGATCCCGGTAGAGCCCCAGAATACGACGAAAGAGCTGTCCAGTGCTCGCTTCCTGGTCATCGAAGACCCCTCTAACTGATGTTAGTTATGATACACTTTTTTCCTCATTATCAATAACCTATTTTCTACCTCAATGTGTATTTCATATTGTGAAGCCTGATCCGAGATTATATGCTACTCGATCAGTTGGTCAGACAGGAAAATACTGACAGTATGGAATCTAACACACTACCCGTTCACTTCACATTACCATAACTACAGATGGTTAATTCATATATATATACATATATAAATGATTTTTTTTATTGCAGCTTGATGCCACACCGTATTTTCAGTACAGGTATGGAATTTTCAGCATGGATATCGGTAGCCCAAATTTTGCAGGCCGACCATAGATATCGGGTGTGCGTCGGCAGGGGATCGAACCCCGGATTATGTGCATGGTCGGCGAGAGTCCTAACCACTGTGCCACCGACGCACTGGGCAATAAATTTCATCTGTAAAGCAGAACGTCATCAAGTCACAGTTACTTTCATACTTTATCAACTAACCTGTCTTGTTTGTTTAGAGATCCCAACCAAACTTATCTCTTACGAGATGACTCAAAAGCATATAATCAATGCACTACAATATAGGGAATGTCGTGGGTTTAGCTTCTAGTCTTAGTACCGATTAATTGCAGTCAGTTAACTTTAAAAGATAAGTGATTCGCCATGGCGTGCATTTTTGACTGCTACATATGTTGGAGAAATGAATTCCTGGATCTAAGTTTCGTGCCAAAATAGTTCAGTGCTAACGTCTCTAACCGCAGCACTGGGAAACACAGGTTCGAAGCTCCATGGCGGCATCAGCTTCTCCAGATTTGTAGATATCGCATGCGGAAGCAGCCAAACCTAGGTGCAGAGCTCCCTACCGACAGCCTCCGACTACCTAACTTGCAATTAATGTTAAGAGCTACTCCTTGTTTCGGTCACATTATATAACATCTGATATAGATCAATGATAATTAAGCTTGCTCTTCAACAGACAGTTGAATACTTTACACGTCATATTGCCAAGGGAGACGATAAGAGACTTGGTAACGGATCTTTATTAAAGAATAATACGTCATATTTATACATTCTTAGCCACATTAAAGTTCGGCCATATCAGAGGAGAATACATTGTTCTGATTGGTTGGCAATTAACTCAAGGTTAAACAAGCTGTCCAGTGAGGTTATTTCATGTCCACAACGTAAACTAGCTTCAGATTTGAGGAATAAATATTTCCATCTTTACAACTATCGACTCAAAATATCGATTTCAGTTTTTTCTTACCGCTTCCTATCAATCTGCATCACACTACAGTAATAAAATGAAAGAAGTCATGTCGCCACTTTTGTCAGTAATCAAGTTGCTAACAGTCAATAAGGTGAAGCATTAGAACACACTAAGCCATGTATACAACCCCCTCTTCCGCTCAAACAAACATACACAAGCGAAAATAAGTGTCTTGTCAGTGTAATACTCATAACTGATACATTATATGATATAATTACCTGTTCGAAAATAATATATTACAACATCATAAGCTATTCTTGACATATTACGGATAATAACGTAAAATGACTGCCAAGACTTAAAAACATAACCAAAATGGAGATGAACCCGATATATATATTAGTTCACCAACCACGCTTCACGTGGTCTGGGGTTCGATCCCGGGCCGACGATTCACTCCTTACCTCGGTAAGCCGCTAATAAGAAAGCTAAAGAGGGAAGGTTGGGCATGTGGCTAGCAACCCCATCCCATGAAAATAAACACCACTGCTACCGAAACTTCAAAGCTCTAGGTTGAAGAAGCTCTATGTTCCACTGGGAACGTAAGGAAATAAAATAATAACAATAATAAACAATAATAAAATATATTATATATATATGTCCAAACTAAGCTCACTTTTAACAGTTTGAAAAACGTCAGTAAAAACAATATCATTTTGTTTTTCATTCATTGGGAAATACAAAAACCTTTACTATAATGAATAAAATATATTAGTTAGAAATTAAATATCTACACCAGATAACTAAACACCACAACTGATCATCTGTGAATAGTTGTTACAGTCGACTGACTAGGCTATCGATTTTACCGTAATCGGTCAATCGTTTGAACCCGCTTTCGACTGCCACACCCATGTAGTATTGGGGAGGAGTTCTACACGAATGTATATAATATTGGGTTATTATGCTGTATATTATTTTTTTGTTTTAACAAAGTTTGCTTCAATTTGAAGTATCTGAAGTATGCGCTGAAGATGTCGCCTAGTAGGGCGATGAAAGCTTCGCAAATTAACTATCCAGCTCAGAGAACACAACCACATCAAAATCATCCAACTGAGCTACAAATCTTCTCTATCAAAGTTAACTTTATTGATTCAAGTAGTGTGTGTGTGTGTGTGTGTCAAAATTCTGGTTAGATAACCACCGAGTAGAAAAATCAAAATCCACTGCAAAAGACAATCTTTAGATAAGTCTACTATTTACATATATAGGGGCTAAGAGGATTAAGGGAATATAATACACGTAAAATCATAAAATGAAATGTTGAAGAACTAAGCAAGTAATTTGTAAGAATAACCTTTCTTTTCCAGGAGTTATGAACTTTACAAACCTGTACACGGGATAAACAACAAGAATAGACAAACTAATAAAGGAAAATTATAATTCACATTCAGAAATGAAACATTTCACAGGCAACACTTCACGTATTTCGTTTACGGAAAGGGGAATAATTAAAGTCAATAGCAGGAACAAAAAAGTTGAATGAAAAAAGAACAGTTCTAACAAATAATAATGATAATATACAATATTCAACTGGCATAGATCCATCAGTAGGAATTTGAGAAAACCGATCTGCGATCAATTTTTGAAGCTATTTTTCTTTTAGCACTATGTACTTTTGACCGATTCGAGGTTAACAGAGGGTGAATAGTAAGTCATGAAGGTGGCTGAGACAATTTTCCCCACATACCGAGTCACTACTATAATGAATCAAACCTGATTTGATCAGTTACCTAGAACCAATAAAAAATGTCAATGACGATCCACCGGTTGAAGCCTAATGCAATGTACAACGAATTTTTACTGATTTACAGGTTTGATTACGAGCTGATATCAGTCAAGGAATCACTGGGAAACTTAAGAGTACTGGACACCTGTTTCGTCCTCGTTTGGGACTCTTCATCAGTACCCACTCACCGGAGTTCGAACTCACAACCTCCCGATTACAAGACAAGCTCTTAGACCATTCGACCACTGGGATCCGCATACAATGACCTGTGAATTCAAAATTCCACCAATTTGCGATACATATAGCACAATCGTCGGCCAGTGTTATAGGCGTAACTGTCCCCTTACCTGATTTGGTGCACCCTGCTAGAACTCCAGGTAACTCCCTGTATCGAGCCAGTCGCTTTTGGGCCAGCGTGTACTGTTGAAGACTCCTAAACTAGAACGAAACAACTGTCCAGTAATCCTTGATCCTCTAATTGTGAAGTAAGCTGGTGATCAAACCTGTGACCAAACAAATCTCTGCAAACCACATGCTTGAAGCTATTCTGTTACATGTGTAAGATTTTATTGATTTCAGGGCTATTATCATCACAAACAAACACTAGCAGGAGAGTTTTCACATTCACAACATTCATACAGGTTACACTGCACATCATGAAACAAGAGTCGCTAGATCTGCTCGCTTCAAAAGCTGATAGCGTCGGATTTGTTTGTCCACAAAAATATGCAGACTGAATAAAAGGTTATGCCGCTTCAGTATCTACCTCACGTAACCGGAAGTTTCAACAGTGTCCACAAAAAAAAATCAATTATGAATTCACATAAACACATTTAGAATCTTGTAACCGAAAAAACGACTGTTATTTTTTGAAACAATTAGTTCCCTTTATATGTTTCGACAATTTCGATTCAGATAAATTACAACTGATATTATGAGATTTAGATGTCTTTAGATGTCTTAATCAGGAGAACCAACACAGGAAATTTAGAAACACAAGTATATAGAAAATCAACGCGCACAGATCAAATACTCAACTACAGTAGCAATAATCCCATTTCTCACAAAGGAAACTGTGTGCAGACATTGTTTAAAAGAGTTCAAACACATTGTAGCACTCCAGAGTTGAAAAGAATGGAAGAAAAATACCTTCAAACGGTCTTCAAAAAGAATGGTTATCCGCAAAATTTTATCAAAAAGTGTTTAAAGTCGAATCAAAACACCAACAAGAAATCATCATCAAAGACCACAAGAAAATTCATCCTACCATACATGAGAAATATCTCTGAAATAACAGCTAGAATACTGAAACTGTTTGATATAGATATAGCACACAAACCAGTAAAATCGCTTAATTCGATATTATGCAAACCGAAAGATCCAACAGAAAAAGGAGATAAAATTAATACCATTTACAAAATAAATTGTATGAACTGTAACAAGCATTACATCGGCCAAAGTGGGCGTCCCCTTCGAATTAGAATCCAAGAACACAAATCAGCCGTGAAAAGACACGATATGTATTCTTTAGTATCAATGCATATAGACAATTATGGTCATCAATTTGATTGGGATAATGTCGAGATCTTAGACAGAGGAAACACCAAAAGTGCAGTCAGGGAATTCCTAGAAGCCTGGTACTCAAACGAAAATGCAATTAACAAACACGTTAATATAGACGAAATATACCAACTAATAAAAAGTAAATCAAGTGACCAAAAAGTTTAAAATCCAAGTCAATAGAAAATGGTCAATACATATGTAAAGATGGTTACCAGGAGACGCAATTATATCACTCATGAAGAAAATCATTTCACTTTATGCTAAATATTGCGCTGAAGATGTTGTCAAGAATGACGACGAAAGCTCCGCAACTAAACCAACCAGTTCAGAGAACACTATTAATTACAACTGATATGCTCGAATTATGCATAACAATCAATCACTACCACATCTTACCTACAAGTAGAGCCTCTAGAAAGAAACCCCTACATACGGCGAACTTGCGTGATGCAAGCAAAAGATTCTAACTAATACCTGTACAATGCAATGCAATACACAGTCTTGTATTACTCATAAACTGGAAAAAATCATTCTCACATAGTTTTTGGTATGCACACACACTTTTGTAGGAGTACGTGGCATTCAATCAACTCAGTGATAAATACGGAAAACAAAAAAATAACAGTTACGAAAAGTGCACACAGGGGAGAGAGAGAATGATTAATGCGCTCAAATCACGCGCCAGACTATATTTAGATAGACATATCACAATTATTCCTTGTCAAACAATAACAACAACAGCAGCAAATCAATCACAATGTAGTAATGTAAGGAATGATTGACTCGATTTGTATATGCAGTACTACTGTAGAGAGCTGCTTGAAATACCACAGGCATTTTCATGTTTTTCATGAGGTATAAAATATTAAACAATTATTTATGAAAACTGAAGAAAAGAACTTAATCAGGTGGCATATTTATTCTTCCTAACGTTACGTTCTTGTGACCTTTCAACATCCCTTACCATCTATCTTACTGTGCCTTGTTTGAGCAATCCAATTTTGTTCAATCCACTTTTGTATTTCGCGTAGACTGTACATCAGTGGTTTAGCGATGGGGATCTCAGCAACGACACACTTGCTCCAGGGTTCGACGCCTGGTTGACGCACTCCTTAACCTAGCCTATCTCGTAATAAGTCCAGTAAAGAGGGAAGGTTCGGTGTGAGGCTAATCACCTCATCCTGTAAAAAAACCCAATACCAATGCTATTGAAACTTCAAAGCACAAGCTTAAAGGACTATGTTCCACGTGGAATGCAGGGGAATAAGATTTCTATAAAATAATATTACGCGTTGATTGATTATGCCACCATGTCAACTCGTACGGATGCTTCAACAACGTCTGAGAATTAATATATGGGTTATTTGCTGGGTAGTGATGAGTCCCAAATAGGACGAAACACGCACCCTGGATTCCAGTGGTAATTACCATCCATCCATCAAATAACAACATGTTACATACGTAATAGTTAAAAACAACCGTAATCCTTCCATGTATTCTACTCACACATATGATATTTCATAACTGAGAAATAGGACGATTCGAAATGGTGTGCAGCGCCTACGCTGTTTGATGGACAGCTGGATATTTTCACCGACAGAATGAGTGAGATAATGTAATGCAGCAAATGTGAAATGAGTCTTTTGTAGCTGGACAAAGTTCTGGTCAACGGAATTAATCACGGACACACAAATACTCCATGTTAACTGAACAATGTCGTACTCATAAGAAATCTTCAAGTGTTGGTATGTAGGGATTTGATTGGTTACAGGATTTCATCATGAGCTGACATCGGTTAGAGAACCATTGGAAAACCTGGGAGTACTGGACAGCTGTTTCGTCAGCCTAGTTTAAGGCTCTTCATCAGTACGCACCCACCGGGGTTCGGATCCGGGACCTCCTGGGCTATTGGATCGGGTTCCAGTGGCTTAATGGTCTATGAGCTTGCCTTGTAACCTGAAGGTCCTGGGTTCGAACCCCGGTGAGTGCGTACTGATGAAGATCCCCAAACTAGGCTGACGGAATGGCTGTCCAGTACTCCCAGGTTTTCCAATAGTTCTGTAACCAGTGTCAGCTCATGACGAAATCCTGTAATCATTAAAAATCTATTCACAATCATAAATTAGTGTTTGGTGAGAATGGTTGTGTTGTGTTTACCAACAACGATGTAGGACTAATTTCTTAAGAACTTGAATAACAATTATATCGGTAATGCACGGAAATCATTGTGAAGTTTTCATTATCCGTGTGGACGAAATCACCAGCGCCACTCTAAGAAGTAAACCCTCCAGCTTGGAGAATATAACAAGGCCACAAAAATTCATCTCAGCTAGAAATATTTCCCTCAATTTTTTTTTCACAATGATTACTGAATGAAATGAAACTGCACAATTGCTCTACACTGCAGAGGAAAGCAATCAAAAAAAACAAAGACTCCATTTGACCGAGATGAAGTCCACATTACCTAATTATAACTATCCTATCTATCTAACAGTGAAACTGTCCAACTATTTAGCCCTTGTTTGTGACTCTTCATCAGGATATCACCCACCGGACTCGAACCCAAGTCATTCCGATTACAACGCAAGCTTGTAGACTATTCAGCCACTGGGACACCCATCGAATGGCCCATGAATTTCAACTTCGGCTGATCTACAATATAAATATATGTATATATATATATATATATACATGGCGCAGCCACCAGTCAATGCCATCGGCGAGTAACTGTTCTCCTACCTGACTTGGTTATAATGAATTGCCGGAGCCACGAAATAACTTTTTGAACATAGCAAGAACTACAGTTTTAGCAGAATAAAATGGTACCATCTTTTATTTCGTTACCTTCTCGTCGCCTGCTACAAAACAATTTTAACATACTTGCACAGAGTTCATTTTAAACAAAAATCATTCCATCAATATATGCATACAGTAATAATATATACCTACATATTTGTAATATTGAACAGTATTCCGAACAATAATAATCATACACAATGGAAACTTTTCAGCATTTCGCATTCAGATGAAAAAGAGAGATGAAAATATCCAGTTACCAGGGGAAAGAAAAACTGATAACCGCTTCTTTCTGAACGCAGAATTCAGGTTTCAGGCGCTTGATGAAAATGGCTTCAGTAAACTTGAGGAGAATTGAGCTCTTTTGCCTATTGATAATTTTGAACGACTTTTCGACGTCCACCTTATGACCCGTGTCGAGGAGATGTCTGGCGATGGCACTGTTTAAACCATTTGTTCCCTTTAGACATAAGCTTTCGGTACATGTTCAGAAAATCGTAGATATACCCTTCTTTCTCTTTCCAATGTAACTGCTCCTGCAGATACATGTAAATTTGTATATACAGTTGGAGTTAACATGAAAAGGATATCTATCGATTTTTGATTGCATCAAAGAGCAAGTTGTTCGAAAGACGGGAACGAGCTTAGCTGCAGGATGGGCTCTGGCTAGTGATGTGCTCAGCCTTCTGTTGATCATCGCTGCAATGTTTTCGCCTTTATAATCAAGCTCAAAGTAGATTGGCTTTTTTCTTACTGTGATTTGTTTTTCATTTGCGACTGCAGATCTTCCATACTTGTTGATGAACCTTTTAGGGTACCCATTGCTCTTTAACATCTTTTAAAGAAACTCAAATTCTTCCTCTAATTTCTCTATAGACCATATTCTCCTCGCTCTTTTTGCCTAGTGGCTCATACTATTTGTACCTATATGATGAGAGATGGGGGACTGAAAAATGTAGGCAGTGGAAGAAATCGAGACAGCGGCCTCCGAATTCGCCGTCAGCCGATCTACCAGCTGGTGAACTCAATGAATAATTGCAAAATGATTTTTTTGTGGGGGAACGGTGGATGGACATTATTAAAATACCATACCAACAATTATGAACAAAACGATTGGCTATGACTATATATTTTTAATAATCACAGCACCTTGGAAGACTACACTGTGTAATTCAACATCAAGTAGAAAAGCACAGGACTTCAGAGTCTCGTGATAAGCACGCTTTTATTATTCTTCAATCACTTAATCACTTGATTTAATGACACATACGCTTTTTAACTTTTTCAATACTTAGTAAGATATGAAAAATACACGTTGCGTGGAAGAAGAAAAAGAGAAGTGAGATGGATGGATGGATGGATGGATATTCTTAGAAGGTTCTTGATGCACACAAACAGATAGACAGATAGACAGCCACACACACACACACACAAAGACAGACATGCACATACGTATTCACATCAGTTTACGCAAAACTATGAAAAATTCTTACAACAGCTATTTTTTCTTCTTCGTCGTTAAGATTATACACACTAGAGCTCATGTGAAGCCGAGAAGAAGCAGAAGAAGAGGCAAAAAAAAGAATTTTACAGATGATAGAGGAACGTGGGATGCAGCCTTATAATACATACTCTGATGTGGTGGTCTCTCTCTCATATGCAGCAAATACCACAGAGAAAAAAAAGGTTACACTTGAATTTTTATTTTAAGAGAGAATGCGTAATTTCTCTGTTTTCACATAATAAAACTAATTAACTATGATGACTTTAAGCACCTGTGAGAATTTCTGAATATCTCTCTGTCGCTTTCGGTCTTTTAAACAAGTAAATTTTTATAAGAAATGGGAATCTTTCTCTCAGTTATTTCTTTGTGTATTATTATAGGATTACACAACAATATTACTAATCGATTAAGATGAATTCGTCAGAGTTGATTTTTTGTCAAATGCACACAGAACAGTTAAACACACTTAAATTATAAATGAACTATAATTATTATTATTATGATTATTGTTCCCTTGGGTTCCTAGTGAAACATAGGGCTTCAACTACACGTCTCCACTTGCTTCAGTTTTCTTCTGTACTTTTCACCTGCATCCATGTTAGTCCATACTGTTTCAGCTCCTCTTCACACGACCTCCTCCATGTCACCCTTGGACATCCCACTCGCCGCTTCCCTTTCGGGTTCCACTCGAGCTATGGCCTGACGCGCGATGTCACCCAACGGCCTCCTCAGCGAGTGTCCAATCCATCCATCTCCACTTTCTCCTACATATTTGTTGAGCGATTAGTTCCTGTTTTGTTTGTTTGTTCCCATAGCTTCTTGTTGGTGATTCTTTCCGGCCATCTGAT
Organism: Trichobilharzia szidati; assembly: GCA_944472155.2. Taxonomy (NCBI): domain Eukaryota; kingdom Metazoa; phylum Platyhelminthes; class Trematoda; order Strigeidida; family Schistosomatidae; genus Trichobilharzia; species Trichobilharzia szidati. The sequence continues at coordinate 39,268,775 of OX235276.1, read as the reverse complement.
CTTCAGTATAGAGAGAGAAGACAGTTGTTAATAAAGGTCTGCAACAGGCTGTTGGAAATATTCTTTGTGACCCGCCAAGCTTCTGATCCGTATAGAAGAACTGACTTGACGTCTGTATTGAAAATCCGAATCACTTTGTTGTTGATGCAGGCTGAGTGACGAAGATTTTCAGATTGGTTTCAGTTTAATGAATGTGTTTCTCGCCTTCCCAATTCTCGATTTGACACCCTCGTCTGTTCCTCCTGTAGTTGTGACAATGCTCCCCAGATAAATGAATGAAGTAACCTCTTTCAAATCCCTTCCGCTGATGGTGACTGGCGCTGGATGTTGCTGCTACTACTAACACTGAGATATTCATGGCATTATGCGATTTCGTATCGATCACAGCTCAGCTCTATGAATGAATGACATCTCAATATTTTATAGGATCAATACCAGGAAGTTAATTCTTCCTTGTTTTTATGGTGTCTTACAGTAGAATATAGAACACGCGTCTTAATCCTATCGTAAGAGTTTGTCAGTTGGACAAAACATACGTCTCCCCTGGATTTCACCAACTAGCACTTCGGATGACTAATGCAGATGATGTCAGAGGTCAGTTCACTGGGAACAGATTTCTCATTGGCCAGGTTGTGAGTAACACACACATACTCACATACTTGTTGTGCGAGGTGCACCTAATGAATACCACTATACAGTTGCCCCCAGGTTGAATCATACACAGTGAGATACACAACAGAGATCCATTGGCCAAAAGAAAAGTTTCAGTGTATACGCCAATGAGATGTATCTCTATGTGAGATAATTCAAATGCCTTAGTAAATCTAGCTTTGGGACTTCGATAGAGTCTTTAACTACTAAAACAAAATATAATTATTATTTATTTTTATTTGTTTTAATAATGTAGGCATTTATTTGTTCTCATCTAACACCTGCCTACAAACAACGCAATCTTCTCCAAAAGAAACAACATCATAAAGGATTTCATCGCTGACGTAAGTCACAATTGTTTTAGAGTTGTGTTCTTACATGGAAATTCATAAGAACTCATAACAATTGAAAAAAAATGAAATCAAGTCAGTAAAAGTGAGTGAATAGTAGAGTATGATTGACATTTTTCTTTTGGAAAGAAGGGAGACATAATTATTATCATACTTAAGATTGTTTTATAGAACTTTGAATGTTTTTATTTACAGGTTTTACACAAATTTCTTCAAGAAATACTTTTTCTTACATAATCCGCTCCACAATGAGTTAAACAACGTTTTAATTTGCTTAAATTAAATGATGTTTTATCGCATAATAACTAACTGACTGGTTTCAACATAGAACTTTGCATAAATGTGCAGCAGTTATAGTCGCCACACTCCATGTAACACACAAAGCAAGGGAAGAAAGTAAGGAGAGATTCAAGAGAGAGATAACAGACTGAAATATGAGTCAAAAAGAATAGTAATATAGAAGAAAAATAGAATTTTATTGAATATCATAAATCACAAGGAGTGGGTGCATCTGCGCCACCATCGAGAACGATTTTGAGCCATATCACTAATTGCCTCCAGCATCCTGAGGACCCCAAACATACAGCAGTCAACACCTCCCTAAACGACTGGCTCAAACTAACTATTAGGGATTTCATTGACTGATGAGGGCATGTTTTCGTTTGACTAGCACTAGCTTTCTCTTTTCCAAGTTGGTCCAGCAGTGTAAGTCAGCTAACATTGCCCATCGGTCGAGGAAGGCGATGGCTAGGCATGATTAACACATGTTCTAACTATTTCAATCGGTGTAACTTCACAGCCTTGTTGATTGCTTTCCTCTCCAACTCACCTAGCACTCGACCGATGCCTAACCTCAATATTACTCGCCCTATTATATCATTTCACACGGGAGATAGAACGCAAATACCTATGATCAAAGAAAGCTAGCCAGCATTTCGATGTCTTCCACTCTTAATGTCCGTGTCTCACTAACAGGCATAAAGGAGGACAGAGCAAAGTGCTGAGCAGTACACACGCCGTTTGATCGACAGCCAGCCGGATATCACTGATATAAGAATAAAACTTGTGCACTGTGGTAGAGTGTAATTCCATTATGGGTAAATTTTGTTTTGATAAGGTCTCACAGTGCTATGCAGTAATGTTTACTGATGACGTTTCGAGCACAATTTATTGCTCATAATCATACCACGGTAATCACACGACTTCCTAAATTCATTTATATAGTTCCATTCTTTTTCACTTGATTTGATTGGTAGTAATATTTTCCATATTTCGGGAATGAGTGATGAATCATCCCTATTGCATGTGTTGGGTGTAGATTCGATGAACAAGGATTCAGTAATCAACCTCTCTCTCCAAAATACCCTGGAATGACTGTCAGGTCAACTACATAGGTCAAACTAGTAGGTCAGGGGTAGTCAGATTGTCAGAACATAAGAATTTAGCTAAGGTAAGAATGGTTGACCCAGAGAAGATAAGTAATTTAGAAAAAAGCTCGGCAATTGCAATGCATGCATTAACACACAACCACACAATAAGGTGGGAGAGGGTTAAAATTCTAAAAAGTAATCTAGGTAGGTAGAGAGAGAGGTTGATTACTGAATCCTTGTTCTTCAGCCGGATATCACGTCTACCCCAGAGATGGAGTAAACTAGCATAATAGTTTAGTCAAGCCTTTTAAGTGGCATTATTGCATATCGTCACTAATTGTAGCACCAGAGTCCGTTGCTATGGTGGTTTAATGACAAGTTATATAATTTTTGTGCACTTTTTTCGATGAAATTTTGAATCAGAATTTTTTAAATGGCATAAATGTCATCTGTGACATTTCTATTCTTGAACAGCAATACATTTGTTGCACTTTTATCAGGACATGTTGCTTGATACTGATATCTGCACAATGTAATGGGTAGTAGGGTTAAACAACGCAGTAAATTTAAAAGTTGAACGTATATAATTTTACATTTTCATGAAATCATGCGAGTATATTTAGCCTATTTATTGACAATATCGACAATACTGACCGGATAAAGCAGGTGGTACTGTGGTGAGAGCTGGCTGCTTGCCAAAGTTGGTAGACAGTAATTGACGTCAATGTTTATGTCCCCAATATTGGTGGTGACAAAATGAGAACAAAGGCTTTGCGTAGGCGGATACAGTTAGCATATAGATGATCTGACATAGCCACAAAGAGATGCAAGGTTAACTTTCTGTGAGAAACAACCAATCAAAAGACTGTATTGTCTACTAACAATAATCTACGATAATGTACATTAAAATCTATAAATATGTGTTGATTTTCCTTAATAAACGATCTGTTATGCCTGGCCCTTGTCTTCTGTTGTAACAGTACCACTACTTCTTCAAAAAAGGGAAATACACCCAAATTGTTTTCTATTTATTTCAAAATGAAGATGGCGGCTAGTGTTGAATTTCACTAGACACCAGTTTCTTTTATTATTTTAGTTGCATTAACTAGATAATCGCTGACATCACAGATTTCAGCTCACTGGAATAATTTCAATCTGTAGAAGTGTAACTTCTCACGGTTATTTTCATAACCACCTCGTAATGATGCCCATTATCCCCATTTCTATTCAACTTCATCATAGATGTACTAATGGACTAAACCCTAACTCACTTCAGAGACTCAGGGATTGACTTGCTACCAGGGAATAATCTCGTTGACTTAGAATATGCAGACGATATAGTCCTTCTAGGTGAGGACGCTGACAAAATACAGAATCTTCTGAACACATTGAGCTGCAATCTACGAATGTTTGGCATGCGATTCGCTCCCGCCAAATGCAGGATGATGTTACAGGATTGGACTACACTGACTCCTAGATTAGAAATGGGTTATGAAGTGGTAGAGCACGTTGATCGTTTCACTTATTTGTGAAGTTGCATCACCTTGCGCCAACGTGTTGGTCGCTGACGAAATCTTAGCACGGATACAGAAAGCTAGTTTCGCATATGCCAGTTTACGCCGTTTCTGGCGTAAACGTGACATCCGGCTAGCTGTTGGCCAAAAGGCGTGTGTACTGCTCAGCAGTCCGCTCCGTCCTCCTTTATGGCTGTGAGACCTGGCCATTGAGAGTGGTATACATGAAAAGACTGGCTCTCTTTGATCATACGTGTCTGAGTTCTATCTCCCGTGTCAAGTGGTATGATAAGGTGAGCAATATTGAAGTTAGGCGTCGAGTGTTAAGTAAGGAGGGAAATCAATCGAACCAATACCACATACAACTTTATTCCTCGGTTTTCCTATCCCTAATTAAACAAGCAATCTAGATAACAACTGATGAAGACAAATCAGAAAAGATTATGTGAAGAGTAGAACAAATATTAAGAAAAATTATACTACTGTCTAGTGAATTAGTAAATGAACTATTAAAAACAAATACATAAAAGTGTCAGTGATTGCTTCATCTAAACTGAGTACTCTTCAACTGATGACACTCTGAAAACCTTGTCAGTTTGAAATTAATAAGAGATGTGCTGTAAAAGATATGCTTTTTAACTGTGACACAGCATCAAATCTTGAGTCTCTAAAATGAATGGAACAAGTGACTGGCACCTCTTGGGGTGCTGAGAACCAAGATTTCAAAGTTAGCTGAAAAGTTATAACGAAACTCCAACTTGTACACAATCCAGCGTATTAATCTTCGTGCAGTTTCAAGGATTTAGTGGAGTTCTGCAACTTATCAACCACCATAAACCTAATCCAAACAACTCCTAGTGTTGGGCATACGTACTTGATTAAGTGTTCAAAAAATGACAGTAACATCGAGTTATAACGACTAAACGAAAAAAAAAACATGTAGATAAACCGCCCTTTGGAGGTAAAGAATCTCGGCGTTTGTTTACGTATGTAAGATGTAAAGCATCCTAGACAAGTTGGTAACAATTTGCAAGAAGATGTGATTGATCTAGACTACGTGTTTTAGGCCGTCTGACTATCATTTTTAATTATCTAAAATACCTTCCAGTGTACTCATTTGTAATCTGCCTTTCTGGAAAGTTATATTAGACAATAATAACTAAGGTTCAGATGCGTCCTTGGCACAGCGGTAGAATGCTCACCAACCACGCCTCATGTAGTTCGAGGTTCGATCCCCAGCCAACGCATACCTTAACCTCGCTCTGCCAGGAATAAGACTGGTAGAGAGGGAAGGTTGGGCATGAGGCTAGGAACTCCATCCCGTAAAAAAGTACCACTGCTACCGAAACTCCAAAGCTCTAGTTTGAAGCCCTATCTTTCATTTGGGACGTAAAGAAATAAAATAAATAACAAATAATAACAACTAAGGTTCCAAGCAACTGAACGTAGGTTATACTTCAGAGGTCAGCAAGTGTGAATTACAGTTGAAGATTTGGGATAACCACGGATATATTCACCCATAAATATAAAAAATAATAACAATAAGTAATTACCGATTCAATAGTAGTGATGATCTTCTACGTACTGCCTCGAAGATACTGCCTCTACTGCCAGATATAGAAGAGACTGATTGACGTTGTTTCTGTAAATCCGGTTGTGATAACAATACTTGATCTTGACCTGGATTCGCTGGATCACTTGAAGCAGGAAAACAGGTATATGGGGGCAGAGAGAGAGAGAGAGGAAAAGTGAAAACAACGAAGACAGTTAATTTTGTTCAATGACACAGACTGTATGTCAACATTTTACAACAAACTAATTTGTGTACAGTGCATTAACAAATGAGTCAACATGCTCAAACATAAAAAGTCATTCAACGAGATGTCTTGCATCTTTTTTTGTTCTGCTTCATTAAACACTTCTTCAGCTTAAACAAAAATCATAAAACGTTAGTCAGAGTGCGGTGAAAGAAATCATATCCCACCTTACTCTTGAGGATTCAATGAATTCAGATTTTGTCTTGAGTCATTGAAGGGGATTCCTGACTCACCTGAATGACTGGTAACATACCCATCTAGACATGAATATAAGAACAATAGAGTTTAGTGAATAGTCTCTTTTCGGCGGTGAATTCATTCAATCTCATTTCTGGACGCCCGACTAACAAAGAAGACAGATGAGACTCTAAAGAGATCAATATATCGAAAGCCTACATGGGACGGCCAGCTTACTTTTATAGCTGGATACCCATCAATCGCAAGTAAAACCTGATAATATCTCTTGTGACTAGAATCTGTAGAATCTGCAGCTTCGAATCAGTAGAAGGAGAGATAACTCTTTTGGGGAAGACACTACTTGAGAATGCCTATCTCCACTACGCTTTATAGATATACACATGAAGCCGAAAACCAACAAAGAACAACCCGAACTCTGTGCCAAAGAAGATGCTGTACATGAATGTGGCGTTCAAAGGCAACCTTCTGGCTGACATTCTAGAGAGAAGAATATCTAACACCATGAAAAGAACATTCTCTGCTGCTACATTACGACTGGTATTCTCAAGCCACCCACTGCTCTTCAACAACTCCAAAGATAAACTATCGCATTTGACCACTTATATGTGTATCTGCTGATTTACTTGCTCATGTGGAGCGAGATATTTATATATGTCGTTCGATACGTGTTTCATCTAAAAGAGTCACAAAACATTATTTTGCTTGGCTACGAAAAAGCAACAGCGGGTCAATAAGAAGTGCTATAATTGAACATATATATTCAACACCGGTCACTCAATATGTATAAGGAGAATTCATTCAAAGTCTTCTACAAAGACAAAAGAAGCCTACTGAGAACGGTAAGCTTCCGTATACTTTGCATTGCCAAGAAAGCCTTAGCGATCCGGATAGAAAAGCCAGATTTATGTACACGGAGGAAACTTCTCCACTCCCTCCTTTTACCTTGGGTATAATGCCAAGTTCTACTACTTTGTTAATAATGCTTCCTTTTTTTGAATGTATGTATAACATCTTAGTAACATCTTTTTCTTAACCAACCCTTCATTTACTCTTTCTCCCTATTACGTAATTTATTTTGGACAACTGTCCCCATGCTCTTTCACTAGCACCTTATTTTTCTGGGTGTCTCATATTATACAACCCTTGTCATTGTTTACCAATCTTCACTCCTGCCCTAGTTACAATTTGATTATTCATCACATTTCTGAAACATTTTGATGACGTAAACAATAACCCCAATAAATTTTTATCTTTGTTTGACAATCCTAATGTACACACATGCATAGGCCCAAAACAATTATATACAAATGCGATTGTACAGCTAAGTGAATAAATTCACCGCCGAAAAAGACTCTTCGCTGAACTTTGTTGTTCTTATGCTCATGACTAGTAACAAGAGAACATCGTCTAAAAAAGTACTAAGCACTTAAAAACAACTTGGTCAGTGAATTTTCTGTCCAGTGATCACAAACAATGTTAACGAGCAGAAAACCTTAGAGCTGATCCATATAGTCCAATGTTCTGCTTTCCTAATCTTTATTTATTTTGTGCTACACAGAGATACCCAATTTCCATAGGGGACTTGATTTACCTCAAAGGTTATGAGACTTCTGGATACAGAGGGCTAGTTTTGAATATACCAGTTTACGCCGTCTCTGGCGTAGACGTGATATCCATCTGGCTATCGAACAAAGGGCGGGTGTACTGCTCATCAGTCCGCTCCGTCCTCCTTTATAGCTATGAGACATGGTCATTGAGAGTGGTATACATGAAAAGACTGGCTCTCTTTGATCATAGGTGCCTGTGTGTCCCGTGTCAAGTGGTATAATAGGGCGAGAAATATTGAGGTTAGGCGTCGAGTGCTAAGTAAGGAGGGGAAATCAATCGACGAGGCTGAGAAGCTACATCGACTGAGATGGTTAGGACATGTGCTACGTATGCTTAGTCACCGCCTTCCTCGACAATGGGCAATGTTAGCTGACATAGGGCCAGGCTGGAAAAGGGCTAGCGGCGGTCAAACCAAAACATGGCACCAGTCAATGAAATCTACTACAGTTAGTTTAAGCCACGTAGGAAGGTGTAGACTTCCTGACTGGTTGGGGTCCTCGAGACGGTAGAAACCAATGGTTGGAAGCAGTTGGTGATATGGCTCAAAATCGTTCTCAATGGCTAGCGCAGATGCATCCACTCCTTGTGACTTATGATTTCCAATGAAACGGTTTTGTTCTTCGTTATAACTATTCCTTTGTCTCACACCTCTGTTTACAGTCTATATCATGTATTTCTTCTACTTTCTTCTCTTGCTTTGTGTGCTACATGGAGTATGGCGACTTGAACTGCCGCACATATGTGCAAAGTTCTATGTCGAAAACCGACCGACCGAGCATTCAGTATATAACTCATTGACATATGCATACTTTACATCATATATACACACACCTTGGCTGAGCAATCCTCAGTAAAACTAGAAAAAGTGAATCACTACTATGAATGTCACAGATGCGTTGAAACAATCGTTCCGTGGATCCCTAGTTTTCAATCGATTTTTATCTGACATCAAACTAATCATGAAAAATATCTTATTGTTTTAAGTAATAAACACTTTGAATGTATGCGTCTATGTGTATGTGTGTGTGTGTGCGCGAGTGAGTGAGTGGGTGAGTGACTGAGTAAGTGCATGAATGACTGATCCTTACGGAAGAGGAAAAGAAAATAGTGAAGAGGTGGGCGATACAACACACAACAATAAATGGACACAGAGATGAGAATTTTAAAAAATGGCACGTTCATGCGCGTACATTGCACTCATCCAACAAAGAATACCATTGAACAGAACAAACAACAGAAATACCATTACCCAAGATATATAGATACACAAATATACATAGATAAATGGAAAAAATAAACAAAACGAAAATAAAGCGAACAAACATATACTTAAAAAACCCGCTGCAAACCGTCGACAAATAAAAACATGCAGAACAAATTTACAACTTGGAGGATAAGACGATGGTGGGGGGGGGCAAGAAGAAATACGTACACCGACTTCTTCCCTTCTCGGGTAGGTAAACTTACTCAGCTACAGATGATGGTACTGTCTTGGGGATAGTTCTAGTGTGGTTGTTTGTTTGTTTGAAGTTTTATCATCAAATTCAAGTAGTGATAAAAGACAAACAACAACCAACAACAAGAACAGAAAAAAAGAAATCAAACGAGAAATAGAGGTAGTTATTATAAATCAGTGAGTAAAAAATGTTAAGGAGAACTTAGGCAATAAAAGCGTATACCATACTGTTTGATAATACCTCTACAAAGCATACTTCATACAACTGAAGAGAAATAGAAAAATTGTTGAAAAACACTCGAAACATCTAAGTAGTATAATACTCATAATAGCTAGAAGATCTGTCAGCTTCCAATTAACGCATCATCTGCAAATTGTTCGATTAGACGATTCTCGAAAATCGAAAGACACTGAAATTAGCTAACGTGCACACGAAAAATATTTACAAGACCTCATATAAATTACGCACTTCTGTCATTGTGTATGAAATACCACTATTGTAACGACAGAAGACAAGGGCCAGGCAACAGATCGTTTATTGAGAAGATCAAGAGATATTTATAGATTTTTAAGTACATTATTATTATCAGCGAAGAAGCAACGTCTTCTGATTGGCTGTTTTCTTGCTAAAGGTTATCCTGTACTGCTTGTGACCGTTTCTCAGAAAGTTAAGCCGTATATCTGCGAATCATATTTGCACACTTTAACTCCGCTGTGATTGGCTGGTGATTTTCTCAAGGTTAAGCTTTGTTATTGTTTTTTTCATGTCCCTGATTCGGGACGTAAGCAATGATGTAAATTATTGTCTACAATTTCGGCTTGCAGCCAGCTTCCACCACACCATTACTGACCGGAACAGTCTAGAAACTAATTGCTTCCATGTTCCAATCCAGCTGGAATAGCAGATATACATAATAAGTCATAAGACGGGAAGAGTAAGACACCCACCATACTTTGAAACTGGGTATTTCGGTTTCCTGATAAGCTCAGTTAAAGATATGGTTTAAACCATTACTCAATAGCAACGATTAGTCTTTGTCTTTCTTCTTGAAAATGTCCAACTCTCAATACCCTGTCTATTCACAACTCTCCTTTTGTACCTGATCACGTAGGACTAGAAGTCATTATAAGCGATGATATGCTCGCACAACCAAGTACAAAAATCAAACCACATCCTATTTGACCTGCTTTCTGCGAAATGATAGAGACAGTGTTATGCGTGAAAATTACAACTATGTAATTAGCAAAATAAACGGCGCTTTTATCTTGTTAGTAATTTATACTGACACTATTTTGATTACCTTATAATTCTAATTATTAGCAGTATTATCATCATTTTACACTTTTTGTAAATTTTGACTTCATTGGTATATATATATATATATTCGTTGTTGTTGCTGTTGGGTAAATTAGATGCGACATTGTACCAAATGCTGAGAATTTTACTCTCTATCATAAGTACTGCTATGGAATAAAGCAAATTATTATTATTACTATCATTACAAGAAGTTCTTGAAGTCCAGCTTGAAAATATTTATAGCTTATGACTAAATTGGTAGTCATTTCAAAGCAGTTTTGTTTTACTGCAAATGTACAGCTGTGACAGAAAAAGATGGATTGCAGCAGACGAACTGGTCAGAGCTGTCTGGAAGCCAAAATCGTAGACAACAATTCACGTCAATGTTTACCTCTCGAATCAGAGTCATGAGAAAAAACAATAACAAATCTTAACCTTGAGAAAATCACCAGCCAATCACAACGGAGTTAAAGTGTGCAAACACGATTCGCAGATATATGGCTTAACTTTCTGAGAAACGGTCACAAACAGTACAGGATAAACTCCAGCAAGAAAACAGCTAATCAAAAGACGTTGCTTCTCCGCTGACAATAATGTACACAAAAATCTCTAAATATCTGTTAATTTTCTCACTAAACGATCTGTTGCCTGGCCCTTGTCTTCTGTCGGTACACTACTACTTGCCAAGGGAAGTGAGAGTCCTACAACAGATCTTCTGCGTGTGTGTGTGTGTGTATGTGGCCGTAGTGATTATCTAGTGACCTACCACCTGCCTGTTAACCTAATTAACTAATATCAATAATTGATAAAAAACCATCCTGTCAGGTAAGGTTTTCTCCAACAAGTGAATAACCTAGAAGACATTTAATTAAGATAATGACTGGAAAGTGAGTTTATAACCAAACAGACACACATATACACACACAAACAAGGGTATTTCTTTTTTCAATCTAAGATTTTATTACTTAACACTAAACTAATAAGATCACAGCATGAGATCAAACGTCAGAGTTAGTTATATGCATACAGCTCCTATACGTGCATATACATATATTGGAGAATGGATGCAGAGAAGGTGAAACTTAGTTGAAACCTACATTATATTAGCACTGACATACATAAAAACCAGTTGAACGATGACTTCCGTTATAACATCGGAAATTGTTGAGCTGGCTTATGTTTAAAAGTTGTCTGACAATTCGTACAAAAAATTTATATACACTTTACACATGAAAAACATAAAATCTTACTCTTTTGATTTCTCTACTTGACCTATTTATCAGTATATATACATATATACACGATAATTTGAATTTGATTATTTTCGAGGTGAATAATAATAATAACAATTATTATTATTATTATTATTATTATTATCTGTTACTTTCCCTGCAAATATTGTGAATACTTTCTTAATTTTATCATTTAGTGTTCAAGTCATTTCATTTTCATTTTGAATTCCTGATCAAATAAATGCATATACATCTCATCACGTAATCCCTCTCTTCCTAGACATCAAAATGAAATGAAAGGAAATGTTGGCATCCAACAACCAGCTGTAATTCCATGCAGCTGCTAATAGGCGACACGCCCATTGTGTGTATGTGAGCGAGAGACAGGGAGGGAGGGCTAACGATACTTACTAACTGGCTGCCCAAACCTCCGTAGGTGGATCAGCACGGTTCGAATTCATGACCCATTTGACTGAAAGTCGAGAGCCTAGAGTAATAATCTAGCCACAGCCCCAAAGACATATGTACACAAACACACGCACAGACACACACTTTCACATTCTCAATAATTTGCTGCCTAGCTGAATATATTTCAAATCACTATAGGTTACGCAATGCGACAAAACTTCTTCAGGATAAGGTGAATTGACTTCAATTAGTTTTATAGGGTTTTCGTCAACTGTGTACCACACCACATGAATAATAAAAATGCACAAGTAATCAGCATGACATAATTTTAGACAGACTACATACGTGATGGTAGAATGTAGACAACGCGTTCATTCAAAATTTGAACCAGTTATTTGTTTAAATTATATCATGTTGATTATTTTGGATCATACTACTACTTAAGTTGTACGCAGATTACAAAGATACGGGAATGGAAATGGATGAAAGAAATGGCTTTATATATTTCTCTTCATAGAACAACTCTCACTGACTGATAATTCCTCAGGTTTACCTACGGAGACCTTGTAACGACTTTGCCTTCCACTAGATAGCCAAGCTGGGTTGTCTTCTCAGCATCAATGGAGAGGCGAAGCCACTGCAACAGCAATCCGACGCCTTCACTAAACTACTCAATTGGTAGTAGTGACGGGCAGTGTGTACAAAGGGCAGGAACATAATCAAGCTTTTAGGCCAGGTTCCTGGACTCCCTGGCACCATCATTGTACCGTACTTGTGGCCCAGGACATCTAAGGGCATAACAGACCTGTTATTACTCAATTTCTGTCGCTCAAAAGAAATGGAAAGTGACGCCGTACCCGCTAGATCACGAGCACACTACTCCATAAAGAAGCAACAGAAGCCGCACTCTGGAACAAGCGCAGAGGACCAGTCTACTATGTAGTAGATTAAAGTCACGTTCGTTATCGGAATTGACTCAGCAAATCGCTCTACTAACTAAGAAATAAGATTAAGCTAATGGTGGATTCAATAGTTGATTCTTTTATTAGAGTCACAAAACACTACCAGAATACAGGATTTTCATCATGAGTTGACATTAGTTAGAGAACCATTGGAAAACCTGGGAGTACTGGACAGCTGCTGTTTCATCCTAGTTTGGGACTCTTCATCAGTACGCACCCACTGGGGTTCGAACCCAGGACCCTCTGGTTACAAGGCGAGCTCGTATACCATTAAGCCACTGGGACCCAATCCAATGGCCCATGAATTCTAACTTCTGCCAATTCACGACATAGCACGACCCCTAGCCAATGTCTTCGGTGAGTATTTATCCTCACACTCGACCTGCTGCACCCTACTGGTCACGAATACCTACCAGAATACAACAGTTCCGATTTCAGCTTCAACTTCACTTATCACACTCACTAATTAACATCAAAATCACTTCACCAAATCACAACTATCTCAGATATTCCAGTCAACAAAGAAGAGACGAATAATTATGTTCAAACATGATTCATTCGAATGAATATTTACCAAAATTGTTAGCTAGAAATTAATCCTATCACGTACACAAATAATGAGTTTAATTAACTATTATTAGACACAATTAATGCTAAAAAATCAAACGAATGGTTTAATCAACAGGTATGTAAGCGTATACACAATACAATACACTATATATATAGTCACTATATGACGAATAATGTGTTGTATTGACGCTGTTTAGTGATTACGCATACGTATGTATCTATCTATGTATGTATTGACATCATTGGGACAGTGTGCTAACTGTTAAACAGGATGAAAATGTAATCACGAGACCAAATACTCTTTTTTTTCCTACTACTTCACAACAAATAAAAAAACCGATGATTCCACGAACTGATTGACTAACTAACTAACTTATTTTATTCAAAAAAAAAAAAAAAAAACAATTACGAAAACAAGATCCACACTTCTTCTTTTCATCAAATGAACAATTAATCAGGTATGATGAGTAAGATGTATTACAGTGGACTCCGAAAAAGAACTGAATACCAGAAGCTCATTCTATTGTTTCGAGTACTATGTTGATTGAAGTGAAATTTCCCCCTAAAGATGACTCTATGAACCACTGTCGGTTAGAGTTTTGTAGGGTATGAAAGTGTTAAAAATCAGCTGCCCAGAACATACACTTTAAGTAATACGGCATTATTATTATTATTGTTCCTTTGGGTTCCTAGTGGAACATAGGGCTTCAACTACACGTCTCCACTTGCTTCTGTCTTCTGCTGTACTTTTCACCTGCATCCATGTTAGTTCATACTGTTTCAATTCCTTTTCACACGATCTCCTCCATGTCACCCTTGGACGTCCCACTCGCCGCTTCCCTTTCGGGTTCCACTCGAGCACTGGCCTGACGCGCGATGTCACCCGGCGGCTTCCTCAGCGAGTGTCCAATCCATCACCACTTTCTCCTGCATATTTGTTGGGCGATTGGTTCTTGTTTTGTTTGTTCCCATAGTTTCTTGTTGGTGATTCTTTCCTGCGGCCATCTGATCTTCAGTATAGAACGAAGACAGTTGTTGATAAAGGTCTGCAACAGGCTGTTGGAAATATTCTTTGTGACCCGCCAAGTTTCTGATCCGTATAGAAGAACTGACTCACTTGACGTTTGCATTGAAAATCCGAATACAAATATTGTTTCGGCAGTTCATTGATACTATCCAGCTGTGTGCAGGTTGAAATTGTTGAAGTGAGATTCAAATCCGGTAGCACGCTTAGACCAATGAACTGCAGCTACACCATGACATTAGAACAGCATAAAGATAACAATAACAAATTTAATGCTATCATGGCATACAAATCATTCACACGACCTTCAAATGACAAAAAATTAACACCGGATCAGCGACTGAATCCCACGAAAGCAATCAGCATGCTGCCGTCAGCTAATTATCGTTTTTTTTTTCAAATTTTATCACAAGCCGACCTTTTGTCCTAGTTTAAATCATCATTATTGTCCCTTTATGGCAAGACCAGTCCAATAAACCACAACTGTGAAGTGAATTGGTGGATGGTGACTAGCAGTGGGATTCAGGATGCGCATTTCATCCTATTTGGGACTCGTCCCCTGGATGTACTTGCACAAGGAGCCAACATGTCAACCTGAGGCCTAGCACTTCGGTGCAATCAATCAACGGGAAATTCCAAGTTAAATTAAATAATTACTGATACCCGGTGGCTCTCATGATCTAAGTGGTCTAGTGGATAACGCTTTAGCGTTTGAAACAATGAGTACTGGGTTCGAGCCTCATCGCGTCCACCAATTTACTTCAAGTTAAGTAGTCAGAAATCATCTAAGCATCTGCACAAGGAGCAGATATGTCAACCTGAGACCTATTTATTTGTTTTATTTATTTAAACGCAGAAAAACTTGGTACAATATGGCACCAAGAAAGATGCGCCACACAATATTGTGTGAGGACTGAGATACTGCTCGGGCGCCCAGACCGAAGCAGGTGGTTTTCCTAAGGGACCACCCCCGAGCCTTTGACTTGGAGTCTAATCCGCAAGGCAGCGGAGCAGCGTCAGGAGCTGCGTTCCCATGGTTGCCGGTGACCCATATGGGTTCATATGCCATTTGATCCGATTGAATTCTGGAGCCCATGTACCCCATGGTAACTGCTTTTAGTCTAACCGCTATCCAAACAACCTTCCTGACATGGTAGGACCTGCAGGGACATGAGTCCCAGCCAGTTTAGCTTGTTGGGTCACTGCGGCATTCAACCTGAGGCCTAACTCTTCGGTGAAATCAATCAACGGGAAAGTCCAAATTGAATCAAACCATAACTATCTTAGATTGTCGAGCTAATAACAACAAAGTTGATAAATAAAGGGATAAATCATAAAATAACCTACCCAAAATTAATATTTGCGGCATTCTCGTGATGACCAGGTGCACAGATATGATAAACTGTGAAGTGTTCAGTGATTACACGCATCTCAGGATTGTTGAATAAACTAAGAAATGATGTATCTATAATAAAGTGTAAACAAAATGAACACAAAAGTTAGAAACAAAAAAACACGAGTGAAGTGAAAATTTATGCTACTAATTTCCATTTTTAAAGTTACATTAAGTTTGTGTAAATTTCATTAACTATTACTGATGAGATGGTCGTCTTTGACCGCAGGTGTTTGTATCCGGGCCTCCTGTGTTAGGTGGTGACTAATATTGAGGTTAGGAGTATAGGGTAAGGTAAGGAGAGAAAGTCAATCGATTGGGTTGTTAAGTTGCACCGAGTGAAATGGCTAGGACACGTGTTATGCATGCTAGGCCGCGTAAGGTTAGCCAACATAGGATGCGGTCACAAAAGAGTTAGCAGTGGTCAAACCAAACTATGGCATCAATTCATCAAGTCTTTAACTGTCGGTTTGAGTCACGCAGGGTGGTGCAGATTGGTTTGACTGGGGTCCTCGAGACACTACTGTCTGCTCTATGAAGTGTTGGTAACTTGAACTGGTGCAAATTTGTGCAGAGTTCTACGTTGGAAAACCAGGCAGCCATTCATACAAACCAGGAATGCAAATTAACATTATGCTTAGTAATACCCGCTTAAAGCTTTGACTCTTTCTTGAGAAAGATTTCTCAGTGATTTAATAGTCAGACAGATAGCTGCAAACTATCAGATATATATATATATACACGATTGGTATATGGAGTGAGCCCTGACAATACGATTAAAGTCTAGTCATCTCGTAAAGGTACCTTAGAAGCTGCTGAATTTCAGTTTTCAGTTCGATACTGTGCAGACTCTGTGGACAGTAGTGCAGGTCCCCATTATTCATCACATCGGGATCTGAATATGCCTGATCCTAGTCGATAATTTTCTGTCTGTCTGGATTCAACATAGAACTTGGCACCGAAGTGCACTAGTTCGAGTTACCACGTTCCAAATAGCACACAAAGGTAGACAAGAAAATGAGTGAAGAGAATCAATAGAGTTTTGACAAGTATAAGAGTGAAACAGAGCGAGTAATGGTAGAAAGGAATATGAAAGATTACAGAGACTGAATACATCTGCGTAAGCCATTAACAACGATTTTGAGCCATGTCACCTATTGTCTCTAGCCATTGATTCTTCGAGTCCCGAGGGAGGGCCCCAACCCGGAAGTCTGAATCTCCCTACCTGACTCAGTTTAACTGTCAAGGATTTCATGGATTGATGCCATGTTTTTGTTTGACCACCACTTACTCTTTTCCAACCTGCACCTATATCAGCTAGTAATGGCCATCGGGGGAGGCGATGGTTAGGCATGCGCAGCACGTGATCTAGCCATCTCAATCTATGTAACTTCATAGCCTTGTCGATTGATTTTCCCTCTTTGCCCAACAATCTACGCCTAACGTCAACATTACTTACCGTATTATACCACCTAACGCGAGAAAGAGATCGTAAACATCTGTGGTCAAAAACAGTCAACCTTTTCATGTCTTCAACTCGTATTGGCCTTGTTTCAGAGCCATAGAGAAGGACGGAGCGAACTGCTGAGCAGTACACACGTCCCTTGGTTGATAGTCGAATGTCACGCCTGCGCCAGAGACCGTGTAAGTTAGCGAAAGCAGCCCGAGGTTTTTGGGATCCGTGCTGTGATTTCGTCACCAATCAATCCGTTGGTGCTGATACAACTTCCCAAATAGGTGAAGTGGTCAACATTTTTATGTGTTATCATGTAAACAATTCATGCATTATAACTGATATAAACAAATATCACAAAAGTCATCATCATCACATGAGTAAAGTAAATTTTAATGAATGACACTAATTCAAATTACACACCTATGATCAAAACCACATCAACAAGATCCAGGACGTGCTGTCAGTTGAATTCTAACATTTTATACGAAAAATAAAATTCTAAAATATGTACCATAATGTGTAGCACTGATGAATGTGTCCCATAACCTACCTAAGTGACAGCAGCATTCTACATGTGATCATCTATAAATGTCAACCACAAAACTATCTCTATACAGAGGTGATCTTGTCATCAACATTCAAAAATATGCATTATGCTAAGATACCAGTTTTACCGGCAGCTTGAAATATTTTTTTATCCTTTGTGTTCCAAGTGGAACACAAACCTCTAAGTTTTGCAAAGTTTCAGTAGAGAAGAGGTATTTTTTTTATAGGGTAAGGTTGATTGTGTCAAACTCAACTTTCCTACTTTTAAAATTAGTTGTGTTCTCTGAGGAGCTGGTTCATTTAATTGCAAAGCTTTCATCGTCCACCATCTAGGCAACATATTCAGAGCAGGTTTTAGTAGAAAATGAACTTATTCAAACTCTTCATGAGTGATGACATAATTGTATCTCCAGGCAGCCATTGTTGTGACTGGTTGCTTGTTAATTTGCATCTCTATTGAACATTCTTATATTCACTTGTAATTTGAATTTTCTTGTCATGTGATTTATCAAAATTGCCAGGGAACTCCTAGAGACCTGGTACTCATCCCTTAATCTTATCACATCTTCATTAAAAAAAGTGTCTCATTTACTTCCCTTACAATCTAACATTACACTTAGTCGGTTCATTTGGTTTTACTAGCCTTTATTGACTACTTCCACCTGAACTTTTGTTTGTTTAATCGTGCTGGTTTTTTCATTATTCGTGTTATCACAGATTGCCTCACTTTTCCATCCTTATTATTGATAAAACCATTATTGCATGGAGGATTTCATCATGAGCTGACATCAGTTAGAGAACCATTGGAAAACCTGGGAGTACTGGACAGATGTTTCGTCCTAGTTTGGGATTCTTCAGCAGCACACATTCACTGAGGTTCGAACACAGGACCTTCTCCTTACAAGGCGAGCTCTTAGACCATTGAGCCACTGAGACCCGATCCAATGGTCCTTGAATTCTAACTTGTGCCAGTTCACGACACAGCGCGACCATTTCACAATGTCTTCTTCGATGAGTTACTGCCTCATCTTCAACCTTCTGTACCCTACTGGTCAGGGCTTCCCACTAGAACCCCAGGTTAAATGCCTGAATAGGGCCAGTCGCTAGTGAGCATCAGATTAATTTTAAAGTATTGGTTTTGTAGGGATTTTGTTTGATTGCATGAAGGATTTCATCATGAACTGATATCAGTAACCAGAAGGTCCTGGGTTCGAACCCCAGTGGTGTGTACTGATGAAGAGTCCCAAACTAGGACGAAACATCTGTCCAGGTTTTCCAGTGGTTCTCTAACTGATGTCAGCTCATGATGAAATCCTCCGTACAATGAAACAAATCCCTACAAAACCAATACTTGAAAACCATTATTATTATTATCATTACTACTATTATGAGTAATTGCACAATTTATTTTCACCATCTTATTATCCTATAGACAAAACACCATGATTGGTTTATATTTGAATTTTATTTGTAAACTTATATATATTAGAGTAAGGCTGATGAGATCTAATTGAAAACAATATTGTTCGCTTAAATGTGTGCTTTTAAATTAACAATTAATAAACACAGTACTAGAGACCAAATTTATTAGCTAATAAAAAGTAAATCACATGATAAGAAAATTCGAATTCCAAGTGAATATAAAAATGATCAATAGAGAGACGTAAATTAACAAGCAACCAGTCACGATAATGGTTGCCAGGAGATACAATTATACCATCACTCATGGAGAATTCAAATAACTTCATTTTGTAATAAAAACCTGCTCTGAAGATGTTGCCTAGATGGTGGACGATGAAAGCTTTGCAATTAAATCAGCCAGCTCCTCAGAGAACGAACACACCTGATTCAATATCATCCACCTGAGCTACAAATCTTCTCGATTATTTCCCACTTTTCCAAGCTTGTAACTGGTCAGTAAAACTAGGCGGAGTGCATTGTTCAGGAATAGTACCCAGAACTTCAGCGAGGGTGGTGGTCATTGAAGCTCTGAACCACCGGCACACGCACAGATACACATGGACATATTCAAATAAAGATTTCACTAGAAGTCCTTGAAGCGCCAATGAGAATAAAGAGGAATGTGACCGATGACGTGAAGATGATGATAATGACAATGAAAATGGAAATCACACTACTACTACTCATTGGCATAAACTAGTAGTATAACTGCATAGGAAACAACTTTTTAATGGGTACTTAATAAGACATTTTAATGAAATATAGAATTTAGGAAGAATAAAATGCTGAGAAAAAGATCATACAACACATGCTGTATGTATAATTTTTATCACTTCATCAAGAATATGTAATAAAATTTATACATGATTGAATGTGATAAAGTCAAAAATATAATAATCTATCGGATTAATGACAGATTACTACACCACTACTACTACTACTGCTAATGGGTATGTAGAAGTTTAAAAACGACGGAAACAAATAAACAAAGTGTATCAACGTGTAAGTGAACTTTAAAACCTCGATTTTATCCAGAATATATATTTATTTATTCTATTCTACTTTATACAGGTTGAATTTTAGGACATAATAATAATAATAATATGATAAATATAAAATCTAATCATAGTGTATTAATAAACACTAAGTGAAATCCTTTTATAATGTGCATGAAGTTACAAAAAGATTGTAGACTCTCCTACAGGGTCATGTAGAATATGCAGTGAAATAGAACTGAGCGTAAAGGTTAAAATATATATATTATTATTACTATTATTTTTGGAGTTAGACCACGGATTGATACCAGTTAGAGAACCATTGAAAGCCAAGGAGTACTGGACACCTGTTTCATCCTAGTTTGGGACTCATCGGCGGTACGCACCTACTGGGTTTCGAGAACCCAGGACCTTCCAGTTACCAGGCAAGCTGGCTAGTATGCCATTCAGCCACTGGGACCTGATTCAATGACCCATGAATTCTAACCTCTACTAATTCATGAATTTTAGCGCGATCAGTGGTTATCTAACTGATATCGATCCGCGGTTTAACTCGAAAAACAAATCAAATCTTGACTACAATTATTATTATTTGCTTTATTTTCTTCCTTTACATTCCAAGTGGAACATAGGGCTTCAAGCTTCAACCTTGAAGTCCCAGTAGCAGTGATGCCATTCCTTTTTTTAAGGGTTGTGGTTGCTATCCTCACTCTCAACCCTCCCTCTTTACCGACCTTACTGCCAATTGAGCGAGGTTTAAGAATGCATCGGCAGGGAATCGAATCCCGGACCACGTTGGTGGTTGGCGAGCATTCTACCAGTTAACCACCGGTTCACAAAAGATTAGAAACAGCACTCTCTTCACAAAAAGTAAGGCAACCGATGAACATTTTAAAGATTCACAAGGATAATGTTACTCATACTGAATGCCTACCTAAGGATATGGTACACACAAAGGTCAAGATAGAACTGAGACATCGAACAAATCTATTAATATATAAACTACTGAATTAAGTTGCACTTAGCAGTGTATCTTTTGAAGTGATTTCATACACTAATCGACATGTTTTAAAATGAACTAGAACTATGTAGATTTATTCTGTATTCATGTCTCTCCAGTTATATTCCTGCTGTTATTCACCTGGTTGCCTTATTTACTTTTGAGGAGTGTTACTTCCACTGCTGTTTTAAAATGGAATAAAAGCAGTAACTGTAGAGTTTGATGATTTACGCTTCTATCACTTTCATTATGCCGTTACTCATAATTCATTTGTTGGTAGTATTCACGAAGTCTAGGAGAAAAAAAAACACATTCTAAAAGACATGGTGGTGATCAACTACAGGTCTATTTATTCAACATGTGAGGAAGCATTATATGAAACTGTTTTCCAACAGCAACCAGGTGCTTGTTTATACACATTGCAAAATGTAAGAATGACGTAAAAATCAGGAAGCTGTTGGTTTTTAAGGCGTAACACACAATCTAATCATTATAGGGAAGAGGCACAACTAGACTTACTAAAAAATATCTTCATTACCTAACAATATATTGAACCTAAATATTATTATATACACCATGAATTTGTCACATTGAAATAGTAGAAAGTACTGAGACGAAAATCTCTGACTGATAGGATCCTGCATTAAGTAGTATATATCATCATCTCTCACGCAAGTTGTGATTAATTATGCAACCAATCATTCCTCATGCACGTTGTGACCAATTATGAGATCAACCATTCCTTAAGCATGTTGGGATTAATTATGCGATCAATCATTTCTCACAGCTGTGAGGCCGACTTTATTGTTGTGATTACAATATACAATCATAGGCCAGCCTCTGTCTTTTGATATTTGCACGGCTCAGTGAATCGGAAAGCCCAACGGGCGAATAGGTATATATCAGGCAGGCGCAGACAGAACAAAGTGACTACGGTTCTCATTAAATTCAGTATCAGTTATAACAAATTGGCGACGGGTCATTTCAGTTCACTGAAGTTATAACACTGACCTTGATTCAGTTGTGTTTTCTGAGGTGGTGGATTTAATTGCGAAGCTTTCATTGTTCTTACAGACAACACCTTCAGCGCAATTTTCAGTATGAAATGAAATTGCTTGAACTCCCTATGGATGAGTGTGGTCTAGAAGGACATCGGAAGCTTCATAATTAAATCGACCAGCTCAGGGAACACAAGTAAATCAGAGTCATCTACCTCAGACACGAATCTTCTCTGTTATTTCAAAATCTGTGGCTTTATTACATATTCTATTACTCAGTGTGTATTATGTCTGCCAGACAATTTCTATTCAGTATGTTACTACATAATTGAAATTGCGAGTATAAATGTTGAGTGTTTATCATTGCACTAGTGGAATATCTAGAAGAATTGCAAGACCAGGAATTCCCAAGAGAGAGTGTACTTTGTTCGTAAACAACTATGAGAACACAGCTCCGAATATTACTCTGCTGCCTGGTACACTGATATTTATGTCAGAAGATGGTAACAAACCTTTTGTGCGAATCCAGGGAATTATTTCTCCCTCTCACAAATTATAACGAAATAATGAAACGAAATCTTTAGTTTAAGTCATCGCTTTTTGAAAAAGTCAGTTAACATAAGGCGTGAATCTTACATCGATGGTTCAGTGGTAGAGTACTCGCCAACCAAGTAAGTGGTCGGGATTCAACGCACTCATAAACCTAGCTCAGTCTGACAGTAAGCCCTGAGAAGAGATAGGGTGGGTATGAGACTATCAACCCACCCAGTAAAACGACAGTGCCATCGCTACTGAAGCTTCAGAGCTTGGATCCTTATGTTCCACTCAGAAGGCAAGGAATGAAAAGAGCACCATGAATCTCATGCTATTAATTGAATAAGATTGTTTGTTTTTTCTTGAGACATTTATTAACATCTTAAAAGGCTTTCAGTCACCTGTTAGTGTTCCAAAATATTAACGGTATTACTTAGGGTTGCCCAATCTCTAACTTTACCAAAAACGATATTCCGTCGAACGTGAGTGACGATGATTTGGAACTGCTAGCCGAGCTCACTGGCTTGCTTATGTATTATAAACGTCACTTCAAGGGTTGCGATATTGTTCATCTACACATCCTTTCGTTAATAAAGACCAGTTTTAATGACAGTCATCCTCTCCTATTGGTATTTTCAGACTTAAATGTAAGCGTTCTTATACACAGTGCATCCTAACGATGATGATTATCTGACATATTAGATGTGAAAAGAAATATAACGATTCCAACAACACGACATGTGTCAGTTCTGCATGCCAAAAGTTCATAGAAGCCCACAAAATAAAGGAAACAGAATCTTAACGATTGTTGCTTTATTTCCTCTGACCATAAATGAATAATTTCAACCTAATGACTCATTAAATACAATGTTCGATAAGAAAAATAGTGCCTCATCATGAGTAGCGCCTCAGTATTGGTCACCCTTAATAATAGATAGAGCTTAACAGTGTACTTTCCTTCATCAGCAAACAAAATACAAAGGATAGACCGCATAACATATACATCATGAATAAGATATTCACACATGAGACTATTTTAATAATTTATTATGGTCAAAATGTACACTTGTTATGTGATACTTTAAAACTAGTGAGATATCTTAAACAACGGATGGCAGTAAAAATCAAATTTGCAATTTACACATTTTGAGGAGGTGAAGTTTCACCAGTTTCACGCCCTTTCATATCATATCTACACTAGATATGGTGTAAGTTGGCAGATAAATGTCACACGAGCTTTCTGTATCCCTGCTGAGATTTCGTCAGCGGTCAACCCACTGGGACTGGCTGATGCAACTCCCGATATAAGTGAAGTGGTCAACACGCTCTACCAACCACTTCACTCCCTATCTTTAAGTCAGGAGTCAATGGAGTTTAGTCTTGTAGCATCATCTTACACTTGACGGGGGCGAATCGCATACCAAACATTCGAAGATTACTGCTCAAAATGTTCGGAAGACTGTGCATTTTGTCAGCGTCCTCCCCTAGAAAGGCTACATCATCTGCATAGTCTAAGTCAACGAGAATATTCCCTGATAGTAACAAGTCGATCCCTGAGTCGCTGAAGTCAGTTAGGGTTAAGTCCATTAGTATGTCTATGATGAAATTAAACAGAAATGGGGACAGTAGGCATCCCTGACGGACACCACTGGTTGTCATCACTTCGTATGACAACTCTTCGTAGGCTCTCATCTGGCTGACTGCATGAATTCGAGTGGAGTGCCTTGATCAGTCCGATGTATTTTCTCGGCATTCCCTTCACAAACAAATATCGCCATAGTACCTCTCACGACACTAATTCTATCACATTTCCATATTATGTTCTCTGTGCAGTACAGTATACTGGAAAATATGGCTGAAACACATATATATGTTTCTACACACCTTCACTACAAATAACTAACATGAGAAACTAAAGATTAAGGGTAGATATTAAAGTGACACTAGTGATAGACGTAAAAACTCTAGTATGAAGAGTGGCAATATTACAACAATAAAATTTGAAAACTTACGATTAGTTCCAATATCATGGTAAGTGATAATTGCAGTTTTGTTTTTGTTAGGCTGAACATATACCCGTTGGTAAAGACCAGAAGAAGTCAGTATTTCATGTTCCTATTTGTTAATTAAAGAAAACACGATTTTAACAGATCAAATAAAGAGTAATCAATTGATTTTGTAATAAAAACAATTCTAGCAAAGATACTATAAGATGTTTTTAATTCAGTTCTAAAAAATGCTAGCAATCATATTTGTCATGAACAGACAGACCTTGACTGAAAGTACAAGTAATCGGTGTATAGAAGAGCACGTTCATAAATCTGTATCCTATGATCAAAAAAATGTGATGATATAGACCCAGTTTGTCTGTACGAAGCCTTTCCGACTACTATACTTACTCCTTATAAACAGAACCGCATTAAATTAACGCAATGGTAAGTAGAGGTGTGGCTTATTGGTTTAAACACTCAATTTTTAGCCCGTGCGTACAGGGCTCCAATCTAACTCCACTTACCTCACCCTGGACAACTGGGTAGCATCATCATTCTTCATGATATAAGTGGTTTATAGCTTCTTACATGAGAAAATATGTCCTGCGTAGCTGATTTCTAGATAATGAAGAAGCATTTTTGTATTTCTAATAAGAAGCAGCACTCTTGTTCCTCAACCTGAAGTACTAAATAAGTGAAGAGGTTTTATCTGATAATATTCCTAAAGCCGATTTGAAAAATTATTTCTACTTGAATTTTATTAAATGATTATTTATAAAAAAATTTTAAATGACTGATCAGCATCTACTTTAGAAAAATAGGACAGCATTTAGTAAAAGCTGGCGTCCCGTAGGGATATTAACAGGCCTTCAAAATTTGAAGTCCGAATGACTTCCATAATTTTTCACTCAGCTGACTGGTAAATCAATGCAACCCCCATAAGTTCTACTTGATACATTTCACAAGACAATACAAAAGAAGAAAATGGACAGAAGGGTACTGCACTGAATAAACACGTGGGCGGAAAATTAAATGAGTGCTACGCGTTCATTCTGTTTAATTTCTTATCTCCCGAATTGTTTATAAATTAATATATTTAATCTTGATATTACTTTGTGTGATGCCACTTAAAGTGATAAACTGAAGAAAGGTGTGTCGATAAGTGAGAAAGAGAAAGATTAAAGCACGCAAAAGCACCTTACAAAAAACCAAGTACAACCAAAGGTATATTTACAGTCAGTTGAATTTCCTCCCCATATGATTGTCTCGAATACTGTGCATTAAAATCTTTGTCACAGTGAACACTCAATTTGAGTCTTGGCGTAGATGTAGTAATTTAGGCCAAAAAAAAAAAATGAAATATTCATATATTTAAGCAGCAGCTGATAAAAAGTTGTTACGAGATTGTTTATAGTGCACGACACAGCATTCCTCTTACCTCTAAATTAGCTGAAGTTCGACGAGCACAAAATGAATGTTTTCCACTGTCTCCCTTTTCGTGCGACTGTAGTTCAATACCCTGAAAATTCACTGGAGGGCAATCCATTGTACTATGCTTCCTATAAAAAGAAGTTACATAGGAAGGTTTCACGTCCCCACACAGAATAAATTGTTATGTCTTGCATTAAAATGATTTCGCATAGCATTCAGAAAATTGATGTGAATTATTTATGATGTCAACCTTCACATAATATAGATAACTGAAATTACTGATATCTGTTATTTTCGGAAATGTTTACTCAAATAGGCTTGAAGACAATACTCCTAGAAATACAAATATTTAACCTACTGCACGCCTAGATAACGACCCAGAACCGACTGCCCCCACGCATAATACTACAGTCTACTAAAATAAAGCACTGCATTGTATGATACCTGATGTAAGATCAGTGACGGAGATAAATAAAGTGAAAAGCAGAAAAAATTGGATATAAGAAAGACTGCAGTCGACACCAATAGCGAGATAGATTTTAGATAAACATTTACTAATATGGTCTACTGTAACTTAATGAACCTTAGACAAGAGGCAGGTAGTCTCCCTGTGCTAACCTCAAGAGCCATAAAGGATCTCTTGTCATACTCTTATTTGTATTAATTAAAACTGCATTCCTATTACGACTAACTTTTTAATTATAGAAGCCCTCTTAACCATATTAATTACTGGTAAGTCTATCTGTTGAAACAAATATAGGAAGATTCCTATTTTGAAGCAGAAGCATAAGTCACTGAACAAATAAGGAAAGTTGTGAATTTATGAATTAAGTGTTCTTCTGCACTACTAAACCAAAACCAGAACTGTAATGAAATAAATGTGGAGGACATAAGTCACTTATAATAATATTTCCAACTTATATGCTACTACTATGGTCATGTATGTGGATATAATCAGAAAGTTCCCAATACGAGTGTTTCATGTTCAGACGTTCTCTTCATTCATCAGCTTGCGAGGCTGTAAAATCCTCCACGGAAAAGGGTCTCAACTAATTATTAAGGCCACTAATTTCAAATGTAGGTATAGGAACACTTCGATTATCACCCATACTCTTGAAGAACACTACGCAAAATATTTTTGAGATCTAAAGCACATTTCTGCAGTCACATATAAACACAGGCACAAAATCTAGCAATCCAGTAGTCCTATAATGCTCTAATGACAACCAGGGATAATGAAATATCCTCAATAAGCAATCCTTACCCAAGCTTACAACAATTCTAAACTTATTCTAACCTATGCGTTGATAATGCCTTTTTATGGTAAATGAAAATTTTTTCTACCCACTATGTTCTTAAATAACGCTGGTCGTGCTTAAAAAGAGAGCTGGGTGCTGAATTAATGCGACAAAATCTTAAAAGGCTAGAATTAAGCTGAAAAAATTGCCACTATGTGCTGAATTAGGTCTTTTCGTTCTGAAGTAATGCTAGTCAGTTCTGAATATGTGCTGAGAAGGCTAGAATTAAGCTGAAAAAATTGCCACTATGTGCTGAATTAGGTCTTTTCGTTCTGAAGTAATGCTAGTCAGAGCTTAATATGTCCTGTAATGGCTGGAACAACGCTGATAAGGAAACCCAGTATGTTCTGATCTACTCCTGAAAATGCCTAGAAAAAGAACACGGTGCTGAATTAGTTCTAGTCATGCTGAAAACCAGCACTGAGTTCTAGTCTGTGCCATTAAACAAACCATTTCAGAACAGATTCAGAATTTACTCACTATAGGATGCAAGAATTATTTCAGAATTACTGAGATTTAATTCAGCATTATTGTAAGCTTGGGTAGGGAACTGTCAAGCGAAGATGTTTGCTAAAAACAAATACTTAGAACTGCATGCGGGGCAAAATAATAAAGTACATACCCTGTAGATTATGTTCAAGACGAAAAATAAAATTCTTAGAAAATGAACAAATATTTTATGCAAAAATGACCGTTTAGAGACTTCACAACTGTATGCTGTCTTTATTTCACATTCTTTTAGACTAGCACCTCGTGTGATATTCAGTGTAATGTATAAAAGCAATTTCACAGCAAAACTCGTTAAACAGTAAAATGCTCACAATTGTAGGCGATATTAGAAGAAACCACGTACCGTTGTAAACAATATCCAGCGGTTCCAAATAAGAGAAATCACCTCAAGTTAACTCTGTAATTGACGCATGTAAACAAAAATAGATCACTTCACAAAATCAGATAACCTTAGATATCATATTAGGTTTCATTGTACGTATTAGAGTATCTTAAATTTCAGACAAATATACTTCTATTATTGATTTTGGAAGACACCTTTTTTTCGGCAGTGGGAGTGGCTGTTTTACTCTTTCTGTATGTATACTGAGAGGATAGAAAGTAATCCGACATCGGTCCGGTATCCAGTAGAACTACATTTAGAACATGTAATCCCAATATTTCTATTCAGTATCTACCAAATTGCGTCGGTGGTATAGCGGTTAGGACGCTCACCGACCATGCACATGGTCCGGGGTTCGATCCCCGGCCGACGCACTCCGTTACCTCGCTAAGCCAGAAATAATGCTGTGAAGAGGGAAGGTTTGGCATGAGGCTAGCAACCCCATCCTGTAAAACAAGCACTGTTACAGAAACTTCAAGCCACTAGCTTGTAGCCCTATGTTCCACTGGGGAACGTGAAGGAAAACAAAAGTACCTACCAAATAAGTGAGTATCTGGAAATATCCATTTTCTTTTACAATGAATTTTCATGCATCTGAATGAAGGTCATCCCATAGGAACACAAGCTCACAACAATTTATAAAACAGCTCTTATATAACTGAACATGCATGGAACAAAACCGCAATATTCATCGGAACAATTTATCCTGAAATCTAATATGAACAAAAGGAAAGACAGACTTATAACAGAATCTATCTCCATTAAGCTCACACCGGATACATGTAACAAGGGTGACTCAGTACAACTGTCAACAACCTGGAATATAATTGAGAATAAGCAAAACTGAATGAGCGAAAAATGAACTATATATGAGTACAAATGATAAATGTGTGAAATAAACAACAAAAC
This sequence comes from Trichobilharzia szidati, assembly GCA_944472155.2. Lineage (NCBI taxonomy): Eukaryota > Metazoa > Platyhelminthes > Trematoda > Strigeidida > Schistosomatidae > Trichobilharzia > Trichobilharzia szidati. The sequence continues at coordinate 39,239,414 of OX235276.1, read as the reverse complement.
AATTCCAACAGTTGGTGTGATCGCGGGCAGTAATTTTGTTCAAAACATGACCAAAAACAAGAATTTATCATCGTGTATAAACTACTGAAATATAATTATAACGAATTTGACCTATTCCGCAGTACTCAAATTCTTTAATGACATTTACGGTAGGAGTATTTTTTTGCCAACTTACAGTTTTTCGGTTCCTCATTCTATGAAGCATTATTATTGTATCCTTTAATTCGTAGGGGAACAAAGAGCTTCAGCCGTGTGTAAATCTACTTAAACCGCTCAGAATCTGTCAACCGTGACCAGAAACAGTGAGGGAGTGGTAAAATACGATTCACTGACCTATAAAGTAGATTTGAATATCACTGTTGAAGAACCCAAAGCTTTTATTAACTACCTACATTTCGAGCGTAGCTGGGTGCTACTCGATTACAGTGCTTTTATACAAATAAGCCAGCTACAGCAGAGGTGGTTTACACCTTATGTCGAACATGGAGGTGCTGTTTAAATTAATAACTAATAACTATTGTCGGTCAACACATAACGCAAATCACGATATGATACTCATCGGGCATGTCGTCTTAGTATCGCTTCCTCATAGTTGTATATGTAATTTACCATATTGATGATGCCTGTAAGCTGGCGTCCCTCATGTAAAGAAGATATATTATTAATACTAATATATTATTAATACTAAATCAAAGCGGAGTGGATTTAACTCTTGGGCGAGAGAGTGGCGAAAGAAAATGGGTCATATTGTAGGTTCAGCTTAAACTGTTTTTCAATAGTGGCTCCATCTGCATTCTACTGCGGAGGTCGGCGTAATCAAGACCATATTCTGAGCCAAGAGCTCCTGATGTGAAGCAATGTTGAGCTCTGAATCATTTAAGTTTGTCGTTCTGTCTAAATCCACCAGGAATACATGACAATATCCTTAGATAAGGTAAACGTGCACTTTGTACAGTGACACTCTTGTTTCCCAACAAAAGAAATCGCAAGTGATGCAACCTACAAACCCAAGTGTCTTTGGTCAACTGCAATCAGTTTGTTCAGAAAAGGTTAAATTACTGGATTGCCTGATGTTATAATCCTCCTTGAATAGACAGACATTTCAAGAAACTGTCATTTAGTAGGAAGTAGTTGTGGGACCTATTAATCTCCAAAACGTTTTTACGATTCATACTAAAGCACTCTGAAATCAGGAGCTGGCTAAAAACTTGCTTGTGGGAACCAGGCGTTAGGGACGAACATTCAGGAAACTCTAACAAGATACATGATCACATAACACAGACCGGGCCTAGAATTGTTCAAGATTGTTTTCATAGATGGGTGAACAATCAAATGTCCAGGACATTACGTTTTCGTGCTGAGCTTTGGACTATAATTCGTTGATTTTGCAGGATAGAGTGTAGAATTCCGAACCAAGTTTTATGAATATGACTTGGACACGAGTGACACGGATTAGTTACTTTTATTACCAACAGAGGCTATTGCAGGGCCTCTATGTGATACAGCAAATAACTGAGGAACTCAGGAGGATGGGACGAGCAACTAATTGGGAACCACATCGCCTCTGTGATTTGATCTCTGAATGCCCTTCCGTGCATTTGACTAGGTTTCCCCAAATTCACTTGCCCTTTGTTATGCTTTCGAAGATAAAGGTTTAGAAACAAACATAGTCTGGTGTAATATGACGAGCTGTTGGTAGATAATTTGAATAATTATTTTGGTGGATTATTTAGTTTCTGAAGCACAGGCAGTTGCGTACACAACAACATCTACTAACGAATGAAAACAGAAAGCAGCCCGTACATCTTTAAGAGAATACAGATATAATCCTCGTCCACCGAGATTTGGACAGTCACACTGTAGGGATGAACAGCTCAGGCAATGCCAGATTCTTCAAATCACTCTGCCAGAAAGACACAGCAGAAAGAAAAGGAAAACCTCTTATAAAATAACTGAAGGAAAAATGAAAGAAAACCCACTCGTGAGTTAGATGCATCAACAGATAAGATCATATGGCTCAACTATCCCACGACTATACGGACTGCCCAAAGTGCACAAGAATGATGTACCACTTTCACCTATTATAGACATGGTCAATTAACCACAACATCAGATCGCAAAGTGGCTAACACATATTGTTGAACCAGTAGGGCGACATATGACAAGGCTTATCCTCAAGGACATTCGAATTCGTCCATTCGGTGGAAGATATCAGTGCATCTGAAAGATAAATGCCTCCTCTAAATACCACCTGCCTGTTTACAAGCACCTCTCTAACGGAGACTTTCTGCTGTATATGCAACTACAATGAGACCAACAATCGAGAATTTTCCCTCCCCAATAACTTCCTGAAGTAACTACTTCTTAGACTAACGCTTTATATTCGGTTCGAATTCAACGAGCTGTTCTATGTTCAGAATGAAAGTGTGTCTTTTAAGTCTCCTTGCCCCTTCTTAGCTCGCTGTTCCATCGTGAGTCTCGAAAACAACATCCTTGATCTTCTGATCAGTCAGTTGCACCTCTTTGAAAGATACGTAGAAGATACTTTCCAAATTTGTGGTGAAAATTCGATCTAGACAATCTCCTCTTAACCTTTTGTTCAGCACAACCTTCAGTAAAATTCACTCTAGAAAGTGAATTAAACGTGGCATCTTCATTCCAGGAAGTACTACTTGCTTGGGGATAAGAATACTCGATCCGAAGATCAATATACCCCAAGCCAACATGGACTGGTCAGCGTACTACCTTCCGGAACTTTGTCCTTCCAACCCGAAGGCGAAAGTGTTTATCCACAGACAGTCATCCAATGCTAAGTGCCATCCTGCGTTGGACAAAAGCCTCTGCATTTCAGCAGTCCGCCTTGTTATAGCACAGGCATGGTCGCGTAATGTCCCACTGTAGGCTCTTGCCAAAAAAAAGATCGAATCCTATAATTGTGCAGTCACTACTTCCTAGGAGGGTCATGATCTGGACCTTTTCGACAAGTAGCTTGTCACTAGTTGGAATGTAATCTAGTTTCGATGACTTTCCACTAGGGTCCCACCTAGTTTCGTCTGCAACATTATTTGTCAGTCCTGTATTTCCAATGGTTTGTAGGAGGTTTCGACCGAATTTTCCCTGAGCATACCCCGAGCGAAGATTCAGTAATGGGGCTTTGAAATCTCTACCTATGGTGATTTTGTCATAGCCAGAGTCCAATATCTTTGTGATGGTACTGAGCAGTAGCTGTTTGTGCTGTGCCCCACAGGTCGCCGGTCGATAGATGCCACACAGTAAATGCTTGGTGTTGCATACGGTGAAACGACACCATATGGAGTCTGGGAGTAAAGTATGTGGTCGGTCCGTTGCACGTACACGTTTAAGCTGCTTTTCAAAGTTGATGGCAACTTCCTTCTTCCTTGTTATCGCTGTTTTGCTGACCAGAACCGCATCACTTAAGCAGATTTTGTTGTCGGTGACGATGGGGTTTAGTCAGGTTTCAGTGAGGATGATTATTTTGAGGTGTAAGTGCGACTGGAGTTTTCTGAGTTCACCTGCTTTTCCTCCCACATAGCTACACAGGTAGATAACAGTGAGCTTCACAACCTTAGCTTGTTGAAGTTACGTTGTCTGCTGGTAGAGGAATTACTATTTGTACAAGTTGGCCTACTTGATATCAAGTAGGACATTTGGGTGACACTGACTGTTATTCTCAGTGCCGCATCGTTGTAGTGTCACTAGGGCTTAAGGACGTGGCAAGACCTCAGTCTGCTGCCTCCTTCTGGTTCCAGGTCCGCTTTCTCAGCGTTGCATGTATCCTCCCATTTCCCCTTGGTCTCGTTGAAGTACTAGGGCCAACTTTTCCTGAAAGTTGAGCTTGACACCTAACAACCTTGCGGAACTAATCAGTGTGAGATGAGCAGGGTGAGGTAGTCGGAAAACCGGAATTGATCCAGAGGCACAAAGGGCCATCTGAGATGACAGCCATCTTCATTGCTGTACGTCATTCATGTGTGTTTTGCAAGCAGTGCCAGTTCCCAGCTCCGGAACACAGTGTATGACCATGGTGACTTCCTACATGGCCTGTCATGTCTCACTCCTATGCTGGAACTCCTTCAGATATCTATTACCTGAGCCAGTAATACTGTCCTTTCAGCCTCTTCAGCAGGGCTCCTGTTAAGCGTGCACGATTTCGTTGAATTTATCTTCAGACATAATTTATTGCACAGATCGGACCACTGTCCTTGATCTAACAGGGCACGTTGTTCAAGCAGGGTGTCATTGCACACTAGTACATCATACAGGATAAGAGAATTGGACCGACTGACCTCAGAGCTAGGTTAAGTTTTTAGCTGCCTGTTCTCCTTTGCAGGGTCAGCCACTTTGGACTTCTTCAGGTTCTGACTAGCCTTTGCTTTGTTGCCAAGCTTGTTAGTGGATGTAAGTGGTGCTTTGGCAATTCCATCTTCTCCTGATGTTGTAGGTGTAACCTTAGGTGTCTTCACTTTATAAAGATTGGTGTTTCCAGTCGGCTGGGCTGGAGAATCCCTGTTACTGTCGTTACCAAGTTTTGGTAGTGTGGGGCTATCGGATGGAGAGCTGCATGAGACTGCCGAGACACTAAAGTGGCGTGCTGTTTCTGTTATCCGGAGACACTCTGTGTGAGACTGTGCCGGCATGACAAAGAGGGCGGATGTACCAGAAACATGGGCATGGATTATTCCTCATTAACTCATAACTTTGTCACCCTTTGTCACAACGGCAGTTTCTATCGTTTGCAGAAATTGCATTCAGATGCCGAATCAGTTCCAGAAAGGATAACACTACAGGCCTGACATCCGTCTCCTTTTCTAAATGACGCTTTCGAGGTCTCATGACGCCTTGAGCGTCTTTCTTGCCGTATGTCACGCACTGGCTTCCGATGGATACAGGTGTAGTATCACGTCCACCTGCTATTGCCTGTGCTGTTTCATTGCTAGACTGCGGCAGTTTAGGCGTAGTACCAGAACAGGCGAGATGTACAGCGGTCTTCAGAATCGGTATGCGAGATAATGTTGATGTCTCTGAGTTATTGCCTCCTCTGTCTATTGCCCTGGTGACTACAAAATATGGTGTTTTGGTGCTTTTCCTAAGGTTACTCTTGACAGCCATTATTAACTATTAAAGGTTCATTCTTAAACATATCTCAAATGATTGCATGTGTTGGTCAACAAGTTATCGGTGGTAAACGTGTTCCAGATGTGATTCATGGACGCAGTCTCATTCATTTCCCTCCAGGATCGAGAACTCCTGAGGCGAAAGGTTTCGTAGGCAATAGTTTCTACTCAGGCCTTTCACCTTCTGAATTCTTTTTCCATGCTATGAGTGGCCGTGAAGGTCTAACGGATACTGCTGTTAAGACTGCAGATACTGGTTATATGCAACGAAGACTAGTTAAGGTATGTTTATACTGTTTCACATATTCTTTTCTTCAGAATTTGCGTACAGGAAGTGACTCAACATCTTTCAGATTCTGAAAATTTGCACTTAAAATATGAAACATTTGTATCTCAGGTAGATGATTTTTATTTGGTTGTATTCCTTGACTACTAAAGCTTCGCATTTAAGTCAACCAGCTCAGAGGACACAACCAAATAACATTCTTCACTTAATTATACCTTCTATACATCATGGTTTACTGTAGTTTCACTACATGTGCTTTACCGGAGTGTGGTAACTTGGACGAATGTACTCATGTGCATAGTTCTACGTTGTTACGCCAGTCGATCAGTATTGGCTTCTAAGACACCACAGCCAAGTAAATTATTGAAAATAGAAGTGAAATTTTTCTTGATATCACTAGACTTTTCGCACAAGGTCTTTCATGGAAATTTTTTGCTATGTAAGAATGAGAGAGAAACAGTATCTACTCAATAGAACAGGAATCAGACTGATAAAATACATGATAAGGAAAAGAAAGGGTTTTCGACGATATCTAATAGTTTTAGACAAGTCGGCCTCACAGAAGTCACGTAGTAGACCAACAAGTCTTGTTCATCTGAACGAGTGAGGAAGATGTCACTACAGATGTATCACCTGAAGCTTTGGTAGTTGTTCCAGACAGCTGGACTTACCACGCGGAGATTTGATATGTAAGTAATGGTTGAATTTAATTCATCAGCTAGATCGATCCGGTTTCCCAAGCGGATAATTCACAAAGTAGGTATTTTCCGGTTGGAGATGAGAAAACACGTAGTGAAGGGGCTTACTTTAATGCATTTGTACGGTTTTTATATATGTATGTTTTGGTATACAACCTATACCAACATAAGTCTCACTGATAACTGCGGACGACCGGAGTACCAATTTTCCGATGGGTGATGGGATGCAGTGATAACTGCAACCTGTATTTTCATAAAGTTTGCACTAGCTTATCACTGTCAGCCTGCCGGAGACACAATAAGCCACCATCTCCTTGCGTGCGTAAACTTTCTGGCAGCCTGTTGGACGTCCTTACCCAAGAGGCCACAGGACTTCCTATATCCGAGGAACTGACAAATATTTCAGGTGAGGGAAGCCACCATCCGAAATCGATACAAAGGATGGCGATTGTCGACTGAAGCTTAAGACTGAGACAGAACCATATTTCGAAGCACTAGACGCAAAAGAGGCAGGGTGTGCATAAAAGTCTTTAACGGTACTCAAAAGGTCCAGAAAATCTAAGAGGGCAAGTAGTGCCAGCGCTATAAGACTACTGAGGAGATATTACTACGATAAGGCCTTGCGTGTCTGGTCAACCTATGGCTTCTAGGTGTGATGAGAGCAAAGTGAAATAAACTAACTCCACTTGATTAGTGCTGAAAAGCAGGAAGCCGAAAAACGAATGGGCTTATTGATGAGGTCTCGAAGGGCGTAAATGCTAATACGATCTCAAAACCGTCGAACTCAAATTACAGTATCATAATTTTGAACTTGGAGGATTCGAAGAAAGTTTATCCAGCTGCCCAACATGCTGATGATCTAGAGGACGTTAGTTCCATTACTCGCCAAGTACATCCTGAAAAGACGAATAAAGTCTTATTAATATTAGTATTATTAATACATCTAATAAACAAACTAATATGGAATTAAGAATGGAGTCTGTATAAGAAAGGTTATCAGAATCAGTAAACGAAATGCGATGCCATGGAATGTTCCCGAAGACCACTGAATATTGTGCTGAGGAATGAGACAAAAAGGCACTATTCTCAATAACGCATTTGAGAACAAGGCCCCACTGACTCCTGGGGGATAGGTTTAAGGAAAGAGAAGCCGCGGCGCAATTAAAGGCCTGACTTGAAAAAGGGTCAAATGACCTAAAACTGTTGGGTTTTCGGGTAGTGAGGTCTCGAAAACCCATGTTGCCCAGAACTCTGTTCACAAGTCAAATGAACACGTAGTTCTTTCAGTGTGCTATACGAACGCATGTGGCCTTAAGAATAAGCTCTCTGAATTCAGAATATTATGAAAAAGGCTACAGGTTGATGCGATCGCTATCACTGTTAGTGGGCTTAGACTTAACTCCACTCATACCTGGGCACATCTGCATTAGAACAGAAGGAGTAGTTAGTCGGAAAGGTGGTGGAGTTGCCACACGCATCAGAGTTAAAACAGCAATTAGGTCAACATTGTCAGAAGCCCATGATAGCGGCAATAGTGAAGCCTCAAGCTGTGTCATTAACTTGAACAAGAGCACTGTGACGACTGGGGATATTTATAGAGGTCCTGCCAGTCTAGCTGATGATTTCATACTAAATCACTTCAGGTCATGGAGTAGTAAAAATAGGAATCTGATAACAGATAACTTAAACGACTCACATATCAATTGGGAGGAATGAACATCCACTAGCTTGTATACTTGTTTCAACAGGGAGCTTATAATGAATGCTTGAATGCACAGTTGTACAGTATATAAACGCAACAGCACGATACCACCCTGAAAATGTTCCGTTCACTCTAGATTCGGTGCTAACACACCAAAAGGTGGATGTAGGTAACATTAGGAGCCAGGCGCCGCTAGGCAGTAGTGACCATATAGTTATCACTTCTACGTTTGAGGTTCACGCTGTCATACATGGGTCAACGGTTGCTCGTCCAAACATTTAGAAAACGAATATGCCTGCAATCAGAAATGCAGAAACCGTAGCTGACTGGTCTGTTGATACACACCAGACTGTTGAGGAAGCTTAGATGGGATTTAGGAATACACTAGATTGCGTCACTGCACCCTTTGTGCATTAGTCTACACCTCAAAAACTATCGCGTAAACCGCCTTGGATTAGTAATGAATTAAGAAGGTTATTAAGAAAACAGAAGAACTTATGGGGCCGATTTACTGTGACTAGGAGAGATGAGTTTCGGGTGAAATACCGCAGAATTCGAAACCTTTGTAAGTGTATGATTGGCAAAAGCCGTACAGAGTATGAAAGACAGTTAGTACTGTATTGCGTGCATTGTCCAAAAAGACTACTCGTATATCAAACGCAGGACTAAAACTAGCAGTGGTATACCGTCCCTCATGAGCAATACTGGAGAGGCGGCCAAGTAAGACGAAACAAAAGCTGAAAAGCTCTCAGAATACCTTCGCGATGTTTTTTTTCGTCTGATCGTATCACTTAGGAGTGCAGTGACTTCACTGCTGGGGCCACTAAAATGCCTAAAATTGTGATAGAGGATGCAGCGTTTCTCAAGCTACTGTCTAAAATGAAGACAAGTAAATCACCTGGACCCAACGAACTTCGCCCTAGGCTGCCGATTTCCTTGGCGGATATGATGTACATTCCACTTGCGGTGATTTTTCAAATGTCTCTGACCCAGGCTAGGCTACCCAGGGACTGGAAGGATGCATTTATAAGCCCCATCTTCAAAAAGGAAAGCAAGCAGTTAGTATCTAACTACCAGCCTATAAGTCTGCCCTGCATTATAGCGGAGGTATTAGAAACACACATCAGCTCTTAGCTCATATTTAGAAAAAATAGTTATTGGCAGTGGAACAGCGTGAATTCCGACCAAGACGATCATGCCTGACAAACTCACTGTCAATTAAGTAAAATTGGGTTGAAGCCAGGGATAAGAAACATCTATTGGTCTTTGTTTTTATCGATCTTAATAAAGCATTCGACAAGGTATCCCATTTAGGTCTTTAGTAAACTCAAATGTTTTGGATTAGACCAAAGCCTATGTGAGTGGTTTAACGACTACTTGATGGATAGAAGGCAGAAAGTAAGGGTTAATGGTGTACTGTCAGGGTGGAAAAAGCAGTACTGAGTGGAGTGCCTCAGGGGATTGTGCTAGGCCCCCTGCAATTCCTATTATACGTAAACGAACTACCGAAAATTCTTACCCCATCTTCTTTATTATTTGCTGACGAGATATGGAAAACTGTAAATAAAAATGCTGATGGGTTGGTACTGCAAAACGACCTAGGTAAATTAGCTAGGTGGACTAACCTCTGGGGCCAGAAAATAATTCCAAGAAAGGCATCGTAATGCACCCAGAACAGAGGTCTTACACGTCGTACTCTCCATGGAATTATTGCACGTCACGACTTAAAAACAACGGCAAATTGTAATTGAGTCGCAGCTAAGGGTTTTCGAGGGGCTTCCAAATGATTAGATGAGTCTGTATTCTAAGTACATCACGCAACATATGTCAAGCCTCATCCAGAATACTGCACACAAGTTTTGAGTCCATCCCTCAATAAGGAGGCACATATGGTATAAGGAGTACAGGGGGTAGGAACAAACCAGCTAGTGGCACCTCATACCTTCCTTATGACAAGAAAATGGAGCATTTAAATATCTTGCCATTATCATACCGGAGGAGAGCCGACTCAATTTCAGTATACCGTATTTAAAAATGGGATTCGGGGTTTGAACTTTCTAACCTTTCCTCTCGCTCTAGGATGCATCTACGAGGTTACCATAAAAAAGTGTTCGAACTAAAGGAGACTAGGAAACTGTATCCAGGCAGCCAGTCCTTGTCTTGAAGGGGAATCACATATTCCAGAAAAGGTTCAAAGAAAAAAAACGCGTATGATTCTCGGCTAATTTAATAATAATAATGGCTTTATTCCAAACAGTATTTGTGGTACAGGTATGGAATTTTCAGCGTTCATTACAATACCTCATAAATTTTATAAGGATTTAGAAATATAAAGCAACAACAACAAAAAGAAAAAGAGAAATAAAAGAAATAAAATAAAAAAAGAACAGCATTGCATTCACATATTTAAACAGTGCACCACAGGATACGATATATAAAATTAGTCTGTAATAGAATATATGAGCAGCAATATAATAGTAACAAAGAAAGGAGAACAAAAGCTAATGGGAACTATTTGTTAGAGTGCCGCAGTAAATTGATCATGTCATGCCTAACAGTTTTCTCATCACATAACAGCTGTGCCAGATAGGGTATTGTGGAGTTTTTATACTTGGTAGTCCTGGCATATAGCCTCCTATAGTTACTTCTAGTTCTACCAGATGATATGCAAGGAGAGAGCTGTGTATAGAGAGGATGCTCAGGGTCTGACAATATAGTATTCGCTAGTTTCTTACATGACATTATATGTCTATCCACTATGGTGTTAACCAGTTGGTTTAACGATATCCCACTTGCCCTACTAACAGCTTTTAGTGCCCTACGCAGCGAAGCAAAGTCTTTCTTAAGTAGTCCTGGAAAGATTAATGGGGAGCAGTAAAGAGGGATGGGTAGAATACAGGAATTGACAAACTGAGAAAGTAAAGACTGCTTTATACCAGACTGCCTAAACTTCCTAAGGTAGAACGTTAAGCGAAACATCTTTCTAGTCACTAGCAAGATGTGAGAGGACCAGGAAAGATCGGAGGAAATACTCAGTCCAAGGTACTTGACATCTGATGTAGTTTCAACCTCTATGCCGTCAATGATAGTGGGACCATGTGAGCTAGCTAGTTGTTGTAGGTCACTTTTTCGTCTGAAAGAGAAATTTACTACCTGACATTTAGACGGATTCAGCTTAAGACCGTTTGAAGAGGACCACTGACTAATTTCCGAGAGAAAGTTATTTAATATGGAACAGTCTGACTGAGAGTTGACAGGCATGGAGACAGAGAGGTCATCAGCATACTTGACAAAAGTGGCTACATCAGAATGGGGCAAGTCATGTAAGAAAAAAGAAAACAGAAAAGGAGAAAGAACGGCACCTTGAGGAACACCAGCTAAAGTAAGTGAGGTAGTGGAGGACTTTCCATTGTAGACAGTGTACTGCTTCCTATCAGAAAAGTAGGAATACAACCACTTATTTATCCAGCTCTCACTCTGTGTTGCAGCAAGCTTACTTAACAAGAGGGACCTAGGTACAGAGTCAAATGCAGATGTGTAATCAAGGAAGGCACACCGAACATATATGGCTCCTCTATCTAAACTAGAGACTATATTATGATATAGAACTATAGCGGCATCTAAGGTACACCTACTATGTTTATAGGCATACGAGGAAAGACTAGGCAGCTTAAATTTCTTCTCCCTATCATACTGTAGGCAGAGAGGAGACTTAATTATGTTTAAAATTTTAAATAATGACTGCGGGCCTTATCTGTTCTCTCTTTTTTTCCCACAAAGATGGAACATCTTAGATGACATAGCAAGAGAGTTCAAAAGCCAAGGAGAAACCATGTTGCAGTGGGGTACTGTTTTCCAGACTGACTCATTAACTCCTGGAACTGACAGCCAGAAGAAGTGGTGTCTGCAACCTCAACTGATTCATTCGAGAAATGTTTGGAAAAGTACAGAAATTAACTAGAAAAGTATTAACAAGTCTTCTATCCTAAATAAAAAATCTGAATCTAAACCGAGGTTGAATAATATACGTGTGGAATTTACATTCTCTCACAGAATGGTCAAAGACTGGAACTGCTTACCTGATTTATTTGTAACAGCTCCACCGGTGAATGCTTTCAAAGAGAAATTAGGTATTTTCGGAGGTATGTATCACAAGGATTAACATAGGCAACAAGAACCTTCGTTCCTGATCATCTAAATCTGTTCAAAGTCACTCCGATGGTGGTTAGTTTGGTCTCTAAGCCTCGCTCTAACCTAAGTTCTTATGTGCATTAGGAGAAAGCTTTCGTCTTCAGAAGAAGAACAAGTACCAGCTGGCATTTTATGGTTCCCATTAATGACACAAAGCTTATGCACCAATGACCTTCGCGCTCACCATAAAAGTTTGAAGGTCATGTGTAAGTAGGTTATGGGGGCGGACTGTTTCAATGGGGTCCTAAGGTTTCGTTCTGTTACAAAAGTAGACATCGATCAGCTGCAGTCATTGTATAAAGAATGCTTTCCGGTCAGGTAAACATCGAAATTTTGACTTATGAACAGCTACCCGTCTTCCTGGTTTCAAGACCTTTTAAACAACTCATCTCTTATTTCAATCGTGGCTATTTTAGACAATGATTTGATCGGTGTTATTGTGGGCACCGTAACGACTTTGGGAAGATGCAACGTTGATGTAAGCTTTTATTTATCAATTTAGTGATTGTTTACAGGACCGCAATTTACTTTCTTCAAGTTTCCCACTTTCGACTAGTGTGGCGTATATACTAAGTTTGGGTGTTACCGCTAGTTACAGATCAAAGGGTGTTGGTAAGTCAAAGTTGTGCACGAAATATAATATTTATCGAATTGATAACTATCTCAAGTATGGTATTTCGGGGAAGGATAATGCATTTTAGGTGGAAAAATGTAGCTGAAGACATTCTTTTTCTGAAGGCCATCACTATTTTTTTGAGGGAGGGGTGTTTGTTAGACTTCACAGATTTGTTTGTAGTTTTCCCTTAGATTTTCACAAAACGTCCCGGAATAGCTTGAAACTCCCCCTTGTTACGACAAATTTTTATTCTGTGATACGTTATGTTAAAGCTCACGAAGTACGTTAAGCGAATCACTTGCACATACGTTTTTTCAGTTCAATATATGTACGCATAATGCAACAATTTTCTTTCTTTTACAATTTTATGATGGTTGGTATTTACAGACAGCCAACAGCAGTAAATCCAACTTTCTTCGCTTTCATACATTGACTTTACATTATTGAGTTGTTGTTTTACTCTGTCATCACGAAAATGCTATAAAAAAATAAATTGGGACTTGTGGTCACTTTGTGACAATTGTTATCACGATTTGTCTAATCCAGTTTTACTCATGGTGCAGTAATCCCACCTTTCTAAAGGAAAAATATTCTTCATAATTGACATTTATTTTGTTGAATGATTTGAAGCCTAATACTTATCACTTCTGTAAGCAATTCTGAACACAGTGATAAAAGCATCAGGCATAGCATAATTACTTATTAATTGTTTATCTTTTAAAGTTTTGTCAAGCATGAACTCGAAGTTATGTCTGAAAATGCATATAAAACCGCAGATCATGAATCACCTAGAGGTTACTCGCCATCTTAATGAATGTTCTATCGAAGAGCTGTTTATATTATTGTAACTTAAAGTAAGGCAAACGTTAATGTGGGAGAAATCTCATGTGAAACAAATCAGCTTTCAGATTTTATGCAGTTATCCATTTAGGTTTTCAGCCAATAAGCGTATAAAACCTTTTCATCTTTATTGTTTTCATTTCCTGTTGGTGTGGTCATCAGAGTAATGCACTTTATTACCATTTGATCTTGTTTCCTGGTAAATACTATGTATCGTCCTCTTTAGTACATCTCGGTTGAAACCATAAAGAGTAGATATTCGTTATTCAATTGCTTTCACTTCATTCAGTGTATTGTCGTTTCAGGTTAGCTTGCCTTTAGATGATATGAATTCCTCGTCAATATATCTCTCTGCGATTTTCCTTTTGTGGCCAAAAGCTGTTTCGGAAAACTCCGCAACCTCTGTTATAACAGAAATACACTCATTGTTGAACAAAATAATTGTGGCTAGACATGAAATGTGGCTCATACGAATGCGCCTTTATGCTAAGTATCAGGTTAGTAAGTCAGGTTACTAATAGGTTAGTGGGTCAGGCTGTACTTGACTAAATTGTTTCCAGAATATGTTGAACTACTACCTAAGGTAATTCTTCTGAAGTCTATTTATATTATTCATGTAGAAACTGTGGATAGTTTGGCTAGTTGTCCAATTTTCAGTTCGGTAACTTATCGAAAGGGGCTAAGGATATTTGCTCACTAAACTGATTAATACATATAAAACACTATTTGGTGATTATGTTTTGTAGTGTTCATGTAGAATGGTACAGGTTCTCAGATATAAGCTTAATAAAAATCATTGAAGTCACAGGTTGTTAATAGTATTCAACAAGCAAACCTGACTTGCTATTTTGTATTTTGAAGTCATTGAGTAATTTATAATTCACGTTCCCCTAGCTGTAATTAATTAGAATACCGAAGTCGTTGCTTCATAACTTCTCTTCACTTAATTTAGTATCATATCCTATTCCTTACCGAAATCTATTTCATTTTGCTGGAGTGTCATTCGTAATCACTGTTGAAATTATTATTTTTACTAATGTTTCTATGTGTTGTGCTTGCTGACGATACGAAAAATAGGACTTTTATTTTACTCTGTTAAGATTTAAGTTATAATGTCTATGCATCAGTATATTTCACGTTGAATCTAGAAGTAACCTTGCTGCATGCTTCTCTATTAAAAATATTACCCCTTTTGTTTTCTGTTTTACCATACTGTCATTGATGGATGGAAGAGATGCATACCGAAGCTAATTTTGTTTTTCAATCTTATTACAAATTTACTAACAGAACTGATTTCGCCCAATTCGTACTTCTAAAAGGTTGACTTCTTAACAATAAAAAAGTTGGTTGCTCTGATGTGTGCAGACTAAATCATTTTGTTAGGTGAAGACTCTGAGTTAAGAAACGTCATCTGGGTGTTCTAAGCAAACGTGTTCACTGAAGTAGAATTGGTTTCGAATATAGTCAACAGTAGTCAGGTCAAAATATCCATCAATCCATGGGACCACTGACTATTCACTTAAGTTGTGTAGGTATGTTGGTCATCAGTAGATTGACATTCTTGTGATGGCAGGAACTGATAGTTAGGGACTCGTTGGTTTGTTATCAAATTAGACGCAGTAGTAAAGGTGTATTTAGTCTTTATCTTCTCCGAGATCAGTCATCTCATTTATATTCACCTAGTTGTTTTGTAATCACCAAAACGCATGGTTTCCTGTTGTAGAGTTGCTCTGTATATATGTTCTCGCTATTTGTTGTTTTTGAGTGTGATAATTTACACTCATTCACTTGTTGTAAGGTTTTATGTTAAGATGTTTTTCTCTGTTGCTTTTTTCCCTACGTTGTCTGCTATAACAACTGAAACTGGTGTGTACTTGTCTGACAAATTAAATACCATACCTGCAATGACATTGAAAGTTCTCTTGATTTCTAACAAACCTCGACTTTTGTTCAGTTGGAACAGAATGACAGTAGATACTATTTTCATCTTAAATCGAGGTGAGGCATACACTGTCATGGTGTGATGGATACCTCATCATTGGCATTAGCTAGCGGTGGCGCTGTATCACGATTAGGCAGAGGGTCTCGTAGTCTGAAGGTGTTGGGCTCCACTCCCGGTGGACTCATGACTGCACACTAACGAAGAGTTCCATACTAGGATGAGCCTACGGTCGAGTAGTCTCCTTCCTGGCAGTTGTGTGGTCATAATTAATTGTTTTCGTCAGATTGTAACACACTTTCTATTACTTGGATATGTATGTACACTGGAGGATTAATATAAAGGGGAGGTTGACATTCACTTGTTCTTGGCATAAATGAGAACTACTAAAATTGGCACATTTTATCATTGTGTTTAAAAAACCTGTTGTTATGCAAAGTAAACTGTTTGGAGTATCTATTGAGCAAGCTAGGGAGGTGTAGACTGCTCATCATAACTGTTTCCAATTTGTCTCCTCGCGTTTCGCAACCACTGCCTGCTACATGAGGTGTGGCAATTTGACCTGCAACATATCTGCGTAATTTTTACATCGAAATTGGATTTTTCTGCATTTAGTAAATTTTCTGTAAGTAAATTTATGTTTCTTCAGTAGAATATTCTACATAGAGTAATTATTTAATTAGAAATTTAAGTAATATACATCCATGTATGTGCATATGTGCACACAGATACACGCATGCGTAAATTTTATGCAACAGTAAATAAGCACTTGACTCAAGAAGTTATTTTCACCTTTGGAAAGTGGTATGTAACTGTTAAAATGTTGTTACGCAATCCAAAAGGTATATACTTAAATCTAAAATACACTTGAACTAAATAAATCATTAGAAGTGAGTTAATCCAAATACAAGCTAACTTCATATATATATATATATATATATATATATATATATATATATGCCTCCGCCCCTCGCCTCACTCAACTCTGAGAAAAATCGGTGTGTGTTATCTATGTAAGGCTAATTTCTATTTCACATTTCATCTTGGAGCAATAGTTCACTGATGACGTGTCACTTTTTTCGCTAAAATGAAACCTTTGCCAACTAAAACTACAAAACATGGAACAGTTTAGTGTGAACAGTTATTAAAAATTATGAAATACACTAATTGTAACATACCTATTTAGTAGGCTTAGTGTAATCACTGTTTAATTCACACAGTTAAGGCTACACTGAGGTTCAATACACTTCTAAATTTTAGGCGTGATACTTTTATGTGACTGACTATCGAAAAGAATCTGTTACCAAAGTACAACGCGCAACATCACGATTCACTAAGTGTAAAGTGTAAAATAAAAATTAATCTGAAATCTAAACAAATTTCTGTAACATAATTTAATTCTTGTTAAAAAGTGTAGATCTTCTTAAATATATTTCTGTCTCTTTAATCTTGTAAACAATTATTTATTATATTATATTATATTATATTATATTATATTATATATTATATTATATATTATATTATATATATTATATTATTATATATTATATTATTATTATTATTATTATATATTATATTATTATTATATATTATATTATTATTATATTATATTATATTATTGTTATTATAACTATTACTATTGACATCCCTCTGGTTGCAATTCTTGTTAAATTATTTATTAGTCAGGTGTTTTTGCACTTATCTGTTTGGCCTGAATTTATGTATTTCCAAGTGTTGGTGGTGTTTAGCGATAGAGTGCTCGCCAATAACCACGCATTTCGTCCGGGAATCGATCCCTGGTCGGTGAACTTTTAAATCTCCCTAACCCAGTGAAAAGCAACCCCTTCTCGTTAAGAGGAACACTACTGCTACTGAAATTCTAAAGCTCCAGCCTGAACACCTACAGTATAGTGGGAAGTTAAAGAAATAAAAAGTGTTGGTTCGTTGGGATTTTGAAAAAAAGAAGACGTTCAGCGAAGAGACTCTTTTCGGTGAATTCATTCACATAGCTGTACAATCGCAATTATATACAATTAATTTTCTTCATGAATTAATTTTGTGTGTGTGTGCACATGAGGTTTGTCAAGTTTAGACAATTAATCAGGTAATACAAGAATGATCTTATATAGAAACAAGGTTAATTAGAAAACAACTAAAGTAAGATTGAGTTAGTAAGTTAGATGACGTAATATAATTGACTAAGATGTTTCAACTTAGGTCAGGGTATAGGTTTCCAGGCCGTAGGTGTTAGGAACTTCCTGGAATAATTTGAGCGCCGAGTCAGATTGATTCATTATAAATTATTTAAATTAATCCCAGCGTGTTAAGAAAATCAAAACAAGATTTTTCTGAACGTTTCGCTGTGTAAGCCACAGCTTCTTCAGCAGATTTATTCGGATTTTTATTAATCATCAAAATATATAGTCAAAATTTTTTACATAAATTGAAGTCAGTTTATTTGAAGGTCATTTGTCCATGGACATTTTTACCAATAGAAAATATGTAAGCAGTCATCACATATATTTGTAATGACTAATGTCAAGTTGTTGTTGTGTTCACTCTTCTATAGTTGATTTGTACAGATTAGTTTTGTATGAGTGTGTATGTGTATGTATGTTATTTGTCATATGGGAAATACGTGAATTCATATGTGATAAACATGATCCTACATGTTTTAAAAGGTCATGGAGGCTCATATAGTGTTTATTGTTTTTTCATCTGTCTTGCTTCATAAGAGTTCTTTCCTATTCACTGCATTCGATGTGGTTAAGATGTGCAAGGCTTCAGAAGTCAATCTTTCTTTATGTGAATGAAATCCTCTTCCAAGAATTTCGACATTGTCGAAATCAATCTTATGTCCGCTGTCTATCGCATGCATTGCTATAGCCGATCTTTTTTCTAGACTTTTTAGTTCTACTTCATTTCTAGGTGGACGTTTCGTGCATAGTCTATGTTCATTCACTCTGACCTTCACCTGCCTACTGCTCTCCCCTATATAGCATGCATCACATTCTGAACACATTATCTTGTAGACACAATTACTTTGTGACATTTTGGGAACTATATCTTTGACATGCACCAGCGCTTTCTCCAGAGAATTAGAAGGTTTGACATAGACTTTAATATTATATGAGGCAAATAGTCTTTGAAGTTGTTCAGCTGTGTCCTTTCGATATGGGATGGCTATCGTCGATAGCCAGGATTTTTCAATTTTTTGTTTTCCCTTATGCTCCTTTCTATTGATAATATTATCTAGTAGCTTTTCAGGATAACCATTTCCAATCAAAATCTGTTTTATGTTGGATATCTCGTTCTCCATATCGTCATTATCTGTTATAATGTTTCTAGCTCTGTTAACGAGATTTAAAGCTACTGAAACTTTCATTCCTATTGGATGATCTGATTGGAAATTCAAATACTTGTTGGAATGTGTCGGCTTTCTGTATATGGTAAACTTTAGTTTCTCGTCAGTTTGTCTTTTTACAAGACAATCAAGAAAGTTTAGAGTTCCCTCAGCCGATTCTATTTCATTAGTAAACTCAATATATTCTGAGATTAAGTTAATTTCTGTTAGAAAGTTTTCTTTTTCAGCTTTCTTTATGATGATAAATGTGTCATCTACATATCTGTACCATATTCTAGGATGACAACTAAAACTTGTCAATGCTTTCTTTTCTAGGGCTTTCATATATAGGTTTGCTACAATTGGAGATGCTGGTGAACCCATTGCAACTCCATTTGTTTGACAGTATAGTTTGTCTTTAAAGGTAAAATATGTAGATTCCAAACAAAGTTTTAAGCATTTTATAACTTCATCTATTGATAATAAAGATTTAGTTAATACTTCTTGATTGTTTTCAAGTTCATATTTCATAATATCGAGTGAATCACAAATAGGAATACTAGTAAATAAAGAAACCACATCAAAACTTGCCATAATTTCGTCTTCTTCAATAATTATGTCCATTACTTTCCTTTTAAACTCCTCAATATTTTTCATGTTCGAAGGAATATTGTATTGAAGTGGTTTCAGTATTCGTGATATGTATTTTGATAAAGTATATGTTACTGAATTGGTAAAATCAATTATTGGTTTTAAAGGAACATCTATTTTATGTATTTTCGCCCTTCCATAAAATCTCGCGGCCGTGTTTGTCTTGGGAGCTATTGAAAACCGAAACTAGGGAATTCAGTTTTTCTATTGGTAAAAATGTCCATGGACAAATGACCTTCAAATAAACTGACTCCAATTTATGTAAAAAATTTTGACTATATATTTTGATGATTAATAAAAATCCGAATAAATCTACTGAAGAAGCTGTGGCTTACACAGCGAAACGTTCAGAAAAATCTTGTTTTGATTTTCTTAACACGCTGGGATTAATTTAAATAATTTATAATGAATCAATCTGACTCGGCGCTCAAATTATTCCAGGAAGTTCCAACCACCGACGGCCTGGAAACCTATACCCTGACCTAAGTTGAAACATCTTAGTCAATTATATTACGTCATCTAACTTACTAACTCAATCTTACTTTAGTTGTTTTCTAATTAACCTTGTTTCTATATAAGATCATTCTTGTATTACCTGATTAATTGTCTAAACTTGACAAACCTCATGTGCACACACACACACAAAATTAATTCATGAAGAAAATTAATTGTATATAATTGCGATTGTACAGCTATGTGAATGAATTCACCGAAAAGAGTCTCTTCACTGAACGTCTTCTCTTTTTTTTCAAATGAGTCAGTGATGATTTTTAAGCTATTTAATCGTTGGGATTTGAGGGATTTATTATATTGTGTCTAAGGGACTGCATTTACAGAACCATTGAAAACTTGAGATTGGTGGACACCGTTTTCATCCGAGTTTACTCATTTAATGCCCTGTAGCGACAGATTATAGAATGAATTTACCTCAAGTTCCGGTGACAAATTACCAGTGGTGGAATATGTGAGGACAAATACTCACCGAAAACATTTGTCTGATGACTGTATTATATATCGCAAATTGGCAGAAGTTATAATTCATGGTCGTGGGATTTTGTTCGCGTGGTTGTTCGGTCGGCGAACCTCAAGGTACTGGCTTCGTTCCCACGGGGTTTGGTAGGAAACCGTGGGTACATGCTTTCAAGGTGAGGATGAGTAATATTGAGGTTAGGCGTCGAGTGTTCAGTAAGGAAGGAGAATCTGTCGGTGAGGTTGTGAAGCTAAATTGATTGAAACAGCTAGGGCACTTGTTATGCATGCCTAGCCATCGCCTTTTCCGATGTACAATATTATTTGACGTAGGATTAGGTGGGAAAAGAGCTAGTGGTGACGCCAGTCAGTGAAGTCTTTAACAGCTAGTTTGAGCCAGTCTCGTAGGCTGGTGTAGACTGGCTTCCCAATTGTGGTCTTCGGGATGCTGAAAACCAATGTCTGGAGACAGTTGGCTCAAAATCGTTCTCAATGGTTGGAGCAGATGCATTCACTCTTTGTGATCCGCCACATCCAAAAATCTTTATTGTTTTTCTCTGTTACTA
Source organism: Trichobilharzia szidati (assembly GCA_944472155.2). NCBI lineage: Eukaryota > Metazoa > Platyhelminthes > Trematoda > Strigeidida > Schistosomatidae > Trichobilharzia > Trichobilharzia szidati. The sequence continues at coordinate 39,218,478 of OX235276.1, read as the reverse complement.
TGGTTTCTTCCTCACATTTCTGCTTATTATCGTTCTTTAGGTTCTCTTTTGCCTTCCTTTGTTTGCTTCATAAAGTGTGGCAAGTTGAACTATTGCACTTCTATCCAAAGTTCTATGTTGAAACCCAATCAGTCAGCTGTTGAGAAGTCCCAAATTAGGATGAAACAGATGTCCATTACTCTCTGGTTTTCAGTGATCCTCTAACTGAAGTCAATTCGTGACTAAACTTGAATTTGTATGTGTTGTCTGAACTCAGTCACCTGGAACAGATTTTCCATTTACCAGGCTAAGAGCCACTGATATTACTATCCAGTTACCGCCAAGCTGGAGTAGGTAAAGCGGGACTTGGTTCCGTAACCTGTTGGCTGCAAACCAATTCCTATTAGGCCGATAGGCCTCATCTTCTCAATAATATCAAATGAGTTGTTTCGAAGTTTTGTTTGTATATTATTATTATTATAAGGGAATTAGAATTTGTGTACGAATTCGTTGTCATGGCAACTCTCCAAATATTTACTCATGCAACAAACAAAGGCAGGTAAAACTTGGCTGATGTATTTTCGCAAGGTTTAGTACCAGACAGCTACATGACCAGTCAGTTTATCTAATCCAGTTAATCGAGAAATCAGCCAAAATAGGTGAATGATAATGTTTTTGTCTACAGTATCGATTGGTTTGTGTTTGAATCTTTAAGAGGATTTTATATATTACGATTCTGCACATTGTACTTCATCTTTTCCTATCTTGTTAAAACATTCATTTAATTATCATTATTCGTTCCTTCGGTTCTGAGTGGAACAATAGGACTTTGACTGGACATCACCATTTCGCTCTGTTCTGTTCAATCACTGTCAGTTTTAATTTCTATTACACATGTCATTCTTGGAGGCCAAACTTGTTTTTCGCCAGTGCTATTCCACTGGAGATCCTCGTGTGTAACTTCACTTGGATGTGTCTCCGCAGCCTATGCCTAGTCCATCTCCTTTTTTCTTCTGCATACTTGTTTTTTACCAATAGGTTGTTGCTTGATTCGCTGTCAGACTTCCTTGTCGCCCAACCTTTCCGATCGAGTTACTTTTAATTTTAGTGTTTTTTTATATAAGATTTTGGTTTCTCTTTATTAGCAACTATTTGATATGTCGACAGGAAAATTATGCATCGCTATTTGACGCTTTTTTTTGACAACTTTTCTCTGTTAATCTGTTGTTACCACTGAACTTACTGGTGTGAATACTTCATTTTCGCTAATGGCACTTGAAGTAGTTGCGGATATCTTGTACTTTTTATTGTTTAACAAAGGCTGAGTCCATGGTATTTCTTAATTTGTTCACTTCCACCGCCTATACACTCAGTAAACTTGTGTGATGCATAGGAATAAGTGGATTATTTCATCCTATTCACCATTTTCTTAGTTTAATTAACTTTTTATTGAACTAAATTTTGTTTTATTCCTTTGTGTTCTCAGCGGAACGTAGGGTTTCAAGCTTCAGCTTTGAAGTTTCACTAGCAATGATGTTATTCCTTTTTTTACTAGCCGGCTTGGGGGGGGGTATTTCTAGCCTCACGGTACGCTCTTTCCCCCTTTACCTGGCGTACTACCGGCTAAGCGGAGTTTAGGATTGTGTCCCCCGGGATTTTATATATTCCTAATTGATAACACATCAAGTGTTGGTTTGCTGAAATTTGATTGGCTACAGGTTTGCTCGCGAGCTGACATCACTTAGGGAACCATTGGAGAACCTGGGAGTACTGGTGAGAAGTTGTAAGCAAGGGGGTCCGCTAAGTCAGGTAAGAGGTCATTTATTCAAATATGACACATTGGCTAGCGGTTCTATATATATATATATATATATATATAGTAGAGCTCGCCTTGTAACCAGAATGTTCTGGGTTCGAACCCTGGCTGTAGCTGCGTACTGAGGAGGAGTCCCAAACTAGGACGGAACAGTTGTCCAGTACTCCCTGGTTCTCCGGTGGTTCTCCAAATGATATCAGCTTGTGATTAAATCTATAATATTAATGTATTGTAACGTAAATTATACTGGCTCTATTGGTGGTAACACATGGCTGAAAACAATCGGTACCCAGAGTCAGTTGAAAGTGAACCACACCACCGAGCAGCTTCGTGAACATATTTCAAAGGTGACTGGTAAAATAATAATAATAATAGCACTATGAGCTTTATTCTGTTTGATTACAATACAGAATTCTCAGTATAGAACTCCCTGTATAGAGTCTCCAAGTAAAATATTCATCGACAGTTAATGATAATCACACGACATCCTTCTATCTGAAACAAGACTCAATCCTCTACAATAATTTTTTCCTTCCTTTTTTCTTCTTAAAGCATACAACAGTAGTTTTGAAATGGTAGAAGACCAAAGAATTGGGAATAGGAAATCGGTATCTCTGTATAACCAAATTATGTATACCTTATCTTCAACGCACCATTTGCACAGATCTTCGTGTTGTGGTACTTCTCTTCTTCATGTTGTGTTTCTTTGTGTTCCTTTCACGTCTCTTATGCATCTCCACAGCGCTGTATTACTTGCCTTCTGTGAAATCAAATGTATCTCCCTGCTATTTGATGTTTTTATGCCGGCCTATAAACTTCTCTTTATATACTACTGATAAATCTTATCAGTAGCACTCGCCACAGTTTCAAAGCCAATCAAGCATTCGCATGCATGAGTTCGTGTTGCGTGCGATTTTGAGGATATAATTTGGAAGATTAAGACAACAAGAGAAACACAGAAAAAGTAGATGCGATTTACCGGTTAGAAATTCAAGCAACTCAGCGATTTAAGGATGCCATCAAGAAAGTAACGATTGAAATTCAGTTAGCACTTAAGAATTAGACTTTTGACTTCAGTTACTCCCCCCCTCCTATTGACCAACCAATCAGTGTAAATCCAAGAGGTGGCTCTCGTGGCCCAAGTGGTTTAGTGGGTAACGCTTTGGCATTTGAAACTATGGGCACTGGGTTCGAGCCTCGGTGGGAACATCATCACTCACTGAGAAATGCAGGTACATCCAGATAACGAGTCCCAAATTGGACGAAATGTGCATCCTGGATTCCACTGCTAGTCACCATCCACCAATTAAATACCAATTAAATGCCCAGATATCGTCGAAGCATCTGCACAAGAAGTTGACATATCAACCTGAGACCGAGCACTTCGGTCCAATCAATCGGCGGGACAATCCAAAATTCAATTACATTCTACATTTTCTTTCCTGCTCTAATTCACAATATATACACAATGAAAGATGAAATTTCACCACAGTTTCCTGTGAAAAACAGAAATCTTTCAAATTACCATTATAACAACAGAAGATAAGGGCCAGGCAACAGATCGTATATTTAGGAAATCAACACATATTTATAGATTTTCATGTACATTATTAGAGATTATTGTTAGCAGACAAACACAGTCTTCTGATTGGCGGTTCCTCGCTGAACGTTAATCTTTCATCTCTTTGTGACCGTTTCTTGAAGTTCAGATTATCTATCTGCAAATTGTATCCGCCTACGCGAAGTCTGCTCTGACTGGTTGTTGAATCAGTCTTTGTTCTTATTTTTCTCACGACCAATATTGGGGACGTAAACATTAACGTAAATTTACTGTCTACCAATTTGGCTAGCAGCCAGTTCTCACCACACCATAATATATGGTGGTATGTGCTTAATACCATAAGTGATAATCAAGAAATCAAGCAAAAATATGTATAAAACTATATACTACTGATTGACTAAAATGAATAGATGGACACCACTGACATCAACCAGTGGTGCTTGCTAGCCAGCCAGATAGAAGTGATCGAAACACTGGACGGCGGTTTTCTCCCGTTTGATGTACCCGGTTCCACTCAACTCAGCTCATCTCAGAGAGCCGAATCAGTTATATCGATCTAGCTAGCAAGTACTACTAGTTGTCATGAGTGGTATTCAGACTACTCATTTCAATCAATCAGTAGTAAAAGCTTCATGCAATTCTTCCCATTAATAAATTTGAATAAAGCAAGAACGACAAATATGCACCAGTATAATGTGAGCTCATGTTTTATTGTATTTTTGTTATTTCGTGGATTCTTCTCAACTGTGGTTACAACCTGAACAATACTAGAATTATAAATTAAATTAAAGATGTGAACATACTGTTTTTTACAATGATAGTGCATAATTGATTGGAACTGAGCGTAACATTGGTCAGAAATAATTTAAGTTGTTGAATAATTAAGAGTGAACAAGATCGACTATTTATAGAATAATTGCATGACTAAGCCTGGAAACAGTAGGACAGAGTTCAACAATTGTTTTGTGGGTAGAAATAAAGTTAAACTAGAAAGAGTATAGAAAGTAATGGGTTACTGAACCACAGAAAAACACATTTTTATAAAACAGAGCAAAAGAGGGGCAGGATGAGTTATGTTTAGCCGAAAAAATTCAAATTTTCTAAACAGTACAGAAGATGACGTAGTGAAAGTTTTGCGCTTTGTCGTGAAAGATCCACCACTGTCTCTCTCTCTGCTTACGTAGATTTGGTTTTAGCCGTTTGATTGCGATTGCCTCAGTAGAACAAATCAGGCTAGGTTTCTTTTGTCCGCTGATTATTTTGAACAACATCAGGTTGCCCACAACATGGCCAGTGTCTAGTAGATGACGTGCAATCACACTATCTAATGCTTGTGGTCCCTTTAATCTGGGGTTCTTTGGTATGCGTCCAGCGATGCAGACAACAACCCTTCTCTCTGTTCTTCCAATTTATGTGCTTTAGCAAGTACATGTAAACTGATAGACGCAGTTGGAGGTAGGTTACATGAGATGGGAGTCTGCCTACTTTTCACTGTCTTAAACAACAGGTCGTTTGATAAACACATACAAGTTCAGCAACTGAATATGTTCTTTTCAGGGCAGAGTTCAGTTTGAATCTTATTCTACCAGCAGTATTGTTACCTTTGAAGGCAAACTGTAGAAAGACAGGTTTTTTCTCTACTGCGCTGTATGTACTTAACCTTGCAGAGTCTTCTGAACACCTTGAGCAGCAATCTTCGTATGTTTGGCATGCGATTCGCCCCTGTAACATGTAAGATGCTGCTACAGGACTGGACTACGTCAACTCCTAGCTTCGTGATAGGGAGTGAAGTAATAGAACATGTTGACCACTTCACCTATTTAGGAAGTTGTATCAGCACCAACGGATTGATTGGTGACGAAATCACAGCACGGATCCAAAAAGCTCGGGCTGCTTTCGCTAACTTACACCGTCTCTGGCGTAGGCGTGACATCCGGTTGTCAACCAAGGGACGTGTATACTGCTCAGCAGTTCGCTCCGTCCTTCTCTATGGCCGTGAGACGTGGCCATTGAGAGCGGAAGACATGAAGAGATTGTCTGTTTTTGACCACAGATGTTTACGATCTCTTTCTCGCGTTAGGTGGTATAATAAGGTAAGTAATGTTGACGTTAGGCGTAGAGTGTTGGGCAAAGAGGGAAAATCAACCAACGAGACTATAAAGTTACATAGATTGAGATGGCTAGGTCATGTGATGCGCATGCCTAACCATCGCCTCCCACGACGGGCATTACTAGCTGATATAGGTGCAGGTTGGAAAAGAGTAAGTGGTGGCCAAACAAAAACATGGCCTCATCAATCCATGAAATCCCTGACAGTTAAACTGAGTCAGGTAGGGAGGGAGATGCAGACTTCCGGGTTGGAGCCCGCCATCGGGACTCTAAGAATCAATGGCTAGAGACAATAGGTGACATGGCTCAAAATCGTTGTTAATGGCTTACGCAGATGTATTCAGTCTTTGTAATCTTTCATATTCCTTTCTACCATTATTCATTCTGTTTCACTCTTATACTTGTCAAAACTCTATTGATTCTCTTCACTCATTTTCTTGTCTACCTTTGTGTGCTATTTGGAACGTGGCAACTCGAACTGTTGCACTTCGGTGCCAAGTTCTATGTTGAATCCAGCCAGCCAGCCAGTGTCAAGACTACATTGTGTATGTTTGTCGATGAACTTCTATGGGTAATCATCATCGTTCATTCATTCATTGATTTTCTCTCATACATATTTTCCGGTTATGTAATATTTCTTTGTTTTGTTTTGTTTTGTTGTATTCTATGACTATTTTAGCGTCTATTCTGCTGAGATCATTTATTGGTTATGTATCTGGTGAAAATTTGGAATGGTTGAATAATCCAGATCATCACATCATCTTTTCTAATAGTTTAGATTTTTCTACTGATAATAATAAGGTTTATGTGAATGCCAACCATAATGGAAGTAGTGTAAGTTGCATTCTTATTTTACACATACTATACATTTTGTTATATGTTATTATTATTATTAGTAGTATTATTACTTCTAGAAACTTTTCAATTGCCCCCCCCCCGCTTCCTAATACTGCAATGATCACAGTCTCTCTCTGATGTTTCCTTTCTTTGTAAAGCCGATGCTTCGAATCTTGCCTTTGATGTTTGTTGATGATCTGATGCTATCTAACTATCAACAACTGGCTAATTTAACATGGGGATGTGTACAATGGGAAAGTAGAAACTGAAATTTAAAGAAAAAAAAACGAGAATGTAACGGGGATTGTTGATTTGGTTTAAAGTATTCAACTCCCAAGAGAATTAACCTATTTAGTCCTGCTTCATTAAAACGAAAAAATAAAAATAATATAATTAATTGATTTTAATGCAGTAGATATAACTGAGTTTCGTTGATGATGAAAATTAGAATATGAGTAAATATACTGATGAGAGAGAGTTATTATTATCATTATTCCCTTGCTTTCCGAGTGGAACATAGAGTTTCAACAACACATCTCCACTTTGTTCTGTTTTCTGCCGTCCTCTTCAGCTGGGTCAACGACTGACCAAACTCTCTCATCTCTTCCTCACACGACCTCTTCCATATCACCCTAGGACGATCCACTTGTCGCTTCCCATCTGGATTCCACTCAAGGCCCTGGGGTGCGATGTCATTCAGCGGCCTCCTCCTCGATGTATGCCCGATCTATCTCCACTTTCTTATACATATTTGTTGAGCGATCGCCTCTTGGCTGGTTCGTTCGCAGCCAGACTTCCTTGTTACTAATTCTTTTTTACTATTTGATCTTCAATATGGAGTCAGCGAAGGCAGCTGTTGATAAAAGTCTGCAACCTGTTGGAAATCCTTTTCGTGACACGCAGTGCAATTTCCTGACCCATATAGAAGAACCGACTTCACATTGATGTTGAAAATGCGAATCTTGTTCCTTATGCGGAGTGCGGAAGATTTCCAAACTGGTTTCAGGTTGATCAAAGCGTATACCTTGCCTTTCCGATTCCGACTGGCCAGTTTTGACATCATCCGTTCCGCCTGTAGTTGAAAAGATGCTTCCCAGATAAGTGAAGGAGGCAACCTCTGTTAAATCTCTCCCGCTGATGGTGATTGGTTATCTTCATCACCTCCGTCTTCTGTGTGTTCACCTGCAGTCCTGTTTTCGCTGCCTCTTCAGCCTGTTTGTTGGTTTTCACCTGCAAGTCTTCGACTTTGTGTGTGTGTGTGTGACATTAGACATATACCATCTGCGAAATCCAGATCTTCTAGCGTCTTCTTATCGGTCGTCCAGCGTATTTCTGATTCCTCGCCCCCAACAGTCTGACGCATAATCCAGTCCACCACAATTAAGAATATCATCGGTGATAATAGGCAGCCAGCTTGTCTTACTCCTGTATGCACTTCGAATGCCTCGCTAAGTTAATAAATAATAATAACAGTAGTCATAATAACGTGATTCAGTAGATGGTGGATATGGTACTAGAATCTGTTTGTTATGTTTCTGCCCTCTTTAGGACCTAATGAGTAGATACATATGCCTTTATCGCATTGTGATGCTGTTCCCAATGCAAATCTAAACCAGTTCTTATTTGAATAAAGCAAGAACAACAGTGGTTTGTGCAGAGTAATATGGTACCATCATTGTTTATTTCGTTGGCTTTTCATCAGCTGCTTACACCTTAATTCAATTACTAATAAGTTCATGTACAGAAAACTTTTAACATACTTGCAAATTTTTACATGATGTCAGTTGACAGGAGGTCCGGGGATTGGTGAACAGTACTCAGAAAATTACGCTTATATAGGTTTTACACAGGTAATTCAAGATTAAACAAAGTAAATGTATGCATACAATGATAAAGGAGCTACGTAATAAAGACTAGAGATGAGTAAGATGTTGAGTGACTAATAAGTTATGTAACAATGTCCTGAGTTCGACTCAAATCACAGAAACAAGAGACAAGCAAAATTACACTATCAAAATTGGGGGATGTGGTTAAAGCCAAAGATTTTATTCATTGATTGTTTTGATTACGTAATCTTTGGCTTTAACCTCACCCCTTTAATGTAGTGTAATTTTGCTTGTCTCTTGTTTCTGTGATTTGAGTCGAACTCAAGACATTGTTACATAACTTATTAGTCACTCAACATCTTACTCATCTCTAGTCTTTATTACGTAGCTCCTTTATCATTGTATGCATACATTTACTTTGTTTAATCTTGAATTACCTGTGTAAAACCTATATAAGCGTAATTTTCTGAGTACTGTTCACCAATCCCCGGACCTCCTGTCAACTGACATCATGTAAAAATTTGCAAGTATGTTAAAAGTTTTCTGTACATGAACTTATTAGTAATTGAATTAAGGTGTAAGCAGCTGATGAAAAGCCAACGAAATAAACAATGATGGTATCATACTAGCGGAAAACCAATAAATTGACAGAAGAGACAGAAAAGACTTGACCTCAGGAATATATAGAGAAGGCAGAAATGATGAAAATACCTGACCAATAACAAACACTATCAATGATAGAAATCTAAAGCGAGTCGTTTCATTCACTTACTTGGCCGGGCAGAATCGTTTCAACTATAGGCGACACGGATGGAGAGGCCAAAGTGATGATGGGATAGGGGAAGCGAAACGGACATTCATTACTTTGAAACCATTGTGGCGATCTGTGGCACTCAGGACAAGAAAGAAGATCCCTGTTTTCAAATGTAATGTTGGTTCACCTACACAGGTCAAAGACTCGACCCGTGCATTTCCAACAGACTGTTACAGATTATCATCAATGCACGTCTTCTATGGATACTGAAAGTAACATAGCCGGCCAGAAAGGATAGGCAACTAGGAACTCTGGCAGTTAATCGATCATGAGTTTATTGCGGAAGACGCATGCTGAATGGAATGAAGATGGAATGAACATATCAGTACCACGGGTGGAACTAGAATAAGAGATTTGACTAAATGTCCGTGGGTGACATGAAGATCATGTCAAGAGAAATTGGAAGCTTGTTGGCGGTCGTGTAGCCAATTGAAAGTGATGGCAGACAATCAAGTGCAATGGCGATTTACCGCTAAAGTCCTTTGTTCTTTTGAGGACGTAAGGAGCCATATATATATATATATATATATATATATATATATAAGTGCTCTTGTTTCTTATAGAGTTAGAACTGTTGGTTGGATTGCACAAATAATCTAAGGTCTGATGAGGATTTTAATGATGTAGTGTTTTTCTGACCGACTGTAAATGGTGTGACTCACTGACTCAAAAGGGAATAAGACTGTCTTCTTTAACTTACCATATAATCTTCCATAACTGCGATAAGTATTTGCCTGAGGAGGAAGGCAGTTTAACATGAATGTTTTGTCACGTACATCATGACAGAGCATTGTGTTTCGAGTGCTGAAGTATTCTGGTAAAATTCAGTTTAAAATACCTAAGAGTTCATAAAAAGTATTCATCACAAATTATTGATAGTTATAAAGTCAAAATAAGAATAGAGTTGTGGCAATTTGATTGAGTATACTTCTGTCATAGGATAGTTGTTTGTTTGTTTTTTCGATAAAAATACCCAGTGATATAATATCATTTAATGATGACGTTTTGAGCACAATTTATTACTCATAATCATATCAAGGTGTATTCACATAAATTTCGAACTTTTTTAAAATGTAATTTCATTGTTTCCATGTGTTTGGTGTTCGTGTTGCATAGTTTCTATCGATGACGAAAGAAGTTAGTGACCAACTTCTCCTTCCACATCGAGAAACACATTCATCAACCTGAAACCAATCTGGAAATCTTCGTCACTCAACACCAACAACAAAATTCGGATCTTCAATACAAACGTCAAGTCAGTTCTTCTATACGGATCAGAAACTTGGCGGGTCACAAAGAATATTTCCAACAGCCCGTTGCAGACCTTTATCAACAGCTGTCTTCGTTCTGTACTCAAGATCAGATGGCCGGAAAGAACAAGAACCAACAAGAAACTATGGGAACAAACAAACAAAACAAGAACCAATCGCCCAACAAATATGCAGGAGAAAGTGGAGATGGATTGGACACTCGCTGAGGAGGCCGCTGTGTGACATCGCGCGTCAGGCCAGTGCTCGAGTGGAACCCGAAAGGGAAGCGGCGAGTGGGACGTCCAAGAGTGACAAGGAAGAGATCGTGTGAAGAGGAGTTGAAACAGTATGGATTAACATGGATGCAGGTGAAAAGTAAAGCAGAAGACAGAAACAAGTGGAGGCGTGCAGTTGAAGCCCTATATTCCACTAAGAACCCAAGGGAATAATAATAATAATCTCATTCCACATACCTGTATTACTCTTAAGAACTGTAACTCTGTCTTAGGTGGCTGTTGTATTTCTGCGTCTTCGTGCACCCGCTGCATTTATTGAGTTCTTCTGTTGGGCGGTAGACTGTGCTCAAAGCGTCATCATCAGTAAATTATACTCGTATCAATGTGGCTTTTATCGAATAAAAAATGATTTTATGATGGAATTATAGAATTGCTGACTATGCTGTGTTTTATCATAGATGAACGTTAGGTTGTATTTGACTTGTCAGTACAAGGAATTCTCGTGGATTATGCAGAATACAGATTCTTTTGAGATATGTATCAGCTGTACAAGAAGCTATAAATTCAAATTTTACTTTATAATCTTATTCATTCCAAACATATTTATCCTTATGTATATTTAGATTACACATACAAATAACAAAACAACTATGCCTGTGCCATGGTATATTAAAGACTATCAATCCTTGTATGATTTAATCATACACCTACCACCTGTATCTCCTGTACAAGCTGTCTATTTGCATGTATTACACAGTAATTTACCTGCAAGACGTTTCTATGAAAAGCGTGGTTTCATCTGTTTGCATACACGTCCTGGCTGTTATACAATTGATGGCAAGCCTGCTGATGGTTGTACATATGTTCTGCATACGAATGGAGGATATCTGGATGTCAAATCAACGTATCCTTACTTGATTAGTTTGATTTTTTTTCTTTCAAAAATTATTGTTTCTTGTAAAATATTACTTTTTATTAATGAGTAGTACAATTCTGGTTTTCGAAATTTCGATATTGAATGTTGAGAGCTTTACAGGTTATTGATAACTTCATCTGCTTTTCCAACAGAGACCCTTGCATGTATGCTATCTATATTTGATGAGTTTTCTGACCTGTGAAGATCAAGCGAAGCATACATATACATGAGGAAATGTTCCATCTTCGGAATTTCATTTAGCCAATTTGTGGTGGAATTTTAACCCCTAAAAGGTGAATATATGTAGATATCGATGGAATCATTTTTCATCCTTCGCAGAGCATAAGAGTACTGATGCCAAGCGTTGGTGGCTTAGCAGTAGAATGGTCGCCAACCACGCAGGTGGTCCGGGGTTCGATCCCCGGCCGACGCACTCCTTTACCTCGCTAAGCCAGTAATAAAAATGGTAAAGAGGGAAGGTTGGGCATGAGGCTAGCAACCCCATCCCGTAAAAGTAATAAATACCACCTCTAATGAAACTTCAAGCCTCTAGCTTGAAGCCTTACGTTCCACTGGGAACGTAAAGGATTAAAAAAACTAATGCCAATCAAACTAGTTTATCCAGTAATTCCTATGAATCCTGTGGGTTGAATTAAAGTGCTGTGATAGAACGTAATTCCGAATTATAGACAAATTTATTTGATATAGTACAAGTGATATAGTGTTAATAAATCAGTGATATTTCTAGTACAGCTTACCGCTTATAATCATGTTAATATACATCCAGGACTTCATCTTACATAGCCTCACTCCCTCCTGGAGTTTATTACAATTTTCCATATATATTTTGGATAGCTGTTGCATCATTTTGATTGCGCGTGTTTGGTATTGATTAGATCGACAGAGGAGTTGAGTGATTAACCTCTCTCCCTGTCTCACCCCACCTAACTGCGGTGGTTCAGTGGCGAGATGCTAGTCGATCATGCGTGGTGTTGTCCAGAGTTCGATTCCCTGCCGACACAATCCTCCTAGATGTCACCCGGCTTTATAGTGGATAGTAAATCTGTGGAAGAAGGAAGTTTGGGCGTGAGGCTAACAACAGCACGGCTGCTGAATCTTTAAGTTTGGAGCCTTATGATCCATACGGAACGCAAAGAAATTAAAAAAAAGAAGTAACAGCAACCGAAGATCAGTCAATTTTGTTTCCTTCACGTTCCCCAGTGGAACATAGGGCTTTAAGCTAGTGGCTTGAAGTTTCTTTAGCAGTGTTTATTTTAAAGAATGGGGTTGCTAGCCTAATGCCCAACCTTTACTCTTCACCAGCATTATTTCTGGCTTAGCGAGGTAAAGGAGTGCGTCGGCTGGGGATCGAATCCCGGACCATGTGCATGGTCGGCGAGCGTCCTAACCGCTATGCCACCGACGTGAAGGTCAGTTAGTAGTCTTTTTTAATTGATTTTCATAGCTTAACATGAAAAATATCAAATAATCATTTGTACTATATCACACAGTGACTAAGATTTAAACGTATTATATGTGTAGTAATCGTATTAGCTTGTATACTTCTGAGACGTTTGTGCAGCACGTAATGATTATCTAAGCGTTAAAAAATAAAGATCAAATGTTATATGTACTCATTAATAAATGTTGCACTTTTATTTCTTAATCCTTAACACGTCACATTTCTTTTTGTGTTGCCGTTGTCTTAATCTTCATGATAGAAGTTCTCTTTCAAGCTTCATGGATAATTTCTTCAATGAACACTCAACAGTGTATCAATTAAGATGGATAGTTCAAGTTATAACACAATCAGGATATACAATAGTATATAAATTATCTAGACTATTACGTAATCTTTGTGATGATATCTCTTCAATTCTTCATTTGAATACAAATCGTCATCACCACCACCAACAGCAACCGACACAATACTTTTCATCACAATCTATTCCTTTATTGTATTCTTCACCGTCTGGTGTTGTTTATACTCCATCACTGTTATCATCATCGTCGCCTTCTTCATCTTCATCATCATCATCATCATTGTTGATGTCCTCCTCCTCCCCCTCCTCACCTTCTTCTTCTTCAAGTGTGTATCTTTAAATTCTCGAATTCTTGTCAAAAGTCGCAAGGTTGATTACATCGCCTCTAACATTGTGATAAATAGTAAATCTGTGCAAATGTTACAGATATCTGTTTGTTCTTCCCTCAATCCTGTCTTTCTCTTGCTATAATTTTTACTTTTGTTTTAGTAATTTGAAATGATATTAGGTTGATTGAAGTACACCAGCCTACGCCTTATATGAGTTGTTTGTTGTGTTATGCTTTCTTTCACCTTTCCCTGTAATATTTCATCCTACTGCCTTCTGTGAGTGGTTATGCCTCTTTCCTGCCTAGCATAGGTGTTTTTTTAGTGTTGTTTTGAGTTGACAGTGTCATCACCACCTGACGATGAAATGATCATGGTGCCACCTCCTCCATTGTTATCAGTAGTGATGATGATAGGAGAGAAGATTGATTTTATATATGTTACAATGAAATTCATTTGTGTACTAATAACTCTCGTTAACCTTTTTTGTATACTCTTCAAATACATGCATATATATATATATATATGCATGAAAAGTACGCATTGTATTCACTCCTTCTCACCCATGGTATTTCTGTTTCACAATGTACCGTTAATATGTGGAATCTACTCAATACATTATCATACAGTAGTATACTCACTTGTGATCAGGATGTACTTTTAAGCCATTTTTCAGATATTCTTTTCTGTCTTCTTCTTGTTGTTGAAAAAACGTATGTTGTAGTTTTGTATCATCTGTTGCTTGCGTGTGTTTGTATTTATTATAAAATAACACAAGGTGTTTTTCTTTGTAAATATTGTAAAGAAAGAGAGAGAGAGAGAGAAAATAAACTGGTATAAATTCTACTGTATATATGACTTCTTTCCTTACAACTAACTCATTTCTATTTTCTAATGTTTCTTTGTTTAAATTTTGCGAGAACACATTATTATCTAGGAGAATGTCACGTGAATAGTATTGATTTTCGTTTTGTGTGTAGCTAAGCAACAAGAGTTAATTTTTATGCTTTGGGATTTTAGAACAGTAGAGGTAATATTAACAATGAAATAAACAAAAATCCAGTATTTTGATGTGATTGTGTTCTCTGAGCTAGCTGGATAGTTAATTTGCGAAGCTTTCATCACCCTACTAGGTGACATCTTCAGCGCATACTTCAATTTGAAGTGAGCTTTTAGATTTCTCCACGAGTTTATTGATCATCTCCCCGGGTGATCTTGGATGTGATTGGTTGTTTTTGTGCGTTTTCACACCTTCTAGGCTACTTGTATTGGAATTAATTGTTTCTTTGACTTTAACTTTAACCCTTTGTGTGTGAGGTTTCTTTCTTATCAGTTGATAAATTTTGTCTATCTCGATGTGTCTATTGATTGATGATTCACTGGAATGCCAAGCTTCTAAAAGGAAAGAAACCTCACACACATAGGGTCAAAGTTCAAGTCAAAGAAACAATTAATTCCAATACAAGAAGTAGCCTAGAAGGTGTGAAAACACACAAAAACAACCAATCACGTCCAAGGTCACTGGGAGAGATGATTAATAAACTCGTGAAGAAATCTAAAAGCTCACTTCAAATTGAAGTATGCGCTGAAGATGTCACCTAGTAGGGTGATGAAAGCTTCGCAAAATTAACTATCCAACTCAGAGAACACAACCACGTCAAAATCATCCACCTGAGCTACAAATCTCCTCCATCATATACAGTATTTTGTTAAGTTTGATTGAGGAGTCTAAATGTTATTTCATCTTGACAAAGATTAAATAACAATGAGAAACTATTGATGTCTTACGGAGGTTGGAGGGAAAAGATAACTTATGTCATGTTACAAAGGAGTAAGGGCTTATGGATCAGGTGTGACTAATCATTTGTAGCTTCTATCGATTCTTCATTATACTGCAATCATCATCATCATCAGTGATTGTTCTCTCCCTACACTAAAATTGACTGACCATATTCTCTTATCAATCCACTATGCACTTTTCGAAGCTCTAGGGGAAAGATGTGACTAGTTGAGTGAAGAAAAACAGAACTTGCTGGTAATGTTGAGTAATGGTGGAGTCATAATCCAAGTGGATGTAAATTGGATCAATGCATTACAACAGTAACTGGATAGCAACTTATTTTAGGCTATCTGTTCAGTATCACTGGAGGATCTTTCTCGGCTTTAAATGCCTCTGTAACTAGTTTCAATTCATAACAAGATCTACCTTGAATTTCCGGGCTGCATTGGATGTCCTCATGAAGCGATATCACGAGGTCGTAAAAAGTTCACAAACATACAATGAGGTCATTTCCCCTCTGAAGCCGTTTACTTTAACCTTTGGCGATGCTTGGCTGTAAAGGGAATGCCGAGAAAATACATTGCACTGACCAAGGCCTCTACTCGAACTCATGCAGCTAGCCAGGTGAAAGCTTACGGCGAGTTGTCATCTGAAGTGCTGACAACCAACGGTGTCCGTCAGGGATGCCTACTATCTCTATTTCTATTCAGTTTCATCATAGATGTACTAATGGACTTAAGCCTCACTGCTGATTTCAGCGACTCGGGGATTGACTTGTTACCATCAGGGAGTAATCCCGTTGACTTAGAATATACAGATGATATAGTCTTTCTAGGTGAAGACGCTGACAAAATGCAGAGTCTTCTGAACACCTTAAGGGGCAGTAATCTTTTAATGTTTGGCATGCGATTCGTTCCCGCCAAATGTAAGATGATGTTACAGGACTGGATTACACTGACTCCTAGCTTAGAAATAGAGAGTGAGGTGGTATAGCACGTTGATCGCTTCACTTATTTGGGAAGTTGCATCACCTAGCGCCAACGGGTTGATTGCTGACGAGGTCTTAGCACGAATACAGAGGGCTCGTTTCGCATGTGCCAGTTTATGATGTCTCTGTCGTAGACGTGATATCCGGCTATCGACCAAAGGGTGGGTGTACTGCTCAGCAGTCCGCCCCGTCCTCCTTTTTGACTGAGAGACCTGGTCAATGAGAGTGGAAGACATGAAAGGGCTAGTTTTCTTTGATCATAGGTACCTCCGTTCTATCTCCCATGTGAAGTGGTATAATAGGGTGAGTAATATTGAGGTTAGGAGGCGGTCGAGTGCTAGGTAAGGCGGGGAAATCAATCGACGAGGCTGTGAACCTACATCGACTGAGATGGTTAAGACATGTGTTACGCATACCTAGTCATTGCTTTTCTCGACGGGCAGTATTAGCTGATAAAGGGTCAGGCTGGGAAAGGGCTAGAGGCTGTCAAACCAAAACATGGTTTCATCAGTCAATGGAATCCACAGTAGTTAGTTTAAGCCAGCCACCTAGTCACATAGGAAGGTGTAGACTTCTTGGTTGCGGTCCTCGGGACGGTAAAAACCAATGGCTGGAGGCAATCGGTGATATGGCTCAAATTCGTTCTCAATGGATGGCGCAGATGCATCTACTCCTCGTGACTCATGATTTCCAATGAAACTATATTGTTCTTCGTTATTACTATTCCTTCTGTCTCATATCCCTGTCTACTGTCTCTATTATCATTTCTTCTCTTGCTTTGTGTGTTACATGGAGTGTGGTGACTTGAACTGCCGCACATCGGTGGAAAGTTCTATGTTGGAAACAGACAGACATACCTTCTGCATAGTGTGAGGCAGAGATGAATGTAAGCCTTATTAAGTGAATGAATTACATAATCTAGCTGTTGAAGTTAACACTTAAACGCATAAAGCATAGTATACAAATTAGATTCACCCATTTCTTTTTTCGTTTTTCCTACCCTTTCGGTTCACTGGACAACAAATGAGTAGAAACAGCAGTTCATCACATTTTCCTGAAGTCAGGCAAACAACAGCGATATCAGACTACTTATTTCCATTAGTAAGTAGGGATTTACAGGGTTGCTTGTCTACTTGTGTTTCTCATCTCCACTTTTGACATCCTACTGGTCACTGCCCATAGTTTGAATATTTTTGTTTGTAAAGATAACTGCAATGTAATCTACAAAAGAAAACCCATGGAATTTTTCTGTCGTCAGCATGTACACAAAAATTCTGCAGACTTGCATTTATTCCTCTATCAACCCTTGATTGATATACACACTGTTGAATTTTCTGGTGAGCACAAGTCGAATAACTGGTGTCCTAAAAAATCTTTTAAAAACATACATGAGCAACAATCCAACTAAGCTTGTACCTTGCTACGTTTTTTCATCTTGTCGTCGATGAGTACCTGAGAGGAATTCTTAAGATTATTAGGTCGTCATTAATAGAATTGATATGGAATACTTTTGAGTTTCCACCTCGACATTTAGGATATATTCCAAAAGTTGATTTGATCATGGGCAGTAATTTTGCGCGAAATACTACTAAAATATAAAAAAACTTATCGTTGTGTATAAACTGCTGAAATATAATTATAATAAATATTCAAGTATTGGTTTGTAGGGATTTGGTTGATTGCTTACAGGATTTCATCATGAACTGACATTGGTTAGAGAACCATTGAAAAACCTGGGAGTACTGGACAGGTAGGTTATAGCGGGAAGTTCTGACCAGTGGGGTACAGTAGGTCGGATGTGAGGACAAATACTCGCTGGAGACATTGGCTAGCGGATACGCTATGTCGTGAAATAGCAGAAGTTAGAATTCATGGGCTATTGGATCGGTTCCCAGTGACTTAATGGTCTACGAGCTAGCTCTCCTTGTAACCAGAAGGTCCTGGATTCGAACCCCAGTGGGTGCGTACTGATGAAGAGTCCCAAACTAGGCTGACGAAACAGCTGTCCAGTACTCCCAGATTTTCCAATGGTTCTCTTACCAATGTCAACTCATGATGAAATCCTGTAACCAATAATTATAATTAGCTTGGGATATATGGTCTAATTCGTGGGAAATTCCCTCTAAGACATCTAGGAAACCAAAACAAAGGTCTCGTTTTTCGATGATTTGGACAGGTTAATATATGTGTAAAACTTGGCCACTGTGGTAGTAAGTAATTCCATATTAGTTTGTTTATTAGATATATCACACAGTGAAACAGTATTATTTACTGGACACAGTTTCGAACACAATTTACTACTGTTCATAATCATATCAATTGTAATCACACGACTTTGACACTTGAGTTTTAGCACTACATGCAGTTACACACAACCATACAATAGGATGACAGTTTTAAAATCTAATGTCACAGGGTATAGGGAGAGATTGATAACAGAAGCTTTGTTTATCGAATCAACTACAAATACATGTAATAGGAATGATTCATCACCTGTCCCAGATATCTGGGAAATTCTACTACCCATACGACAAATAGGACAGAACAAAGAAAACTATGAAACTCAAGTGTCAATGTCGTGTGATTACAATTGATATGATTATGAACAGTAGTAAATTGTGTTCGAAACTGTGTCCAGTAAATAATACTGTTTCACTGTGTGATATATCTAATAAACAAACTAATATGGATTTGGACAGATTATTTTTCGCCTTTAACTACAAATGAAGATGCAGTAAAAATGAGGTGACCAGGTGTCCAATTATTGCGCTCCTTACAATACCACTTTTACCTCTTCGTAACCAGGTAGGATAATCTTCTTAGACAAAGCCTGCGTTGTACAACCGGTATACCTAGTTCTATAAGAGCAAGTAGATTGGTGAACGCACCTAGAGTTGGTTAACTGCGACACCTCGTCCTTCAGGTTGTTGAACAGTGATTGTTGACTAGAAAACGCTAATCTCAGCGACCAAAATTTCAGCATAACAAGATAATTGAGCTTACCGAAATTTGAATACAAGAATTGGCTACACTGTGATATATCCATTAATGTTATTTGAATTTTGTTTTAACGATTCATATCGTCCATTTATATGGACAAGAATATATGTAAGTTTGAAAAGTACTCACTATTCCTATCAGCTCATTTCGTCATTAATCGTACTATTCAATATTAAATTGCGGTGAAGTGTGCAGCCATGTAAACCTCATATTGGAAGCTAATAATGGTTAGGAAGACATGCAATTGTGATAAACATGAAACCGAATATTTAGAGATGTGAGACATTATTCTTGCCAAAAAGCTTTACAAGAATCTTGAATTTAAGGAAGACTTAACCTACGATGACCTAAAGAGAAAGATTTTTTTCATCTTTGAGAACATTCTTCGCAGCAACTCTGAGAGTAGTGTTTTCCAGTTGTTCACTGGTCTGCACAAGCCTGGAAAATATACGACCACTTCTATGTGCATGTGTCATTTCACCTACTCTTATGGAACCAGGTATATTGATCATTCGTCGAGTATCTTGTTTAAAAGGTTTCACGAACTACTATCCCTCATGGTTGCTGTGGCCCTATACAAGGAGTGCAATAATAATTGAATACCATGACGACACTGGTCATTCCACTTCAACAAACTTTTTCACAGTGAACATAAAACTGCCGAAAGCCACATAATTTTGCCTTCTTTGCATTGTTGAAGCTCTAGTCATCCAGACGGAGAAACTGGAGTTCTGCATACAAAGGACAACCACTCCCCCCATCATAGTAATGATCTTGTTGTTTTCAACCAAGTTATTACTACAATTATCCTTTTAAGCTGATTAGTGGCTTTTTAACTCTTACTTAGTATCACATTTTGTCTCGTTTCGGTGTGCATCCTGATTACAATCCATTCATTGAGTTATTTACCTCATTACGTAACTCTACTACTCGTATTCAATTTCTCTTATATATTTTTGTTACTAGTCTCCCTCCTTTGTGAAAAAAATAAAATCGCCTACAAATGCGACTTTACAGCTAAAGTAAAATGAATTCTCAAGTATTAGTTTATAGGGATTTGATTGATTGGTTACTGGATTTCATCATGAGATGGCATCAGTTAGAGAACCATTGGAAAACCTGAGAGTGCTGGACAGCTGTTCCGTCAGCCTAGTTTGGGACTCTTCATCAGTGCACACCCGCCGGGGTTGGAATCCAGGACCTTCTGGTTACAAGGAGAGCTAGCTGGTAGACCAGTAAGATCCGATCCAATGGCCCATGAATTCTAACTTCTGCCAATTCACGACATAGTGCGACCACTTGTCAATGTCTTCAGCGAGTATTTGTCCTCACATTTGACCTGCTGTACCCTAATGGTCACGACTTCCCACTATAACTCCAGGCAACTACCTACCTGAATAGGGTCAGTCACTAGTGAGCAACTCATGAATTCACCGAGAACGACTTCTTCTCGTTCGTTAAAAATAAAACTTACATTCTTAATTAGTTAGTAATCGGCCTTGATTACTTATTCACTTTTGCGATAAATAAGAACTGATTAATTCTAATTGTCAAAGCAGGAAGAAAAAGAAAAGATAAGCGGCAAATTCTTATTCTTCTTGTTTTGAAGAAAGGTAACACGTCGTATGCGCTTTATGAGGAGTCGCCCACGTGCTAAGCTGGTACTCAAAGAAGGAAC
Source organism: Trichobilharzia szidati (assembly GCA_944472155.2). Taxonomy (NCBI): domain Eukaryota; kingdom Metazoa; phylum Platyhelminthes; class Trematoda; order Strigeidida; family Schistosomatidae; genus Trichobilharzia; species Trichobilharzia szidati. Next base: position 39,197,599 of record OX235276.1, on the reverse strand, counting down.
TGTTTTTTTGGTTTTGTTTACATTTCTTGAGTCGCGAGTGGACTATATAGCTTCAAGTTTCCGTGGCGGTGGTAATATAAGCCTAATCTTCTCTGCTTTCAGAGCTTACTGCCGGCCAGGTGGGGGTTAGGAGTGCTTCAACCAGAAATCTTCAATGTCGCTAGCGTGTAATTCACCACTGAACAACTACCACACGTTTTTCGCAGCTACTTCAGTCATCCCTAAATTGTAATTTTTACCCCTGAAAATCTTACCTCTTCTTCTTCAATATGATACGTTTAGTGCTATGATATTCACAGTGAATGACGTAACGTCGAATAGTACATATTAATACACCTTAGAATATAACGAAATTGCCGAGAACAATACATATTAACCATAAATCAAACAGAAACTGAACATAACTCAATCATGGTAAGAAGCTGGTTAAAACGACAATATATTTACGGAATGCAATTTCGCCACTTTTGATAAGCTTAGAGAAGTGGAGAGAACCGCAAACAGTTACCATCTAAGGAAAGAAATACTTACTCTTCTTATGTTTCTGTACACTAAGATGTATAAGTGAAAAAGAATTCCTGTGACGTTCTTAATCTACCATAAGGGCTTTATAGGGTGTTTTCGAACTCAATAATCTTGACTCTAAGGAATGCGCCGCACAAAAAGAACAGTGAAACATACTATCTGGAAAAAGAGTAGAATACTTGAGGAACAGGATCTCAAAAGATTAGTGAGCATACTAACCAAGAGTATTTAAGGAGCTTCCATCATTTCATACAATTTTTAAAAAGACAGGGAAGGGGAGAAATTGCAGCATGTTCACATTGTGATGAGAACTGGCTGCTGGCCAAGTTGGTAGACGGTAAATTTACGTCAATGTTTACGTCCTCAATATTAGTCGTGAGAAAAATAAGAACAAATATTGATCAACAACCAGTCACATCAGACTTTGCGTAGGCGGATACAATTTGCAGATTGACAATCTGAACTTCAATAAACGGCCACAAAGAGATGAAAGATTAACTTTCAGTGAGAAACAACCAATCAGAAGCCTGTGTTTCTTCGCTTACAATAATCTATAATAATGTACATGAAAATCTATAAATATGTGTTGATTTCCTAAATCAACGATCTGTTGCCTGGCCCTTATCTTCTGTTGTTACAACATTACCTCCCAGACATCACTCTAGGGGTTTGTGATGCACTAACCGATGCTGACCTAAAACAACTACCCTTCAACCCATAACGCTAAACTACTTCCACAGAGTCCTAGGGCTAGCAAATAATAGACGGTATGCAAACCGCTAGGATGACATTCATAGATAGTAAACATCCAAACCACTGAATCCAGCGTTCCAACAACACTTACTGAAAGACGATTTTCCTGAGTGTCTAAACACACGTCTACGGACTTCAGAATTACTGCCATGAGGATATACCACCGGATGCAAACTATTCTACGCAGGCAGCAACAATCGCGTATACACACAGAGTCATCGTATATATCCTCAACTCGGAGAGGGTAAATGGCGATTCAATAGTCTACAAGAGCGATTCCACTTCCACTTATATTCTCTTTCTACCTTTTTTTTTTACCTGTCCATCATTCACACAAACATGCAAGCACAAAAACAAACTACTGTTATGCATCACAGTCATGTTATAACTGGAAAATCAAAACATCAATTCAATTTAGAAGGGAAAAGAATTTATTTATTCATCCCATTAAATCAGTGATCAGTTTTCTGTATATATCTGAGATAGATAGTAAGCGAAAACAGGCCTCTGTCAATTTCAAGCTGCTTTTAACAACATAGTGTACAAAAATAATATGAATAAGTATAAACATTGTGAATATTATAATTTGTCGCAAATTCATTTTCTTTTAGATATGATATTATTATATTAAGGCAAACAAATTATAATAACACACTAATGAAGTCAGAACAAATAAATGTGAATAGTTGGATAGAATAGACTGAAGAAGAATAAGAAGAGGGAATAACAAATAATAAGTTTTATACTCATACAAATATTCGTGATTTGCTTATTTTGACTGAGGGGTGAGTACAACTCGTACATAAACGGACTTCAGTATAGTTACACTGACAATAATACTGATAAAAAATTTTTTCTAAAAGAACAGCTAAGTGCATCATCTAAAGTGTGTTATTCATGTGATAAAAGGGACTACAAATCAAATGACACAATATTATAGCGAACGTATGTATATAATAATAATAATAATAATAAAAATCATTTGATAGGATATTTCATTCAAGAAAAAAGTAAAATAAAATTCAGTCATTGTATTCATATGATATAAGTGTGAAGAGATCATGAGATATTTTATTATTATTATTAATTATTACTATTTTCGAGTACTTTATTCTGACTTTACCAAAAGGTTTAACAAAAAAATATAAAACATAATAATATCATTAAAAAAAACTAATATTTCCCTGAGAACTAAAGTTCGGAAATAAGTAAAAAAAAAAAGAATACAATAAAGAAATATATAATTCAATTCAATGAAGTGACTAATGTATGCACTCAAACAGACGACGAGAAAGCGAGACAGAATTTGTAGGTAGGTGTGTGCATGTGTGTGTGTGTGTGTGTGGATTCAATCAGCTTTAAACCATATTTCATTACGACGATTAATGAGTTTAAATGGTGAATCATAACCAGCAAAATAGAATGGATCTGGTGTATACTTTAAGCCAAGTCGATCTAATGTATCGCCTAATTTACGAGCATTTTTTAACACTTTATCATTGTCTGAAAATCCAGAATAGGTACTTTTGATTTAAAAAGAAGAAGAAGAAGAAGAAGGGGAAAAATTGGTAAATAAAAATAAATAACAATGGTATAATTAACTTATGTAGAAATAAAAAAAAAATGTGAGTCGATGGTTCAACGGTAGAGTGCTGGTCAGACATGCATGAGGTCCGGGGTTCGACTCCCGGCCAGTGCATACCTTTACCCCCCGCCCCTTTAGCCGGTTATAATCTTGACAGAGAGAGAAGGTTTGGCGTGAGGCTAGAAACCACCCTACTTCATAAAAAAACACCACTACTGCTGAAACCTTAAAGCCCTCTGATGTTCCACTTGGAAAGAAAAAGAATACAATAATAAAATAAAATTAATTAGTGACCTGCGATCTGCACACAATTCGAAGTGATTGTTTCGCAAATACAATCTCCTTCGGAAATCAAAATTATTCAGATCACAATAATATGTGATCTCCTTGATACTATATACTACTGATATGAATAGTTCGACACCATTCACATTAACCAGCAGTGCTTATTAACCAAATCGAAAAACACCCGACAGCTATTTCTCTAGTTTTGAACTGAGCTCATTAACACTGGTGTACTTGATCCAGCCCAAGTAACTAGTCAGCAAGCGGGCACTGTGACAGAGCATTAATCAATCACAGAGTAAATTTATTTAGTGAAATCACACAATGATACAACATTATTACTTACTGATAATGTTTCGAGGACAATTTATTCATCATAATTATATCAACACCTTGATGCTTAGAAAACTAACTCAACAGTACCAATATCACAATATACTATATTCAAACCTACCAACAAGAGAAGAATTAGACAACAAAATTCTATTCTCAGATGTCTTAATCAGGAGAACTAACACAGGAAATTTAGAAACACAAGTATACCGAAAATCAATGCACACAGACTAAAAACTCAACTGTAGTAGTAACAACTCAATTGCTCACAAAAGAAACTGTGTGCAGACATTGTTTAAAAGAGTTCGAACACACTGTGGTACGCCGGTGTTGAAAAGAATGGAGGAAAAATACCCACTAAAGGTCTTCAAAAAGAAAAGATATCCTCGTAATTTCATCAAAAGGTGTTTAAACTCGAGTCATGACACCAGCAAGAAACTATCAGTATAGACCATGAGAAAATTCATTCTGAAATAACAGCTAGAATATTAAAACCATTTGAAATAGATACAGCACACAAGCCAACCAGCTAGCAAAATCACTCCATTCGGTATTGCGCAAACCGAAAGATCCAAAAGGAAAAGAAGATAAAATTAACACCACTTACAAAATAAATCGTATGAACTGTAACGGACATTACATCAGTCAAATTGGGCATCCCCTTCAACTCCAAATTGGCATGATATGCAATCTTTCATATCAATGCATGTAGACAATTACGGATTGGGATGATGTCGAAATTTTAAATAGAGAAAATCTAGAAGCCTGGTAGTCAAGTGAATCAGCGACTAACAAACACATTAACATAGATCAAATTTACCAGCTAGTACAAAGTAAATCACGTGACAAAAAGTACAAATTCCAAGTCAATAAAAATAATCAGTAAAAATGCAAACCAATTACCAGTCACGAAGATGGTTGCCAGGAGAGAGATCATTTTACACTAAAACCTGCGCTGAAGATGTTGTCCAGAAAGACGACTAAAGCTTAGCAATTAAATCAACTAGCTCGGAGAACACAACTAAGTCAAAATCATCCACCTGAGCTAGAAATCTTCTGTTTCAAATCCCATACTTTGTTTAATTAATAGTGCCCCCCACCCCGGAGGCCTAGAAATAGAGTGCTTATATTTTAGAGGTGGCTGTATATTTTACGTATTTGGCTTGAGGTTACTGATTCATTTACAGCTTATCCACCCTAAAATAGACGATAGGAAAAGTTGTGCCATTTTTAAACCAGTCTCTTTTATCCTTCTTCATAAGTACTGATGCCTTGATAGTGTCGTTCGGGATGTGTAATTCTGTGTGTAATTCTACAGTCATCATAGCCTGAGTTACAATTCTTTTCTAATAACGCTTTGTAGCGATTCATCATTTATACACCTAACTTCTGACGGTACCGTAGAAGCAGACAGTAGAAATGGGTTTGTAAATCAGCGAAAATGAACAAAAAGTTTACTAGTACAGTATTTATTTTATGTTCGGAAATTTAACTGAAGCAATTTTTTTGGAGTAAACTTCTAAATTAGATGACAATACAATGAAGTGCAGTAAGAAAAATGGGAGGAAAGAATACATCCTATCAGTTACTCGAATATGAACACTCAGAGAGATACCGTGAATTCAGGAAAAATGAGTTTATCACAAAGATTTTCCAAATATACTGCTTGGTGATCAAGCCTTTAGTTACTATGCCGACTGGAATTTTAGTAAGATACTCCAATTCATCACGAGAGATGTGGTTTACATGTTGCTGAAGAAAAATACAACTTACTACTGTATTACGTTACCCTTTTACACAGGATGTAGATATAAACAGCTATATGAGAGCAGAACGTACTTGTAGCGTCACAAATTATAAGACATTTATAGAATACAATTAATCCCCCATAGAAATATTGTATCATTATTATGTAACTCTGATACAGCTACTGGCATTAAATAGTGAAACGTCAATGAGAACAATATCGTTTTGTTTTTCATTCATTGGGAAACACAAAAGCTTCCAGAATACATATGAAAAAAGTCGCTGTCCAGAAAGTATCATGCAGTCAACTCGGTCGCTGTATGTGAAACAAGATGCAATCAAAGATTGGCAGACACCTTTCTCACGTTAACTCTAATTGTGTACACAATTTTATGTGTATCTGCGGCAACATTTACATAGGGAGGACAGAAAGAAGGGTACACCTTAGATTACCTGAACACACATCAAAAAGCCTACATCTCAAGGGCACGAACGCTTTAAGTAGTGTTATTGCCTGACATCTCGTTGATATGAGTCATGAGGTGGGCACCTAGAAATTCTTCACGATTACCAATAGACGGTATAATTCAAATTTCAAGTTTGCCAGAGCGATTGCTATCAACTCATGTGTTCATTAGGAAGCAGTTGGCGGTTTCTCCTTGATCTGGAAACTGGATGCTGTAACTCTTTCCTTTATTGGACTGGCCAGCGGGATGAAACAGAATACGTTGCAACAGCAAGCAAGCTTAGTACCAGAATTTCATAATGTGAGTAGAACCATTACTTAATTATTAGAAAAGTACAACAACGTCAGCAACGAAAAGAACCTTACAGACAGTAGACGTTCATTGAAGGTCTCCTCTCAATAAACACTTCGTTGTCAGTAGGACTGGGTGGATTTGACTTGAAGGCCTCAGGAACGTAGAAACCCATTACAAAGCGCCTTTTCATGACAGACTCACTATCTGGCATGCTTTCGATGGTAACTGGAGCAGTCATAGGCACTTTAACATCTGAAAAGAATATTCACTTAATGATAATTACAAACTTTCAGCATTTTTTCCACCAATATACTTGAACAGTTTCCAAAAGCATTCGTTTTTCGCCTTGTCCATTGAATTACAACTACTCACAGTACAAACCCATTGCAGCGAATCATAGTGACGTAACTCAATATTCTACAAAAAATGGTCGGTAGAAACAAGCTCACGTCTTCATTCCAAGAATTGGTAACAGTATAAGGAGCTGTCTCAATGCCCATGTCAGCAGATTAAAATAAAGTATGGCAAGATCTGTGAATGAAAGAAAAACAGAAATATAATAGGTAGGTTGAAGTCTGAAATTCAGATGAATTACACCTTTTATTCAAATAACAATGCTGTCTTAAACGACGGCGCGAGTGCCGTACTTAAAACACTCTGTAAATGTACCAAAGCGGTTACAACAATGATTTTTAAAAGAAGGAGGTATATTACAGTTAAAGAAATTGGACATTGAATAGTGTTTTTAATCAGCAAACTACAGTATAGTAAGATCTACTTTAGTGCTGAAATGTGTTTTATGTCTAGGAAAACCTCAATTCATAACTGCTAAGATACCACAGGCACTATTCCTGACCGCATTTCTATGTTCGAATCTAGTCGATTGAACTTCTGTTCAAACAACATCTAAATCTCTATGAAAGTAGACTGCAAACACTGAAGTTTGTCTAGAAAAGTCACAAATGATCATATTTTTTCATTCATTTACAAATACCTTCCAGGAAAATATTTACTGATCCGATAGCTCACTTAGTTTACTGGTTTTAACTCATATCTTGCTGCAGCTAACAAAAAGGAACGATATACAAGGCACTCAATGCACTACAATTCGTCATTACTGGGTTCACGCAAAGAGAAAACCTTACAGATAGAACTTAGCCAGTGATACTGCAAACATCCAAACTAGTCGTGCTCATTCTATGTGCATCCATGTTCAAGTCTCTCCATATCCGTTTAATAATAATAATAATAAGAGTATATTCTCATTTTTTACATGAGGGACGCCAGTTTACAGGCATCATCAATATGATAAATTACATATACGATTAGTAAGCATATTAAATAATAGTAATTTAATAAAATACATTTTTTCCTATCTGTGTAGGACACACCAATTGTACAGGCATGGATAAGTATTATTTAAATTACATAAATTTGGTTCATGGTAAAATTATAAGGTTGCAGTCATTTTGTCTATGGGAACAATATGATAACTAGTCATTCAATGGAGCACATCAAGAAATATAGAAATATTGTCTTCGCATTAACAAAAAAACCCAAGTATGTTTTGGATGGATTACAAATACTTGGGAAAAAAATAAAGCTTGAAGTAATTCCTCCATATAACTTTGGTGTGTACGGCATCGGGTCTTATTCTTGATTTATATCCAAATTTGATAATAATTTAAAATAAGTAATACACTTGTATACTTTTGTCAGCATTTTCTTCGTAACATCACAAGTGAATAGTACTCAAGGTGGGCTAATAATAATGACAGTCTGTATTTTCTTATAAACGAGTGTTTTCAAGAAATGCAAGCTATTTTTGCAGGTACAATCAGTTATGTTGTAAGTTACAATCGTGAAGTATTATAAATCAATACATTTTTATTGGTATAAAGGTATATTTCACAACTGTAATCCAGGTTGCGTGGTTGGTGAAGGCAATGCGCAATTCACGAGGGAATTGTAAGATATGGGGCCAATAATGTTTGCAGATCATTTGTCATTGTAAATGGGCAAATATCTACATTCTTCATTCTCATTCAAAAAGTCAAATGGAAGCTGAAATGGTGAGAGACAAAAGAAGACAAACAACAACAACGCAAAAGAAAGCAAGTGGAGTACTTAGGGAGTGATTAATATGTATATATACATTTATATTCTGTTTAGTAATTATAGTTATTTTGGTGGTGTGGAAGTATAGAAAGTTCATTTAAGTGCCACCCTCAATGGAGGCCTAACCCAGCTAGCATTGACTGTTGGCGCGCCTCAGGAAATCAGGGCACACGTTAGACCTATTACAGAAAGTGCCCCGAACTGTTCCAATTCCTGCAGGGCATCTGACGATTTTGACTGATGGGAAAACCAAACGTATTCTCGATTCTACTGTTGGCTATGGAAGACTATTTCCAGGTCTTAGACCTAAGCGTAAAGAGCAAAAGACGCTTCTGGATATAAACATGTGTATGCTTGAAGACAGTATCATGTGCTATTTAACAGTGTCAGCAAATCGTCATTACTCATTACTCTGCAGTCATATACTGTTAACTATATCACCTGATAATGTTAGGATCAATTGAAAACGCTAAAAATCCAACTGACTTGTTGAAATCACACTTAACTAAGGCCGACTCAACCAACCACCTCATCAAACCAACCTAACAGTAGTGGTTCGAATTCTGAAAAGCTAGTTCGAAAACCGGTAGCCTATGAACATTGATAGCCTAGCTATTTTGTGTGTATAACTGTTGTGTCCTTCTTCGTTTGAGACGGTTGTTAATAATAAAGTGTTTCCACCAAACTTCTTTTGACTTTTCATTTACATTTTGTCCCAGCGTGCTTGATATATCATTGTGCTGTCAATTATAGAACATGTCGAGCTGGCGAAACTCGTTTAAGTTAAAGGAGATACAAAGAACGTGAATATGCTTACATCGCATGGCCACATGTACAAGACGAATTTACTGAAGTGTCATTAGAGAAGTCATCAACCTCATCGATGCCGCACACCTCGACGCCTTCTACTGATATGGTTCAAGCTACGGTAACAGTATTTCGAACAACGTTGACGATCGCATAAACAAAGGAATGGTTGTCAAACAGCAGATCAAAAATAAAATTTCCCGCACCAGAGAAGTCTGTCCCAGGGGAGTCGTTCAAATTCTGAGAATAAAACTCTCGGCGATATACTCAGCAGTTTGGAGAAAATTAAAGAAACTACTTGTTGTCGATACCAGCGCTGAAACACCTCTAGCTGCCTGGCGTTAACACAGGGGAGATGGGAGTAGAGGTGATTCTCACGTCCATGCGCTGAGCATTCGCGCCGCGCAATCACGTCTTTGGGCAGCGGCAGCCTTTCACACTTGTATCTAACCCAGCAGATAAAGCACGGAAGAACATCTTTGGCGCCAGGAGGAACTGGCCCTTATGGCCTTTGAGGGAGGCCAGTAGAAATGGCATGTTCACGTATTCTCCACTAGTTCGAAGAATCATTATTCCTGGATGAAGTGGGGGAAGGACTTATCAAGAGTAACTCAGTGGAACACAGGGTTTCAAACTTGAGTTTTGAATTTTCGGCAGCAGTGGTGCTGATTTGCTACGGGATGGGTTGTTAGCTTCATGCCCAATCTTCTCTCTCTACCACTCTTAATAATGGGTCAGCGAGGTAAAGAAGTGCATCAGACGGAGATCTAACCCTGGACCATATGCGTGGTTGATGAGCATTCTTGCGCTGTGCCACCGATGCAGTCATATGGCCTCCTAACAATCAGGCGGCAACCGAATAATCTCGTACGCTGTCACAGCCCCCAAAATTAACTTTGCATTTTCAGAATGCTGTGAGAGCACACACACGCCGATAATGGAGACTTCGATAGTTCCCTCGATCACCCCTCAGTGCAAGACATACCTCGAGACAATCAAGCACGACGATGGGCTGTACCAGCCCTTGTGCCTACATGCTGCGCCTTATGTCATGCAAATGTCAGAGGGCCCATGTATGATAACAACGTATTTCAGTATTGGTTTGTAGAGATTTGGTTGATTGGTTACAGGATTTCATCATGAGCTGAAATCCTTTATGTATTTATTCCTATCTAAGAACAAACACATCATTTGTAGTGGAATGGATAAGTATTATTTAGATTACATCAATTTGGATTTTGGTGAATTTACATGGCTGGCGTAATTTTTGTATTTGGTTTGAGGGAGCATTCTGTTAACTAGTCATTCAATGAAGAGTATTTGGAAATACAGAAATATAATCTTCGTATTAACAAAATACCTAAGTAAGTGTCGGAATGAATACAAATGCTTGTTGTTACATGGTGTTCCGTGCGAGTAAGTTGGGTAACATGTAGAAACCCATTTGTATATATATATTTAATCCTGTTAATGCAGGAACATACCAAATGTACAGGCATGGATAAGGTATTATATAAATTACACATGTTTCGATGTATGTTGAATTTACAGTTTGTTTGTTCTTTCTGACATTAGAGTTAGTCGGAACAGTCTGCAAAATAGTCTGTCTGTGTAACACATAGAGAGATATAGAAATATTGTCTTCGCATTAACAAAAAACCCAGACTTCAGATGAATGTAATACAAGTATCTGGGAAAAATAAAGCTTGAAGTCAATTCTCCTATATAACTTTGTTGTGAACAGCATCCTTGATTTAAAGTTAATTGATGTATTATTTTGAGGTGAGTGATGTATTTATTCCATTTTTGTCAGCAGTCTAATCGTAGTTTTATAATAGGAAAGAAATTTGATCTTTGATACGAAAATTAGATAAGGTCATGTTAGATTGTTATACTGCATCAAATGGGTCGATTCTAGAACTATCCATTCGCGCCATTTGCGTCAACATGGCAGACTGTACATGTAAGTTGAGTAATACATTGAAAACTGCTTGAAAACCAGTTGTTTCTTTATATCAGATCAAGAATACTCCTTGTACAGAATGTTGGCCAGCGTTTCCAAGTGGTTGCATCGGATAGTTCACGGAATTTGAGTTTGAATTTACTTAAATGGTCATTTCAGTTTAGATGTTGGGTTGTTCGACCTCGACCAGGAGGTATATAGAAGAGTACGCTCAACAGCAGAATAGCAGAAAGATAAAGTATGTAAAAATGAAGAGAACATTAATATTTTATGTATATATAAATGTTTATAAATGTATATCATTGTATAGTAAATACTACCTATAATCTAGTTGTTCTTTCATGTATTTTTGCGAAGTCTTAGAGTTTATTTAGTGTCGTAATATTTAGTAATGAGTCTAGGCGTTATAGTGTTCTAATAGCTCATGCGTTTTAGAAATAAGTGGTGCGGTGTGATTGGCATAGTCATTTGGATGAAGTAGTTTATAAAGCAAGCGTTTGAAGGTTATAATAGAGTGACAGGTCCTTATTTCTAGGGGTAAACTGTTCCAGATCTTAGAGTACATGACCATGAAGAAGTTTGCACGGAGTGCTGTCTTACAGTTTTTGCTAGATACTTTACACGTTTGGTTATGGAGGTTGTAAGAGCCTTCCGGTGAGAACTGTATCTCCTTACTGTCTGAGAATGATATCTTATGCAAGACTTTAAAGAAGAATGTTAGGTTAATGCTCAGTCGTCTCATCCAGAGTGGGTCGATACCTAGAGTTATACACCTTGATGTGTAGTCCTTTTCGCAGTCAAATCCTAGTATTTTAGACGTGAAGTATCGTTGGACGCTTTCTATTTTAAGTTTGTCACTTAAGCGAGTGCTGCTGAGGATAGATGGACAATATTCAAGTAGTGGTCTGACACAAGTTTTATATAATAATAGTTTTGCTTCGTAGATGTGGAAATTCCTGAGTATGCATCCTAGAAGCATCCTTGATTTACGCGTCTGTGTCGCAACTTGCTCAGAAAATGTCAAGTCACTAGAGTACCTGAGTCCTAGGTCAACAACACTTTGGAGTTTAGGCAAGTCAAGAGATTCAAGTACCAGTTTAATATTTGTTGAGGGTGCACCGAAACAGATCCAACCACATTTGTTTAGGTTGAATTTTAGATTCCATGTTGAGGACCATGCAGTTACTCGATCTAGTTCTTCCTGAACAGCTTTGTGAAAGTACCCTAAGTCATCACAGTGGAATGTGTAAGCTACTTTAAGATCATCTGCAAAGATGAACGGTTTGCCAAGTGAGAAACAGCTGCATATGTCGTTGACATATAGAGTGAATAGGAGGGGGCCTAAGACGCTACCTTGAACTACTCCAGAAGTTACTGGACTAGGTTTAGAGTTTACAGAACCTAGTCTAACTACTTGGGACCTATTGTTAAGGAATGATTCAAGTCATCCTAATAATGGGTTACGTATTCCCAAGGAGTTCAGCTTATTTATTAGAAGCAAATGGTCAACGCGGTCAAAGGCTTTGGATATGTCGAAGTAGATGACTAGTACTAGTTGTTGTTTGTCTCGGCTGCTAGTTATATAGTTAAAGAAGTCAAGGCGACATGTCATGCATGATCTGGATTTTAGGAATCCATGTTGGTCTGGACTTAGAATATTGCAGGTGAGCATATGTTTGAGGATATCATCTTTAACTATTCTTTCAATGATTCTAGATACTATGTAGACTGGATACTTTTTGTATAGGATGTTATACATCGTCCTGGTATGGTGGCAGGGGATTTTACATGGATGTTGAGTGAATACGAGCCAACAGGATGATATGGTATATGAATATATAAGTGGCTTCAAGTTTTGTTCAACTTCAGTCCCACCGTAGATCTGTGCAACTTCCACTACCAGGCAGATAGAAGAGAAAGTGCGAGCAGATAAGTACCAGAGAGGAAAGAAAAAGTATGGGGACCCGGGTAGAACCTCAATGTTTGTATATATATATGTTAACATTCGTTGTACATTTCAGTCTAGCAGACCTGTATATTTATTTATACGTGGTCTTTTTTTACACCTATGTGACCAATCTTTTTATCGTTTATAAAGTTACACGTTCTTTAGGCACTATAGTGATACAATAATTGATTAGTTCTGGAAATAAGTAGTTTGTAAGTGTATTCAGTAGAATGAAACAGTCTGTACAGAGGGCGTTTGAAACTTATAACCGAGGTGCAGGTCCTGACTTCTAGGGGCAAACTGTTCCATATTTTGGAATGCATGGCTCTGAAGAAGTTTTCTTGTAGTGTTGATTTGAAGAATTTTATTGCCACTCTACAGGTTTGGTTACGCCGATCGTAAGAGCCTTTCGGTGAGAATTGTATGTCCTTGCTCTCTGAGAATGACATTTAATTTAGGACCTTAAAGAAGAACTTTAGGTTCATAATATGTCGTCTTGTTTAAAGTGGGTCAAGATTTAGAATCATGCACCGTGAGATGTAGTCTTTCTTACAATCATAACCAAGTAGTTTGGAGGTGAAATGTCGTTGGATACTTTCCATCGTTACCTTGCCACGTGTGCGAGTGCTGCTAATAATGAATGGGTAGTATTCTAGTAGTGGCCTTACACATGTTTTTTATGGAATTAGCTTGGTTTCATTGTTGTGAAAGTTCCCGAGTATGCATCCTAAGGGCATCCTCGACTTTCGAGTTTGTGATGCCACTTACTCAGAGAATGTTAGGTCAATAGAGTACCTCAGGCTTAAGTCAACGACACTTTGGAGTCTGGTTAGGTTAGCAGATTGAAGCGTTAATTTTGTGCCGATTGAGGGTGCGCCGAAGCAGATCCAACCATATATTTTAAGGTTAAATTGTAGATTCCACAAAGACGACCAAGCAGCCTCTTTATCTGATTCTTTCTGCACTACCTTATCGAAGTACCCTGGGTCATCACATTGGAATGTATAAGCTACTTTTAGGTCATCTGCAAAGATGAATGGTTTCCCACGTGAGAAGCAATCGCATATGTCAATGAAGTCTAGTGTAAATGGGAGGGGCCCGATGACACTATCCTGAACTACACCAGAAGTGGTTGGGCTAGGTTTCTAAGCCTCAGAACTAAGTCTCACTATTCGGGACCTGTTGTTGAGGAATGATTTAAGCCATCCTAATGGTCACTCGCCCACTCCTATGGAAATCAGCCTATGTATCAGCAGCAAATGGACAACGCGGTTAAATGTATTGGAAATGTCAAAGTAGATGGCGAGTGCTAGTCGTTGTCCGTAACTAATATCAGTCAGAAAATTAAAGAAGCCCAGATGGAAGGTCAAACATGATCAGGATTTTAGGAATCCATGTTGGTTCGGACTAACAGTATTTCAGCCAAGCATACAATTGCTTACGTTTCATTTAATTCGCTGCTGTAGGTGTGATATTGACTGGTCTGTGGTTGTTGATTTCTGTTTTCGAGACACATTTGTGTTTAGGTGTGATAAATGTCGTCATCCACCTATCCGGGTATGTTTGAGTTTTTAAGGACATTGCGAAGACTTTAAGCAGTATTGTGGGAGTGTCAGGACCACCATATTCATAGAAATACGATGACATGGCATCAGTGCCAAGACCTTTAGAGCTTCTTGGAGTCCCAATGGCTTGTTTAATGTTAGCATAAGTGAACTCAACAGTATCAATTTGTTTTGGTGTGGGGAGGGATGGAAGTTTTCCATATTAGTAGCAGGTTGTATACCGAGTAGTGGTACTGTAGGCTTAAGGAGGTTATCTGCAAATATTTTTTGGATGATTCATACATGTCTACAGAGCCAATTTTTTTGTCTTTGAGGATAGAAATGCTGTGATTTTTATGATGCAGTCGCTTTTTTATTATTTCTGTGAGACTTACACCCTAGCAGGACTGACTAGTGCAGTGCGTTCTTCGTTCCTCATACGCAAATTTCGAGCTTGTGAGATACAGCTGAGAGTGTCAAGCATTGACTATTGCGTGCCAGTGTCTTTGTGCTTGAAGTAACTCGTAGAGAGTCTCTTCAGTTTAATACGATCCTTTGGTTTTATAAATGACTTTCTATGTCAGGAAAACTTCTAGTGTTTGGAGTAGAATGACGGCATCTAGGCATGTGTTTGAGTTCTGATAGAAGATGCTCAGAGACGTCATCAGTGATGATGAGTCTCTGCTTGATGTGCCTAATTTCTTGCGAGTATTAGAGGGCCCGTTTTATTGAGATTTAAGGAAAACCCCACTGTCTTGTTATATACAGGTGTAGTTTGTACATCAATGTCGGGCAGATATCGAAGTGATAAATTCGTGACAGTCACGCTCGCCTAAAACTGCAGGTGGCCAACGGGATCTGAATGAAAGTAATCGGTGAGCTGCGAATCTTATGAGGAGGTAAACATGATCGCATTTGGCATTCCTGTTTAGTAGTTAATGTATTGTCTTGCGGCTTAATTATGGACTATGATCTACGCAGTTCTATGGGCTCGATCAATACTAAATTGAAGTGTTCACTTTATTAGAATCTACATTACCTTCCAGATCAGACAGTAGTAGCACTTATCTCCAACTGAATGTGAATGCAGTTGATACTACTTTGCTGAAAAACATGTAGGCATACGTTCCTGAAGAATACAAAAGGTCTATACACCATCTAATTCCAGAATTTTCTCACGTGGTCTCATGGTCACAAAGTGACCTGGGAAGAAACACAACTACTAAGAATACTGTTTTGGCCTTGTCAAATGTAAGCGAATACGGTTAGAACGTCGCCGAGTTTTTTCCAAGTTCCGTCCGCGGCTTGAAAAAATGCCTGAAGAAATACTGCAGGAAAAGATAATCCCACCATCAAATTCACGATGGGCTTTTGCTATAATCTTAGTTTAAAGGAGAAATGGATCCCCTCTTCTGTGCTGACCACCGAAAATCAAATACAGTGACACGCAAAGATGCTATCCCTTCGCCGTTTACTGACGAAACGTTAGAAGCGCCATCTGGAGCTGTAAGGTTTATTACCCTTGACTTGGCCTCGGAGTACTTGCTGATTGAATTGCATCTTCGTGACCGCCATGAGACTGTTTTTGCTAAACCCATGCTCTTCATCTTAAGTGACACACCAACAACATTTGAAAGGTTAGTACATATTTTACTTAAGGGATTGGTCCCAAATGTCTTCATGGCATATTTAAAGAGTATCATAGTGATATGCAGTCACATGATGTCTGCTTTGTTTTGCCAATCTGATATATTTGCTATATGCTTACTGATCATAATTCCATTATAACTCACGACATATCTTGTCTGTCTATTAACTAAGTGAACAATGTATGACCTTTGTCATATGACATTACAACCAATCAGAATCCAGTGGTGATAAGAAAAACTCTTGTGTGACAGTTAATTTTCCTTGTTGGGAAATGCACGTACCTTCGTAAACGTGGTGGTTTTCTGACTTTCCTCCTAGGGTCATGACGAATTAACTACTCAGAAGTACCAGTCTTTACGTTATCGTCCGTTATATCTCATTAGCGCACATTTACACTCGGTCACACCATGATACATAGTGTTTGGTCACACCATCGAAGAACATCTCGAAAGACTATGCATGGTTTTGAGACTTAAAGTTCACAGGGGCCAAGATAAAGTTACAACGGTTAAATAGTGGCCTGTACAAAAGTTCACCAGTGAGATACATAGTTTTCCGGGGCCAGCTTCTTACTGCCAATGTTTTGTGAGAAACGTTTTAGAAATCGCTGACCCTCTGACAAAGATGACCAGCAAAAGCATCCTATTCTTATGG
Source organism: Trichobilharzia szidati (assembly GCA_944472155.2). Lineage (NCBI taxonomy): Eukaryota > Metazoa > Platyhelminthes > Trematoda > Strigeidida > Schistosomatidae > Trichobilharzia > Trichobilharzia szidati. The sequence continues at coordinate 39,180,927 of OX235276.1, read as the reverse complement.
GCAGAGGACTCTGACCTCAACTGTCAGATGTTGAGATATTCTCTATGCTCCGCGCCCAATTTAGCATTCCGAAATACATCCATGGCAGCTGGCAAGTGTACCTTGGACACGGACGAAATTCAGACAGCTGTTAAGTTAGTATTATCTCAGGTGGGTGAAGGCGGAAAAGGAGCCAAAGTACACACCTAGATATTCATCCATGTGTTGGTCATGGTGACAAATCCAAATCACTAAATATACAGTGCCAACTAATCAGAATACCCGAAAAATAATGAAAACATGCTTACAAGTGCATTTCGAATCCCACTCAGTCATTCAGTGGTAATATTCTGCTCGTGCAAGATAATCATTCGTCATTTTGCATTGATTGGCTCGCAGTCATTTTGGTTCCAGATCGAAATGAATCAAAAATCCACCGGTTGCCGATTCATTAATACGCCTGTGCATGTTTTACTGGATACTAACTGCTGTCGTGTGTCTGTTGTAGATGACATTACTGAAAACATTATTGTTGGTAAACTAACTAAAGTTTTACAAACCACTTCTGTTATTTTGTAAAAAAGCCCGCCATATCAACCACATGTAACGCAGCCTTCAGTTGTTACGCGCGTTTTCGATAAACTCAAACAAAAGTGGTGCCAAGGATTATATAATGCAAATTGTTTTACTTATGTAAAGTGACGTTACTGACATTATTCCATTACATTTCCTTGTATATATATACTGTGTAAGTGAAAAATTGAAAGTATGGTTACTCCATGTACATACCACTTATCACATTGATGATGCCTGTAAAGCGGCCTCCCTCATATGCATGACGTGATAATCTTTCATTATTATCTATCCGGTTCTACATCTGCCTACACAAAGTACATCCTATCTGGAAACGATCTTTCGTGGAAGTGTCCATAAACTGTTTTTGCTGAGAAGGGATCACAAATAACTCAATTGGTTGAAAACTTCGAGGATACTGAAGGCCAGATGGCGAGATGTCAGGAGCTCCTCCAAGAATGCATTTTTGAATGTGTGTACCGTCCTGTCAAGTGACATGCCAATAATGATACTTTGTCCGGACGTTCCTTCAGATTGCATAAATACTGTCAATCCCGCGAGAAAATTGACATTTGTGCTATTCCGTCGGCTGGATTGAGTGGAGAACAGTCGGTACATAGCTAGTCAACAGGCTGTGAGATTGTGCCCCTATATCAAACTTTGTGGAACCAGACTGGAAGACAAGTGGGAGCTGATGTGAAGGGGAAGAATTGAGAGATGAAATGTTTGTTTGCCTTATGGGATCAGCTGGTGATTGGGAATAGTATTTTGTGTTCAGCCCGGTCCCAATTACTTGAGAAAAGTTGTAGCCCCTTAGTTGTTTGTGCCAGTGATTCTGACAAAAAGGTACATTATGATTTGGGACATGCCGGATCTGACAATACGCCGCAAGCAGTCGCCCAACGTTATTGGTGACCTCAACAACCACGCGACGTCCGAAACTCTTTCCAGGGTGCACAACATGTGGTGTGGTAAAGAATTTACAAAACCTGGAATGGCACCTAGTAACGTGAAGCCTGGATATCCCAACAAAGTAGTTGGCGTGGACATCATGGGACCATTAAAAGACACCATCCATGGGAACAAATACATCCTAGTCACTGTCGATTATTTTACGAAATGGTGTAAAACTTTACCCTTTGATCGAAATGATGCTTCTGCAGCAGTCAAAGTTTTGATTGTTGGATTTCCCGTCGAGGTGCACCAGGGCGACTGCATTCTTATCAAGGAACGAACGGCAAAAGCCTCTTAGTCACAGAGCTGCGTCATCAATATGGAATTAGGAAGTCACCATCCGGAAGGCATTATTGCGATTATTTTTAGGAAGAGAAGAATCAGCATGGGGCACTCTGTTATCGTGATGCCCGTTGGCTTTGTAACCGCTTCACCTCAGGTAAACCTCAAGGTCATTTACTCCTGCTACTGCCTCTATCTGCTTACACAAAGTACATCCTCTCTGGAAACGAGCATTCGTGAATGTATAGTGTGCAAAAATATTTCGGTATATAGCCGTGCACTCAAAATGAAATAGACTGGAGAGCTGGTCTCCTCTACTAAGTGTCCCTGTACCCAAGTGACATACTGCAGTATGCCACACCCTGTCCTCATCATTCCAATTGGTTTCAGCTCCATGTAGCTGGAGAATGTGCCCAACGGTTCGTTCAAAACACCAGTGTAAAATATACGACCAATGACGCACAGTAATTCAAACACTCACAGCTAAATATCATACCTGTTTTCATAGACTTAACTATAGGTCATTGAACAGAAGTAAAATTGTCATAATGGGATATTCTCAGTATTGTACACGAGGAATGCTAGTTTACATGCATCATCAATATGATAAATTACATAAACGATTAGTAAGCATATTTACTAATAATAATATAGTAAAATGAATATTTATTACTACGCATGTAGGATACACCAATTGTACAGGCATGGATAAGTATTATTTAGATTGCATAAATTTGATTTATGGTGAAATTACATGGCTGCTGTCCTTTTTGACACTAGTTTGCTGGTACAATCTCCTAACTAGTCATTCAATTGAGCACATTAAGAAATATAGAAATATTGTCTTCGCATAAACAAAAACGTCACCGACAATTATATATATATTTGATGTGATTATGAACAATAAATTTTGTTCGAAACGTCATCCAGTAAATAATACTGTTTCACTGTGTGATATATCAAATAAACAAACTAATTTGGAATTATATATCTCATCCAAAAGCTGTACGACAATGCTGCATGTCAAGTAATCCACAACGGGAAACTTACGGAATACTTCGAATTGAAGACTAGAGTAAGAAAAAGCTGCCTACTATCGCCAATGATTTTCTTGATTGCAGTAGACTGGATAACGCGACAAACAGCGGGAAATGAGGAAACAGGCATAAAATGGACACACAAAACTTGGAGGATGTGGACTTGGCCGATGATATTTGTCTGATTTCCCACAAACTGGAAGATATGCAAGCGAAAAGCAACAAGCTGGCAGAAGAAGCATCCATGGAAGATAAGCCTTAAGTTGAACACAGAGAAGATAGAGGTGATGAAGATTCCTGGCCAACACCAACAGCAACATCAACTACAACAGACAACAATCAGCATAAATGGGAGAAACCTGAAAGAAGCAAATCCCTTCACCTACCTGGGAAGCATCGTTTCAACTACAGGCCGAACTGACGAGGATATCAAAGCAAGAATCGGAAAAGCAAGACAAGCTTTCACTACACTCAAGTCTGTGTGGAGGTCAACAACACTCAGCATCAAAAATAACATCCGGATTTTCAACTCCAATGTGAAGTCAGTCAGTGCTACTATACGGATCAGAGACTTGCACTGCGCGTCATAAAGAGCATCTCCAACAAACTACAGACCTTCATTAACAGCTGTCTTCGCTCAATACTCAAGATCAGATGGCCGGCCAGAAAAGTTCAACAACAGAGATCTCTGGCAATGAGCGAACCAACCAGGAACCGATTGTGAAACAAATATGCAGGAAGAAATGGAGATGGATTGGCCATACTCTGAGGAAACAATGCATCAAGTGACATCACTAGACAAGCCATTGCTCGAGTGGAACCCGAAAGGGAAGCGGCGAGTTGGTCGCCAATGCAAGGGTGACTTGGAGGAGGTCATGTGAAGAGGAGATGAAAGCGTGTGGGCAGACTTGGAGCCAGGTGAAGACTCTAGCAGAGAACCGAACGCAGTGGAGACGCATGGCTGAAGTCCTATTCTCCTCTAGGAATTAAAGTAAACAATAATAATAATTAACAAGAAAAAACCAAGTACGCTATGGGTGGATTACGAATACTTTGTAAAATATAAAACTTGAAATCAGTTCCTCCATAGAACTTTGGTGTGTGCAGCATCGTATATTGTTCTTGATTTATATCCAGACTGGGTAATTATTTAAAATAAGTAATGTGTTTATATAATTTTGTCAACATTTTCATCGTAAGTAACACCAGAATTGAAATGTGCTCAATGCAGACTAATAAGAGCTTGTAATTGCTTTTGAACGAATGTTTACAAGAAATGCGAGCCATTTTCACAAGCATGATCATTTATGTTATAAATTACAATCGTGAAGTATTATAAATTGATACTTTTTCATTGGTACACATCGGCAGATGCCTGCAGAAGGCACTTTACCATCGTTTATTTATTCATTTCCAGAAATTTTTGTAGCTTTTTCAGTAGTGGATTCTGCTTGAAGGTCTGACTTGCGGGAGTCTCCTAGTGCGGAGGACGACGAAGTTGGCAATTCTTTTTCTAATTAAGCAGTCTTAAGCTGGTCAACACTTGCGGCATCCTGGCATCCTGCTCGTTCCATGACAATAGATTTTTCTTTCCTACTGATGACTTTGAGAGTGCAATCGTAGAGACCTTGTAGGGGTTTGTGAACCTAGTCACAAGGAATAAAAATGTATGTAAATGTCGGGAATCTAGCTGCATTTCCTTGTTTTGTGTGCGGGTCTGAGTCGCCTGAACGTTTACTTAAAGCACGTCACATTCGGAGCATAACTGTGAATGCCATAAGAGCTTGGTTCACTGCCTTCTGAGGAAATGTATTCACCAGGTAAAATGAATCTGGTTTCATATACCACTCCTGCAGAGCTGCACTGCATTTCACTTCTGAGAGTGGAACGGATGCTGAGAAGGTCTAGTGGAAGAGAATCTGCCCATTTGATGCTGTCAGCATCTAGACCCATCTGCGCATGCGATTAAGTAAGAGTGCCAATCGAAGCACTAATGGACCAACTATGTTTAAATGAACATGACTATAATAGGCATCGGGTGTAACGAATTATCCAATCAGGGCAACACTGCATTCATACACTTTTGACAGCTGGTACTGTGTGCAAGAACGCATCCAATTGTGCATATTGCGGCTAATGCCATGCCAGACAAATGTAGTTGATGTAAGTTTGACTCTAGCACATACGCCAGGGTTAGATAGATTGTGAAGACATTTGAGCACTGTGCGCCGTAACGACAGAGGCAAAACAGGCCATGAGTTGCCAGTAGACGTGTCATAAAGTATTGTACCCTCATCAGTGACGAGACGCACACACTATCTTTGGTGAATTATTGGGGGAACGTTTGTATGTTTACAGGGATCCAATGGCAAAGGCAGTCGTTCTGGGAACGCTACTGAGACATCGAGTAAAGGTGGCGTGCGATGGTCCGGAGCAGTCAGGTGGAATGGAGACCTGGAAGCTGATGGTTGAACGATTAGTGGTGGAGTTTAACCTCCTGATGGTCAGGCAGCTGGTGATGTGGCAATTCCGTGCGGCGAAGCTAGAACCGGGCGGAGACCCTCTGGTGTTGGCGGTAAATCTGACAAATCTGCTACGTCGTGCAATCCCCAAATTGGATGAACAATCGGAGTCGCAGTTACTGGCATCCCGGTTGATCAAGAATGTCCCAGACCACATTTCTCTGCAGCTATAACTGGTTAACGCCGCGCAATTCATGGAAATCGATGAGCTGCCGAAGGTGACCAGGCAGCTGATGAGCACAACGGTAGCAGTAATGGAGCCACCGAAACTGAACGAATAGGAACAGATAGTGGAAAATTTGCAGGATGAAGTAGCGGCACTACGCATGTGTGCGCAGAAAGACCGATGTTTTTGAATAGGGCAAAGCCTGGCACTGAAGGAGGCCCTGCCCAAAAAGATTGCAGACAGTATAATGTGTTTTCTTTCTCTTCTATCAGGCTAGAAGCAGTGATAGCTATTGAGAGATAGCCATGCATTCTCGTTTATGAGCGAATGGCCAAGAAGTAATATGTCTGATAGATACAGGAGCGGCAGTCTCACTAGTAGATTGGAAGCTATGTCAGAGCCTCAAACTGAGTTCATTGGCAGTTCAAAAGGTAGGTGGACACGTATTAAGCATCTCCGGCACGTCAAACAGTGGCGTTCTTATCGGCGATCGCAAGGTTATTTTCCCGTTCATTACCGTGCCCAAGTTATGGCTCTGATTTCTTGCGAGAGGTCGGTGCGGGAGTTGACACGAAAGAGGACAGTTATAACGAAGTACGCACTTATCAGTATGTTTGAGACAAGCGAGATAGCAGGCGTTTCGGCATCGAAAGCACAGAATATGACTGTATTAGTTAAAGAATACTATCATATATTCACGGGAGATGGGGACGCCTACGGTTATTGTGATAAGTTGAGGCACGAAATCCCACTGAGCGATCGCAAAATGGCGCCATTCACAACACGAAGAGTTCCATGTCATCTAGAAGGTGAAGTCAAATAACAAGTGTAGCAGATTTTACAGGACGATATTATCGAAGAAGCTGACATTCCGTTTAACTTCCGAGTTCTCTTAGTGAGGGAAGCAAACAGAAAGTACAGATTCTGCTTCGGTTTCTCCACAGCCAAAGCGCATGATATAGGTGAGATTGTGTGCCATGCCAACTGCAGTATAGACCTAGGATCATCTACGAAGCGCGAAGTTGTTTACAGTGCCCAACCTGTGGCCAGGATATTGGTGCATATCCGTAAAACAGGGTGAGAGAGATGAAACAGCATTCATCGTGAGAAAGAAACGGGATCGGTTTGAACGCATGCTATTTGAACTAGCAGGCGCACCGTTTACCCTCAGACGACTGATGACTCTATCACTTAGAAATCTAAAGAATGTAGAGGTAGGTGTAAGTTGATGATCTCGTCATCTGCAGTCAGCATGAAAGCGACCATGTGAACCATGTTGAAGCTATGTTAAAACGCATTGAAGAGTTTGAACTGCGCATCAACAAAACAAAATTTCAAATAGCCCAGTGGAGTGGTATTGTGTCATAAATTAGGCAGTGGTGAGGAAAAACTACTATCTTATCGATGACGACCATTGCGGCCCCAAGTTCCAAGAGGAAGCTAAGGTAGTTCTTGCGTAGAGCAGTGTTTTACAGTCACTTCGTGAAAAACCTCAAGGAGATAACAGCCTCTGTAGAGGTTATTAGGTGAGTCGAAGTTTGTTTGGTCGGAAGACTCGCAGAAAATATCCAACAGCATTAAATATCTCTTGTACTACCAGAAAATGACGCTAAAACTGTCCGGGAAAACAGCTTAGGGTGTGTACAGATGCGAGTGGCTGCGGCATTTGTGCAGCACTTAGACAGGGTGAAGGAGTTGACGAATGCGCTAGTCGTGTTTTAAGATTTACAGAACAGACATATTCAATGATAGGGAATGAGTGTTTAGCAATAGTATGGGCGATCGAAAAATGGAGACCGTATTTACCTGGCCAAGGATTCCACAAAGAAACTGGTCACAAGCCGCTGCAGTTTCTGAGGACAGGGACAGACTCACGTGGGAAATTGTCTTGCATGAGTATGACTTTACGATTTAACACGTCGCTAGCGAAGAAAAAAATTCGACAGACTCTGTATCTGTACTGGAAGAAGAAGCAGAGCTACCGGAAATTGTTTAAAAAGTGCATGCATTTGAACAAGACTCATTAGGACTTGCTTCAGTCAGAAATCAGACCTAACTCTGAAAACAGTCATGCAGGTGATCAGTAACGGAATAGAATTGTATCAACCTGACGCCAGTAAGAATCAGACTACAGAGGTATCGATTACGAGTGAACACCTACGGAACTCCAACTTAGCGAGAGAACGATGGGAGATGGTTGACGGTAACATCTCAGTCTCTATGTCATAATGTCACACATGAATGTCACCAGCTAGCACATACAGGAGTGGATAGAAAAACCGACCTCTTAAGATAAAACATGTACTGGTCAGACATGATGGATAATCTAATAAAATATATACTTAGATGTCCATAGTGCCAGTTGATGAAAGAATATCGATGCATACGACCGCCTCTGTGGTCAACTCCACTTACGGCTGTACGTGACTTAATATCCTTAGATGTGTTGGTTCCGTTTCCGCAGATATCCAGTGGCAATCAATACCTCTTGGTGGTGACGGTACACGTTACACAATAGGTGAACGCCATAGCGATCCCTGATCAACACTAGAGAACCATGACTGATGTAATGGTTTGCAGACCATGGTGTACCAAACACGATAATGGCAGATAAGGGCCCTTGTTTTGAAAGCGGAGAATTCATTGTCCGTTTGCAATAGATGGGTATCAAGAAGATCAGAACAACACCATATCATCCCCAAACGAATAGCTTGACGAAGAGGAACAACCGTGCGCTGAAAGAGTGGCTGGCCTCGAAGGGCGGTAACTGGGAGACGGAGCTTCCATTGATTCTACTAGCACATCGTGCTTCCACCCGGGAAAAATAGAAGTCACCATCTTAGCTGATATATGGGATGAAACCACAACCACCAATACACAAATCAACCTGGACCATCCACCAAGAGTGGAATATGACGAGGTTGAGAACCAAACGGAAAGATACCGTCAAGAATGTGAAGCGTAAACAGAAGAAGGATACCATGAAATCGGAACAAGGAAAGAAGATGCTATGCAGCACCTATGAGGCCGGCGATTGAGTAAATTGTAGAGTAGAAAGAACACGGGTAGATGTCGGCCAGGTTAACAGAAACTCCTCCAGAAGTGGGAAGCGTCAAATACTGTCATCATCGAACGTGGTCCAGTTTACACCATCGTAAGTGGAAATAAACAGAAACGGGCTAACATCAGCCAGCTTCAGAAATGGTTTCGGTGAGATATGGAAGCCTGGACTAAGGTACAACAGGAGGTGAAAGAACCAAGAAGATCGGGACGGCTCCATTTGAAACTATTTGATGAAGGGGCGAGTGTGGCGAGAGCCACCGATAGGATTTATCAGTAGTATGAAAAGAAACGTTCACTGGCATAAAAACATCAAATAGCAGGGAGATACAGTTGACGTCAGAGAATTCAGACAATACAGCGTTGTGGAGATACATGGGAGACGTAAAAAGAACACAGAAAACACGATATGAAGTTCAGAAGTGCCACAACACGAAGATCTGTGTAAATGGTGCGTTGAAGATAAGGTATGCATAATATGTTTAGATATAGATACCAATTTCCAAATAAACATTCCTTTACTCTAAAAGACCAAGAGTATGAGTTGCTGCCGTCTTAAGGAACATAGTCAATGTGAACAGAGATCGAGCTTTCTGAATACTGTGGAACTCTTCAGAGACGATGTCAAGCTGTGCATATGTGGGAGCGGGCATCGACCTGGAACTGTTTGGGTATCTGTCCTTCGGCAATCACCACAAGGACTCCAGTCCATGTCAACGTTCTTCGTAACTACAAGCAGTGGTGAAGACCAGAGGCTTTTTGATGGTCTGATTATCCACATCTTGAGTATGTGTTCGAACTCGGACTTAACAGCTTCGAGTTCCCATGGCGATAACTGTCGTGGCTTAGCGAAGACAGGTGGACCAGTAGTAGTGATGTGATGAGTGATATTGAAGGTTACGCCAGGGACACCGCGATTCTGTTTGTATATGTCAGCAAAAGACTGAATTACAGTTAAGTACGAACTTGAGATGCAAGGTGTCGAATGTACTGGGCTGAGAGAGTGTGTATGAGTGACAACGCCAGGGACAGAGAGTCATTTGGTAGAGTCAACCAAATTTTGCTTGCCAGCATCCACCAGTAGCTGATAGTGCTATATTGCCCGTTGTCACGTCAGCCACGATGTACATTTGTCTGTTTACTTGTTCCCATAAGGCAAAACGTATTTGCCGTATACAGTGTCCTGAACATAAACGTATTTTGAAACACTGCCCAGTCTGACTAACCAGAGAATATCTGTATTTCTTTCCCTGAGAATTTTTTCAATTCCGGACATTGGATATCTCCGTACTGTTGTTTCGCTGTGATACACAAAGTAACGGCATATCGCATATAAGAGCTTTGATTATGCAGTTTATACATAGTTAGATCACTGGCTATCCGGTGTCTACATTGCATGTATCAGGATTGAATATTTAACAGAATTATTTTAGATCACCAACACTACTGTTATATATGAACAACAGGCTTGAAATTTGTGAAAAAACGAAACTGTTCGACGAAGAATTGTATAAAGACTCTTTTGTGATTGAGAGTATATTCAACCAATCAATAGTTGAACTACATGAGACTTAATAACAAGTGGGCTAACAATTCGTTTAGATTACTATCTACTATCTTGTGTGGAGGTCAACAACACTCAGCATCAAAAATAACATCCGGATTTTCAACTCCAATGTGAAGTCAGTGCTACTATACGGATCAGAGACTTGCACTGCGCGTCATAAAAAAGCATCTCAAACAAACTACACACCTTCATCAACAGTTGTCCTCTCTCAATACTCAAGATCAGATGACCGGCCAGAAAAGATCAGCAACAGAGATCTCTGGCAATGAGCGAACCAACCAGGAACCGATTGTGAAACAAATATGCAGGAAGAAATGGAGATGGATTGGCCATACTCTGAGGAAACAATGCATCAAGTGACATCACTAGACAAGCCATTGCTCGAGTGGAACCCGAAAGGGAAGCGGCGAGTTGGTCGCCAATGCAAGGGTGACTTGGAGGAGGTCATGTGAAGAGGAGATGAAAGCGTGTGGGCAGACTTGGAGCCAGGTGAAGACTCTAGCAGAGAACAGAACGCAATGGAGACGCACGGCTGAAGCCCTATGTTCCTGTAGGAATTAAAGGATACAATAATAATAATAATAATACTATCTACTATCTGACGCATAATCTCTATACTTATTCTAAATTTTTTTTTTCGTAAATCGGGTTGAAAACTATTGATAAAGAGGTATTATAAAAACAACAAATTAATTTGTGCAGTTTAACCAAAATGTGCTATTTAATTAAAACAAAATGTGTTCATTATATTGTAAATTTAATCTTTCTGTCAAAGAATATGCATAAAAATTATAAATATGAGTAAAAATAAGAAAAATATAAAATAGAAATACTGTCACAGCCATAAGTTCATTTCCTTCTTTCACTCTGTATATTTGGAGTAGTAAATAGAAACATTACCTAAAATAAAAAGGAAAAGACAAAGAAGAAAATTCAGAGGAATTTATGCTGAACAGATAGATATTTAGACAGATAATAATAATCTTATGGGTCCAATAATTTAAAAATAAAACAGTTGAATTAGTGAGTCTTCTAAATACGATTTTGTAATATGCATAAGTCTGTATTTTGGCGTTACTTTCAACTGAAAAGTACTGAAAACCTTATTCCCTTTATTCAAGTAATACTCTTAATCATTTCTTTTCCAGAAGTTTGTCAAAAGAGATCCTAAACTCGAACAGTAAGTCATTTGTAGGTTTTTTTGGTAATCTTGTGGTACTGTTAAAACTCAGTCATTATAAAAAAAGAATGAGCTCAGCTCATTTGATTTCACAGTTTCACTTCTGCTACAGATGAACAGAAGAACACTTTCTGTATACGATAAACATAGTGATTTCTGAAATGAAACTGTTGATTTCAGTTGATGGGGTTAGTGAATAGTTAATTTATCATAGAGAAAGAAAGACAAGATTTGCAGTATGAAATGATATCATTCTATTTCACAGGTTCTCATCAGCTGCAGATTAACTGAAATTACAATGCTTTTATATAGATGATAATAACATACCTTCGTGTTTTAGTAGTAGAGAGGAAATGCTATAAAACTGATGCATCCAAAATATAAGCATTACAAGTTTTAGTTTAAGTTTTCTTCATCAATTTATACTCTTTCTCTACTACTTAAACACAAAAGTATGTTATTATTTTTATTATATTATTATTGTTTCCTGTAGTTCCTAGAGAAAAACACGGGCTTCAGCTGCACGTCTCTTTTGCGTTCGGTTCTCTGACAACGTTTTCACCTGACTCCACGTCTGCGCACATGCCTTCATCTCCTCTTCACATGACCTCCTCCAAGTCACCCTCGCACTGACGACCAACTCGCCGCTTCCCTTTCGGGTTCCACTCGAGCAATGGCTTGTCTAGTGATGTCACTTGATGCATTGTTTCCTCAGAGTATGGCCGGCCAGTCCCTCTCCATTTCTTCCTGCCTATTTGTTGCACAATTGGTTCCTGGTTGGTTCGCTCATTGCCAGAGAACCCTGTTGCTGATCTTTTCTGGCAGGCCATTTGATCTTGAGTATTGAGAGAGGACAACTGTTGATGAAGGTCTGTAGTTTGTTTGAGATGCTCTTTATGACGCGCAGTGCAAGTCTCTGATCCGTATAGTAGCACTGACTTCACATTGCAGTTGAAAATCTGGATCTCATTTTTCACTCTGAGTGCTGTCGACCTCCACACAGACTTGAGAGTAGTGAAAGCTTGTCTTGCTTTCCCGATTCTTGCTTTGATATCCTCGTCAGTTCCACCCACCTGTAGTTGAAACGATGCTTCCCAGATAGGTAGGTAAAGGAGGTTGTTTCATTCAGGTTCCTCCCATTTATGCTGATTGTTGTCAGTTGTTGTTGTTGCTGTTGGTGGTGTTGCCCAGGAATTTTCATCACCTCTGTTTTATCTATGTTCACCTGAAGTCCTATCTTTGATGCTTCTTCCGCTAACTTGTTGCTTTTCGTTTGCATATCTTCCAGTTTGTGGGAAATCAGACATATATCATCGGCGAAGTCCAGATCCTCCAAGTTTTTTGTGTGAGTCCATTTTATGCCTGTTTCCTCATTGCCCGTTGTTTGTTGCATTATCCAATCTACTATCTATTATCCTACCTCCTATGTTACTATCATCTATATTATTATTATTGACTATTTTTTCCTGTAGTTCCTAGAGGAACATACGGGCTTCAGCTGCACGTCTCCGTTGCGTTCGGTTCTCTGGCAAGGTTTTCACCTGACTCCACGTCTACCAACATCCTTTCATCTCCTCTTCACATGACCTCCTCCCTCTCTCCCTTGAACGGCAAACTCGCCGCTTCCCGTTATCACCTATATAACCATTGTAATTTCAGGTAGTCTGCAGCTGATGAGAACCTGTGAAATAGAATGATATCATTTTATACTGCAAATCTGGTCTTCTTGTCTTTATTGAAATTTATCAAGGGGACCAAATGTATGTAATTTATTGTCTACAACTATGAAAGGAGTCAAATTCATAACTCTCAGGTGACAAAATGAATGCCATACATTCAGAAGATTTGTTTAAATCCACTAGGCTTTGTATTTTGGACGGTATTGAAATCATGTTACTAAAATAGACCAATAGATTAAAGCACGATTAATGAAATTAGATTAAATTGTTATTCATGAAAATTAATCTAGAAATACTTTCAATATGGATACAAAACTTTTGAATTCAACTAATTTTAGATATGGATTAATTCTTTTATCTCCATTATTCATCGATTGTCTATGTTATTCGCCCTATTTTGAGAAAAAAATATTCGTGTATTGAATTTATAATCAAGACTGTTCTCACCTTAAACGTGTTATCTCAAATCCTTCCGCCAGTCACATTTGAAGTGACCTTCAGTTGTAGTTTCACTCATCTTCCTAACCTTTAAAAGCAACAAACTAGACTAGGGACGTAGAGAAACCATCTTTTTAACCATGAAACCCACTTTATGTCTATTGTCCACGAAGAAACCTCAGTGACTCTTACAGTAGAACGTTATCATACTTTAGTAAGTTTTGTAGCTAAACAGGCGACATATTTATTTTTGAAAATATTCAAATGTTGCCTGAACTAATCATTCGTTAAACATTTTAATTAGTGATGTGACTATCTGGAAATGTGGTTTAATTTCACAACATATATGGCTAATGAAAAATGCTTTCGTTTTATTCTGTAACGTAGACATCTAACTGTTATTTATTTTTCAGTGATAAGGTTAGCTGAAATATGCTTGATTTAGAAATTCATTTTTCATTTTGAATCATTATCAACCATGGAGTCGTCGACAAATGATGAACAGCTGATTAATAAACAGAAGACAAGTAGTTCAGCGAATAGTCTCTTTTCGGCAAATTCATTCTCATAGCTGTACAATCGCAAATAATATATGGTTGTTTTGTATGTGTGTATACATTAAATTTGCCAAACGAAAATGCATTTAGTAAGTTCAGATGAATTGGATATTGATATAAGAGAGTAGTAACAAAAGTGATGAGCTGTCACAAACGACTGTTAAAGAAGAGTTGCATAATAACATGAATACTTTAATGAAAGAGTTGTACTCAAGGTGTACATGGAAACAAAATATACGGAATTACACAAGGGTTTTAAGTCGAAAAATAAGCATACAAACAAAAGTTAAGTCAAATCAACACAGTTGTTATCATGGGAGTAGAAGTGGTTGAATAATTTTCTTTTGTATGCATATTTCTGGTTCTTCCAACCGAATGGCTAGGGCTTCTGCGATGCAAAGAAGACGGAATTGTACTGTCTTTGGAAGGTTGTTCTTCACTTTATAGATTACTTTGAATTACGCGTTTGTTGAGATGGAATGACCAGTGTTGACGAGGTGTTCTATTATTGCACTCCTTATGCAGCCATTACTTCCTTTCTGTAGCCACGCTGGATAGTGTTCTTTGACTCAGGTGCGGGATCTTGTCTTTTTGGCTTCTGCAGATCAGCGGGCGACTAGAGAAGGCTACTCTCAATGTTACCGCAAAGAAAGTTCTTCTTAAAGAGGTGGAGATTCTCCTTCTAAGGACTTCACTGAGTAGGTCTCCTTTGAAGTCGAGGTTCATATAAAGTATCTTTTTTGGCACAGATGTCGTTTCTTGCTTTTGGATTTTTTGTTTGATGTTTTTGTCCGCGAATCTTGATGGGTAACCGTAAAAACTGATTCTCACTAGCTTAATACGTACCGAAAATCACTACTGATGATCATGTGATAGATGTTGTTCATTTCCATAGGACTTTTCAGGTTGTAGACTACCAATCAGTCAATAAGTTAAAACTTTTTTGAATTTTGTTGATTCTCTATAGGCTTTGTTTCTTGTCTTATGTCCTCAGTAATCTCTCATTCAACCAAACCGATTCTATAGGTCACAGCTTCTTATTGAATAGTCTTTGAATTCATATCTTATCAGCTGTATCTTTCACGAAACTTTACTCTTCACTGACTTCCTTCAGCGATACCACTGTAGAATATGTGTCGTCAGTTGACATTTCTACGTATGCATCTACCCGCTTACTTGTCTGCCCGTTTGTTACCACAGTCCAAGGTGACATTAAATTTGATTATCTTTAAATATGACACAAAAATAACCAAAATACTGAAGAAAATTTTTAAGTAAATCAACTCACTGAAATATTTGTTGAGAATGATGAAGCGATGAAAATCGTTGTTCATTAAACGTATCCTTAATTTCTTGTGGACTCAATATGTGTGAAGTTTGCGATCCCACGGCAGCTTTCCCAACTTTTGTAAGTAATGGTTCCAGCATATTTTTATTCTTAATAAACCCACTGTCATTTTCAGATGTTCCACGAAATTTTATTGAAATACCAGTGATAAAGCCACTAGTAGTGTTTGCAGGTGATTGTTTCCCTGAACATAGTCCACGATCGTGAATCTAATTCGTGAATAAAAAAACATTTAACAAGACGTGCGTTATCTTAGATGTATTTATTCAAGTGTTGGTGTTGTTGAGATTTGATTGACTGGTTAAAGGATTTCATCATGAACTGACATAGGTTAGAGAACAATTAGGAAACCGTCTGAGAGTACTGAACAGCTATTTCGTCCTAGTTTGGGATTATTCGTCAGTAGACACCCACTAGGCGGGGTTCGAACCCGGAACATTATGGTTACAAGATGAGCTCGTAGACCATTAGGCCAATGGGACCCGATCTAATGGCCAGCCCACTAATTCTAACTTCTGCCAATTCACGACCACTATTTAATGAGACTTTATAACAGTAGACAGGAAATCTTAGAATTACAGGTCCTTTACAAGAAAGATGAGAACAATTAATCTGTTCTTTCACAGCTTTCTTTATTGCTAAAATATCCATCAAGAAATAGCATTTCGTTCTATTCCAGTATTCAAGCATAGCATTTCGATTCTGAAATTCAAACTCTAAGATTATTGAGCAACCATGTTCGTTGTTTAAACAATATGCCTAATTTTAGTTGCCTAATTTGTCTAGAATTTACAGTTGGAGAATTTCGGCAACCGAAATAAGGCTGAAAACAAATAAACGACAGAGTTGGCTGAATCATGCACTTTTCATAAACAAACAAATTCATAGTCCACTAAGCTATATTTCTTTAATTAAGATTATTTTGGAAAAAATGTTATGAATACCTGAACAAATACTTATTTATCTAATGTTTATTCCTCAGACAAAGGTGCTTATTGTCACCAATGATATTCCTAATTGTGGTGGACTGGATTATGCGTCAGACAGTGGGAAACGAGAAGACAGGAATATCCTGGACCGACGTGAAGAACCTAGAAGACATGGATTTCGCGCGTGGATGATTTATGTTTGATGTCACACAAAATCGAAGACCTACAAGCGAAAACCGGCAAACTGGTCGAAGAAGCAGCAAAGACAGGACTCCATGGGAACATAGACAAGACGGAGGTTATGAAAATAACCAACCAACATCAACAACAACAGCAGCAACATCCAGTGCCAATCACCATCAACGGGAGGGATTTGAAAGAGATTACTTCATTCACTTATCTAGGGAGCATTGTCTCAACCACAGGAGCAACGGACGAGGATGTCAAATCGAGAATCGGGAAGGCGAGAAACACATTCATCAACCTGAAACCAATCTGGAAATCTTCGTCACTCAATATCAACAACAAAATTCGGATTTTCAATACAAACGTGAAGTCAGTCAGTTCTTCTATACGGATCAGAATCTTGGCCAGTGGGTCAAAAGAATATTTCCAACAGCCTGTTGCAGACCTTTATCAACAGCTGTCTTCGTTCTATACTCAAGATCAGATGGCCGGAAAGAATCACCAACAAGAAGCTATGGGAACAAACAAAAAAGGAGCCAATCGCTCAACAAATATGCAGGAGAAAGTGGAGATGGATTGGACACTCGCTGAGGAGGCCGTTAGGTGAAATCACGCGTCAGTCCAGTGCTCGAGTGGAACCCGAAAGGGAAGTGGCGAGTGGGAAGTTCAAGGGTGACATGGAGGAGATAATGTGAAGAGGAGTTGAAACAGTATGGACTAACATGGATGCAAGTGAAAAGTACAGCAGAAGACAGAAGCAAGCGGAGACGTGCAGTTGAAGCCCTATGTTCCACTAGGAACCCAAGGGAACAATAATAATAATATATATTGAATGAAATCCATAGATAAAATATGCATGATATTAGTTAACAAGATAATGCCAGTTTATTAGTAATAATAAATAAATAAATAACACAATGTACAGAATCCTCTAAGATCTTTCCAGTAAAACAGAAGTCTACTGTACATCACGTGACGCAGTGCTTTTAAATCTTGAAGCACAGACTAATCCCACATTAGATATTTTTCATTCATCTGAGCGAAATGCGCACCGATAGTTTGATAGCTAATTGAAAATATGCCTGGGTAAATTTGGTTACTCAAGGACATAAGTGAATGTTTAGGACAAGGAGAATTAGAACAGATGTGATGCATTGTGTTTAGTAGCTCAGTGATACAAACAGGCCGCCTCCAAACTGTTATACCTATTTTCGTTGAATCTGATCTTAAGTTCTCTTCAAATATCGTAAATTTTTTAATTGCTATGTTTTACTCGAAGAGCTATGTGCGATGTAACGTTTCTTGTAATCTCAGATCAATGTACATTTTTTTAGCTCTTCACTAAGATAGATTTGAGGATTTACTTATTCTCCAGTTGGAGAATAGTTGTCACGTAAACTGTTCATTAGACTAATCCTTCTGATATTGTACTTCCCAAAGTTATTATGGAAACATTTTACTTCTGGTTTACATCTATTGATTTCTTACATGTATAAAATACATTTAAATTAATTCATTTCTTCATCAGGAGTAGCATTTTTCATGGAATCAACATTGTACTTTTAGCTGGAGGAATTGTGTAGTTCTAATTTAAGATGTGTAGATTTGTTTTCTATATTATAGTGTTACACCTCAGTTATTCAGAACAACTAAGTCATGCACCAGGTTAAGAACTTGTAGTATAAGTTACTATGTTTTAATATTTTATACGCATTCGAACTGTAACGACAGAAGACAAGGACCAGGCAACAGATTGTTTTTTGAGAAATTCAAGAGGTATTTATAGACATTTATGTGCATTATTTTTAGCTGAAAAGCAACCTCTTCTGAGTGGTTGCTTTCTTGCTGAAGGTCATTCTATACTGGTTGTGACCGTTTCTTAGAAAGTTAAGCCATATATCTGCGAATCATATTTGCACACGATAAATCTGCTGTGATTGGCTGGTGATTTTCTTAAAATTAATCTTTTTTATGGTTTTTCTCATGACCCTGATTCGGGACGTGAATATTGATGTAAATTGTTATCTACAATTTTGGCTTGCGGCCAGCTGTTACCACATGACTAGCTGCAGTGGCATTTTCAACTTTTCTGTTACGCTATCAAGACGCACATTTTTTGAGTTTGTATAATTCAGCTATATTCGCTGGATAAGTTCTAGATTTTATTCCCTGGATAATCTTAACCTTTAATTTTACTCAAAACTACTGTTCACCAGAGCACACTTCCAGCTAACTAAGTCTTTTTAAAAACTTCATGCAATTCTTCCCATTAATAAACTTGAACAAAGCAAGAACAACAATTGTAACAGGATAATATGAGCTCATCTTTTATTATTTCGAGGATTCTTCTCAACTGGTTACAACCTGAATGATGAAAAATATGAATTACATTACACTAAAGATTTGAACATAATTTTCCACGATCACAAGGAGTAATTGGTAGGAAGTAAAAGTAGCAATTGCTATCAGACGACTGAAACCAAATCTATGTACGCAGAAAGAGACAGTGGTGAATCTTGCACTGCCTTGGTGACAAAAAAAATATATATATACAACAGCTTGTTTTTGTTTCCAAGCCTAATTGCCTAATTATTCTATAAATATTTATAAACTGTCAAATATTGATCATAGTTCATTTGAATTATTCTATAAATAGTCAGTGTTTGTAACTCTTAATTAGTTAAATCATTCCGGACTAATGCTACATTTACTTCCTACCAATTACTCCTTGTGATCGTGGAAAATTATGTTCAAATCTTTAATGTAATGTAATTCATATTTTTCATCGTTCAGGTTGTAACCAGTTGAGAAGAATCCTCGAAATAATAAAAGATGAGCTCATATTATCCTGTTACAATTGTTGTTCTTGCTTTGTTTAAGTCTTTTTAATTTGTGTCTTGTCTTTGGCGCTTACAGCTTGGGTAGATTACTAATTTATTGGGTAACTAGGTAAATTACGTTTAGGAGAGGCTATTAAGTGTCAAGTGTAGCTTATCAACAGCACTACGGATACCTTACAAGCCACACTTATAGTGTGATTGCTTATGGTATATTACCTAGATATTGCCCAGACTAAAATAGATGGAATTGGACTCGAATTCATGATGTGTTTTCTGAAAAAGTGAGTGTTTCACCTAATAAGCTACATCTCCACTGGAGGTCTGATATAAGAGAAACATGAAACTGTGCCATCTGAATATGACTATGAATAATGCGCTATACTAGGAATGTCATCAGGAAATCAATAATTGTGTATTATTTTGTGCTATGTCAAATAAAATTACCCATCTACAATTATACTCTAATCAAGCATCTGTGTGCGAGTCGGTGGTTCAGCTGTGCAATGCTCGTCAACCATGCATGTGACCCAGGGTTCAATTCCCTGGCCGATGCACACATTTACCTTTCCTATCCGATTGTAAGCCGCGGAAGGTTGGGAGTAAGGCCAGCAACCCCATCCTGTGAAAAGAATACCAATGCCACTGAAACTTCAAAGATACAAATTGAAGCTCTGCTTTCCCACCGGAATGCAAAGGAATAAAAAAATAAGCCTATGCCGGATCAGTTTAAAGATTTTTTGAAATTTTTTACATTTCTTGCATTCCCAGTGGAACAAAGAGCATCAGGTTTGTAAAGTTTCAGTATTATATTATTGTTCCTTTGGGTTCCTAGTGGAACATAGGGCTGCAACTGCACGTTTCCACTTGCTTCTGTCTTCTGCTGTACTTTTCACTTGCATCCGTGTTAGTCCATACTGTTTCAACTCCTCCTCACATGATCTCCTCCATGTCACGCTTGGAAGTCCCACTCGCCGCTTCCCTTTCGAGTTCCACTCGAGCGATGGCCTGACGCGCGATGCCACCCAGCGGCCTCCTCAGCGAGTGTCCAATCCATCCTCACTTTCTCCTGCATATTTGTTGGGCGATTGTTTTGTTCTTGTTTTGTTAGTTCCCATAGTTTCTTGTTGGTGATTCTTTCCGGCCGGCCATCTGATCTTGAGTATAGAACGAAGATAGTTGTTGATAAAGGTCTGCAACAGGCTGTTGGAAATATTCTTTGTGACCCGCCAAGTTTCTGATCCGTATAGAAGAACTGACTGACTTCACGTTTGTATTGAAAATCCGAATTTTGTTGTTGATATTGAGTGACGAAGATTTCCAGATTGGTTTCAGGTTGATGAATGTGTTTCTCGCCTTCCCGATTCTCGATTTGACATCCTCGTCCGTTGCTCCTGTGGTTGAGACAATGCTCCCTAGATAAGTGATAAGTGTAGATAGGTTTCAGTAGCGATGGTGTTGTTCTTTGTGGGTATGGTTTCCAGCATCGCACCTAGCTAATCGTAATACATTTTCTGCATCAGTTTGCGCGACTGCTCGACCTAATACCTCCAGTGTAACACTTTTATTAAAAAAGTAAAAAAGCACAGTCATTTGTGAATGTTGTATTTCTGTAGAGAACAGACTTTCGGCAGTTTCATCCAGGTATAAGTTGAGTATGACCGTTTCACACTATTCTTCTTATGCTACTGAAGTTTACTAGAAAGAAGAATGTTTTATGCTATTTTGACAAAAGCAGTCTACAAATCTAATTTCATGCAGACATTTATACAAGTAAGATCATACTGAGGATAGTGAAAGAGAACTTACTATTAGCTTCCACATACCAGTGACTTTTTCACCCCAATGAGCTGCAGAAGCAAAAAGCATTGAACCTTCACCAGTATATGTATCTCGTTTTCTATGTCCCAACAGCATTGAAGACGCTCCAGACGGACTAGTCAAATTGAATTCTAAACTTCCACGACATGAATGTTTCCATTTTACATCAATAATAACTTGTTCAACAATATCTACATGACATGGAGTGTTTTCCGGAATGTTCTGTGGCAGTGAGTATTTAGTTACACCGTCACTATTGGTTACATTCAATGAGATTATAGTTTCTGCTTGTGATTTAATTGCCCTATTTACAGAGAGAAGGTGACAGATTCGTGAAACGATTAACAAGTTTAACTGAATCAAAAAATGACGTAATCATTTCTACTTTAATTTTTAACCGAATAAAGCTTTCTCAACGGTTACACAACTGTGTTCACCTGTGGTGATAAGTTTTAATATCTCAATCAAAACTAATCTCTCTTGCCACTTAAACTGCCGGAATTTCTTCTTCTTCTTCGTCTCACTACATCCAGTGATTGATTAAGTTGTTTCGAGTGAACCACTTTCACTGCAAATCGGCTTCTTTACTCAATAAGGAATATTACAGGCAAATTGATGGTGTAGCTATGGGTTCCCCATCAGGTCCAATCCTAGCTGATTTTTTCCTCGCTAAATTAGAGAATGGACCACTGAAACGAGTAATTAATGATATGGATTTCTACTGTAGATATATGGATGACACATTTGTGGTTATGAAAGACGAGAATGATGCAATGAATATCCTTGACATGTTTAATGATGCATATCCAGCAATAAACTTTACCATAGAGAAGGAAAGTAATGACAGTATCTCATTCCTAGACATCTTCATGGCAAGGAAAGATGATGGCACACCAAGAAGGAGTGTGTATAGGAAACCTACAACAACAGGTTAGTACACTCATTTTTAGAGTTTTGTACCTTTGAAATAAATGTAACCTGGTAAAGTGTCTGGTTCATAGAGCTAAGTTAATCTGTTCAGACGACTGCTTCAATGAGTAGCCTAAGATTATTAAAGAATTACTTAGAAAAAATGGTTATCCAGATAAATTTACTGAGAAGAATATGAATTCAGCGCCAAAGAGAGTCAGTATTGCTACAGTTTCGAAAAAGCCAATGTTCATAAAATTGCAGTTCCTCGGTAACAACATCAGTGAAATCATAACACAGCGCTTGAGGAATGCAGTTAAAAGAGCTTATTATGCAACAGAAGTATGTTGTCTCTTCAAAACCACCCCTATTCTATGTTCGAGAAATAAGGATAAACTACCTAATTTTGCCTCTTCTATGTGTGTCTACCAGTTTGACTGCAGCTGCGGAGCCAGCTACATTGGGCGTACAATTAGGCAGTTTCATTGTTGTATTTCTGAACATCATCCAGCGTGGTTAAGCAAGGGACAAACAAGATCTATTCGTAGTTCTATTTTAGCACACTTTGTAGATACTGAGCATAAGGTTGATGTTAATACAGCATTTAAAATTATTTATCGCATTCCCACTAATCTTAACTTTGCTCTACGAGTTTGTCTTCCACATACAGCTGAAGCAATCGGAATCCACCAGAAGAAACCAAGCCTATGTGTACAGAAGAAATTTGTACAGCCACTTTCCTTATTGTGGCCATCGTTACAAGACAGGACTACGTCGCCCCCCTCCCCCTATTAAATTATAATTGTCCAAATTATTTTATTTTTATTTTGACCACTTCATCTTTAATTACGTGTTATCCTTGTAAAATTAATTTATTCTATCCATTTCTACCTTTTAAATTTGTATTGATTTTCTTCGTTAATTATCAACCCATTGATATTTTGACACTTTAATTATTGTTAACAAACATATCACCACTTGTTTGGTAAATTGTTGTGTATTGTAAAAATGCTATGGATATATATTAGAGTAGAGCCATAGAAGAGGATCTAATTGAAAAGTAAATATTTCTTCGCTCAATCTATCTGTTTTCTAGAAAGCTGTAGCATGATCAAGAATTCATTGACTGAAGACTCATCTTTTTCATTCAGGTTGAACAGACAGTTATGTATATATAGGCTGTTTATAATGTCAGTATAGCTATATTATCAAAGGGAATCATGGTGACTTTCAACTTTGGAATAAGCACAGCACAAATACCAGATATTATGCTATGCATAACTAGTCTGGGTAAGATGGCTAGTCAAAAAAGCAGTTGTTCAAACTGATTCGTCCCTCTGAGATGAATCAGTGGTGGCAATTTTTTTGGCGTACTTTATTCGAAACAGGAGAAACGACGGTCCGTTACTTGGAATATTTGGACATAGCGAGGAAGTATTATCGGTTAGTACCTGTGACATACGACTTCTAACATGATTTAGTAATGTTTGGCACACCATGGTGGATAATTTAAATGGAGTTAGATGTGACCCAGTTTTTGCCTAAACTCCAGTCATTGCAAAGGCAGTTGTGCAATATATCGCAAACTGATAGAAGTTGGAATTCATGGGCTGATCATTTGACCAGGTCCTAGTGGCTAAATGGTTTACCAGCTCGTCTTGTAACTGCAAAGTTCAGGGTTTGGAACCCGGTGGGCGGGTACTACTGAATAGTCTCAAACTAGAAAGTAACAGCTTTCCAGTGCTCTCTGGTTTTCTAATGGTTGTTTAGCTGGTGTCTACTCGTGATGAAACCTGCAACCAATCAAATTCCTGCTAACCAACACTAGATCATATATGCTTTTGGCAATTTTTAGTTTTCCTAGATCTGTAGCAAAAAACGTTGCAAATTTTAACTTATATTGGTGAGCTACATTGAGATCATCCCCTGAAGATGAAATCACGATTCAGACGAATTACAGTAACAACGTCCGGTACTCACATTATTCTTTTTTATAGAGATGTGTAACACAAATTCAGTGGTAACACTATTGAATTTGTGCACACTGGTAGAAGTGTGGGGCCGGATAGTGGTACATAAACAACATTGGAGAGGAAGGAGAAATGTTTGTTACGCCTTAAACTACGGTGAAATTAACAGTCGTACGCTCAGTCAAGTTTTCGCTTGCAGTATCTGTGATAATATGATATATATATATATATATATATAATGAGCATTTGGGAATCCCTTGCGTCAAATAAGACTTTTTGGCAGCCATACCAAAATGATTTGTAAGTCGGACGGGCGTTTCGTTCGTTAGCTACCAAGCTCATCAGTGGTGCACCAGGTTTGACTCAGGTCAGACAGAAAAACCAATTCAAACCACCTAAATTCTGCCTAAGTGGTTGGGTGAACAGGTAATACATAGGATCGAGTTCTCAATTCGCGAAATGCACAGTTCCAGGTGAGAATTCACCGAAGTTTCTTCTGGAAATCAAAACTTCTTAGACAAAAAGTATCTGCAGTATCTACATTTGATATATGTAATCACCTGGTTCTCATAGACATTCAGCTTCTCCGCTGTATTCTAATCTAGCTATTCTTGTTCTGTTGTACAAAAGCTATTATAACATCATTAGGAATTTTATGAGTAATAAAAACTACCTTGGCAGAAGTAGTTGTAATAGTAGTGAAAATGTTACACAAAAAAGTGCTATCATCTTTTGAACCTACCAACTTTTTTCATAGTATGTTTCATATTCTTCAGAAATCTCTGCCACACAACTTTCATTACACTGGAACAAATCTGGGACTTCTTTCTTTATTTGCGGCTGCAATCTTCCCCATTCCGTGGACATATTATAAACATAATTGTCATGAGTTGATACACATAGTGGACCAACTGAATTCCATTGTTTCGCCAGTTTCACCATACGATAACAATCAATTGTACCATAACCAAAGTAGGGATTATGTAATATGCCAGCACTGTTGACAGTCCACCCACCATCGATTGGATTTGGAATACGACTACTCCACGGTAGAAGATGTGATATATCACGCCATGTTAATTTTGGACTAAAACAAGAAAATAAAGTATTATTGTTAATCCTGTGATTATTCAAGTGTTGGTCTGTAGTGATTCGATTTGATTGATTACAACTGGCAGCAGTTGGAATTCATAGGTTGGTAATTGGACTTACAAGCGAAAACCAACAAACTGGTCAAAGAAGCAGCAAAGACTGGACTCCAAGTGAACATAGACAAGACGGAGGTTATGAAAATAACCAACCAACAACAACAACAGCAGCAACATCCAGCGCCAATCACCATCAACGGGAGGGATTTGAAAGAGATTACTTCATTCACTTCACTTATCTAGGGAGCATTGTCTCAACTACAACGGACGAGGATGTCAAATCGAGAATCGGAAAGGCGAGAAACACATTCATCAACCTGAAACCAATCTGGAAATCTTTGTCACTCAGCCTGCATCAACAACAAAATTCGGATTTTCAATACAAACGTGAAGTCAGTCAGTTCTTCTATACGGATCAGAAACTTGGTGGGTCACAAAGAATATTTATTTCCAACAGGTTGCAGACCTTCATCAACAACTGTCTTCGCTCTATACTCAAGATCAGATGGCCGGAAAGAATCACAAACAAGAAACTATGGGAACAAACAAAACAAGAACCAATCACCCAACAAATATGCAGGAGAAAGTGGAGGTGGATTGGACACTCGCTGAGGAGGCCGTTGGGTGACATCGCGCGTCAGTCCAGTGCTCGAGTGGAACCCGAAAGGGAAGCGGTGGCGAGTGGGACGTCCAAGGGTGACATGGAGGAGATCATGTGAAGAGGAGCTGTAACAGTGTGGACTAACATGGATGCAGGTGAAAAGTACAGCAGAAGACTGAAGCAAGTGGAGGCGTGCAGTTGAAGCCCTATGTTCCACTAGGAACCCAAGGGAACAATAATAATAATTGTATCGGGTGTCAGTGGTTGAATAGTCTACAAGGTCGCCTTGTAACCTGAAGGTTCTGGGTTCAAACTCCATCCAGTGGGTGGGTACTGCTGAAGTGTCTCAAACTAGGCAGAAGAGACTGCTGCCCAGCACACCCAGGTGTTGTAGTGGTTCCCTAATCGATGTCAGCTCTCAATGGAATCCTGTAACCAGTACAATTATTATCGATTACATAATAAAAAGGTGCAGCAAAATAGTCAGACCAGCAGTGAAGGAGACGAGATACAGCGAAGTTGAAGATGAAAAGTTCAGTAAAATCAGTAACACTTAAATTCACTGCACAGTGATTCATTTTCACTAGTTTGAACGCTTCAGAGACCTTACTTTTTGCAGCATTTCTATTTATTCTCTCCCATCATATAAAATATCAGTTTGTTCGTCACAATTATTTCAGATGGTGTCGTTAATAAAAACTGAGAATAATGTTTACTTTTATAGAAAACATTTACATAGGCAAAGCGTTCAGAAGATGGTGACTAAGATAGCTGAACATCTGTCAAACAGGCGTACAACATAGTCATCAGGTCGACTGATATACGATGCACTTTAATTTGCTATTAGAAGTCAAGAATTAGTCAAAAGGTGGGACTCCACTTTCAGGCTTTGTACGTGTTGTCATCAGCCAAGTAAGGGACTCACATACCTTCAAGAATTTGAAACTGCACTATCAGGTGCTAACTTATTGAAAAACTATTCAGATAATTACAAAATACTTGCACATCTCCAAGTAGCTGTCATGAGATAAAGTAGAATATTTGTGCATTAAACTGGAAAATATTATTGGCTGTTTGATGGCTAATAGTTTTAGTGAATTGTGATCAATTAGGCAGTGTATACCAATCAGCAGCCGCTCCCTTGGTTTAGTGGTCCACCTGAATACTGTCATGACCTCCCTAGCTACAGTGGCTGGAACAAATGTCCTTAAAGGTCCTTCCATGCGGAAAATGTCTGCTTCAATAGCGGTTGGACTACAGGCAGTTACCACCATAGGGTAAGTTAATTAAAATATGTTAGGGATCTGAGGGTGAAGTCATACTGCTAGCAAATAGAGGTTCAGTAGTGAAAAGGTGTGATGCCTCACGAGAAATTAGAAAAGGCTGACCAAAGATTTGTGGAAAAGCGATATAGGCAGATTTTGATTGGCTGTTGGCTAGCTGGCTTCTTATTGGTCTAAAATAGAAGTTAAAATGGCAGTCTGTTTATTTTGACACGGAAAGTTACAGTCAGTTTAAAGTCAGTCTTAACTTACCATAATATAACGGCGTGTTAATTTTTTTGGTGTGAGTGTAGTGTGATAGTCACATGCTATTTGGATGCATTGGTGGTGTTGAAAGTACACTGAGATGTATGAGAATGTCTAGTAAGTGAATATAAGTTAACAATAATTTTGATGCATTTGTTTTAAGTCCAAAATAGGATGTATGCATTTTTTGTTACTATGGGAATAGAATTCAACAAAAATTGCTAAACGTATAATGTGTCTTTAATTTTGGACATGTAGATATATGTATGTATTAAGTGATCTGCTTTTTTAAGTTTTCAGTTTAGTGACCTGTGGGAATTGCACATACTAGGTCAACATAAATAAAGTAAATTTCCTATGTCACAAAAGTGGTATATAAGCAATGAAATACATACAACTGTTCATTTACTTGAAATCATTTTGTTGTGCACGTTAGGAATTGTTAGAACCATTAAATGATGTTGCAAATTACTCCTACTGCGTCTACTACACGAAATGTGTCATCTATATTGTCTGATGTAATGGCTATATTCCAAAGAATAATGCTTAGTTGTGTATTTTATAAGTGGGTGCAACTTAAGCAAGCTTTTGATACATTTATGAAGGTAACAACTAAATTGTTCATTATTTCTTTGAAAGGAATCCAACACATCCTAACGGCTTGATTCAGGTAAAAAAGACCCATCTGGCCCTATGGAATATAAGTTTGTGAGCTTTGAATGCACTTTTGGAGGTATAGTATAGTAAGCTTGGGACGCTTAAAATACCAACCTTGCAACAATTCTCAGCAAAGTCTAACCAACGCGTCAATAATACCTTTTTACGGTAAATGAATATTTTATCTACTTCAAGTGAACCCAGCATGTACTGATAAGCAAAACCAGTAGGTTCTCATCTACTCCTGAAAATGTTTAGAAAAAGAACATGGTGTTGAATTAGTGTCACTCATGCCGAAAACCAAAACTGAGTTCTAGACTGTGACATTAAAGAGTCTCTTTAAGAACAGATTCAGAATTTACTGACTGTAGAACGTTGGAATTAGTGAGATTTAATTCAGCATTATGGTAAGCTTGGGAGGAGCAGAACCTGGACTAGAAGGGCTGCAATAAGGCTGATAAGCTACTTCTGATAATGCGTAGAATAAGAACAAGGTGCTGAATTGGTGCCAGTCATGATGATAAACCAGCGCACAGTTCTACCTTAAGCAAATAATCCGTAACTGTTCTGCCACTGTTTGATCCAACAATGGCAGAACAGTTAAGGCCTTTAATTACTGAGAAAAGTTACTATATTAGCATAGTATGCGTGAATTGGCTCAATGATTGCAGATTTACCATAATCCTTAACTACCAACATAAAAACTGGGAACTGCAAGCTAAAAATAAACGTCTTAGTAGCATCCAGTGACAAAAAAACTGACCTACATACTCCAAAACAAGCAAAACGTTCGAAAAAACCTTTAAAATTCAATGGAAAACGAATTCACGAAAACATATAACCAGCAGACGCAGGAACCCATCATGACCTTGAAACTGACTATAGCGTCTTTCAGATTTGTGCACCTCAACTAATCCTTAAACCAGCGATAAAGTCTTCATAATGACACAAATAAAAAGATAATTTCAAATAAACTGTGGATGGCCACGTTCTAATAGTTGCCCCATTTGGCTATTTGCTCAAATGTTTTTTTCTTTATCTCAAGCGTTTCAAGGAAGAAATCAACTTCCATGATGTGATCAGCTTGAAAGCGAAAACCGCCAGATATTTCCACTTCCTGTGATATGTATTTATATGCGTTTTATTCTCTATTATCAAGTGAATGTGGTATTTTACTTAGAAAAATGAGTATGTCAGCATTGTTGTTCATCAAACATTGCCCTTCATCATCCCATCCCATCTCATTCAGAATTTTGATTTAAAAACTCTTATTCGGCCTTCTTCAGTCAAACCGGATAATCAGAGTACGGACTCGTAGTATTATTTTGATATAAGGATAAAACTTGAGCACTGTGGTAGAGTGAGTATAACTCCATTATGGATAAAATTTTATTTTGATTAAGTCACACAGTGTTGCACAGGAATACTTACTCATGCGATCACGTTTCGAGCACAAATTAATGCTGCTCATAATCATATCAAAGTACTACTCACACAACTTTCTTGCATCGTGTACAAACATGAGTAAAAATTGATTCGATATTTGAATAAAATCAACATAAGATAAAGTACATTCAGAAATAATATTAGTGTTATCAATAAAATACAGTAAGATGGGAAATAAGATGTTTTTACGGTAAAAGTAAGTAGCTTGTTAGCATGTTATAATGTGAATTCAATACATTGCAATATTATTTATCCTCCTCTGATTTGACTGGTGGTAATAATATCTTCCATATCTCTGATATTTGCATTGAGTCACTTCTATTGCATGTGTTGTGTTGGGTGTAGACTCGATGAACCGGGATTCAGTAATCTATGTCTGCCTCCACCTACCTCTACTACCTTTGGGAATTTCAACGCTCTCCCACCCTCTTGTATCACTGTGTATGTAAATGCATGCAGTGCAACTCCTGAGTTTTCCTAAATTACTTTTCTTCATGGGATCAATCATTCTCATCTTAGATAAATTCTTAGGTTCCGATAATCTCACTACTCCTGATCTACTATACTAGTTTGACCTATTTGGTTGACTTAACTCAGTCACTGCAGGGTATTTTGTAAATTATATTATTTTGTTTAATTGAGTCCACCAACAGGGTCCTTTAGCCTACGGAGCTTGTAGGTCTGAATGGCATCCTAACTCCTGCTTTATTAAGAATCCCACATAGGGTCTCAAATATCCCCTTCTTATATGGTGGAACTGTAGATTTTATCAAAATAAAATTTTATCCACAATTAGGACTCCTAGATTCATCCCTCGCGCAATTCATCCGAAATCTTTTTTTCTTTTTATGCAACTTTATTTACAACTTACTTTACTTCAAGTGCCAGAGCTATACACCCAGCAAAAACTGGTGCAGCTGCAGATGTACCCACAAACGCTCCGTCGCATTTACCATTTTCCATTGAAGTTGGCTGTATGGTGAAGTAGAAAAAAAGGTGAGTTTAAATTTTTGTGAATTAATAGATTCCATACTTGTAAATGTATGAAAGAAAGACGACTTAGGACTCTGCAAGAACTGGTGAGGAATCATTCTCCTGTCGACGCCAAGTAAAATCCTGAGTCGCATCATCCTGGAGAGAATAAAGAACGCACTGGATACGGAACTCCGACCAGAACAAGCTGGATTCAGTAAAGGCAAATCATGTTCTGACCAAATTGCAACTCTACGCATCATCATCAAACAAGGCATGGAATGGCAATCAAATCTCTACCTCAACTTTATAGACTTTGAGAAGGCCTTCTACAACGTTGACCGCGAAGTAATTTGGAAACTACTCGAGTACTACTGCGTACCCCAAAAATTCATCAACCTCATTCAACAGCTGTATGACAACGGCACACGTCAAGTGATCCACAACGGAAAACTCAGCGAGGCGTTCGGAGTAAATACAGGAGTCAGACAAGGGTGCTTATTATCACCAATGATATTCCTAATTGTGGTGGACTGGATTATGCGTCAGACAGTGGGAAACGAGAAGACAGGGATATCCTGGACCGACGTGAAGAACCTAGGAGACCTGGATTTTGTGGATGATTTATGTTTGATGTCACACAAAATCGAAGACTTACAAGCGAAAACCGACAAACTGGTCGAAGAAGCAGCAAAGACTGGACTCCAAGTGAACATAGACAAGACGGAGGTTATGAAAATAATCAACCAACAACAACAACAGCAGCAACATCCAGTGCCAATCACCATCAACGGGAGGGATTTGAAAGAGATTACTTCATTCACTTCACTTATCTAGGGAGCATTGTCTCAACTACAACGGACGAGGATGTCAAATCGAGAATCGGAAAGGCGAGAAACACATTCATCAACCTGAAACCAATCTGGAAATCTTTGTCACTCAGCCTGCATCAACAACAAAATTCGGATTTTCAATACAAACGTGAAGTCAGTCAGTTCTTCTATACGGATCAGAATCTTGGCCAGTGGGTCAAAAGAATATTTCCAACAGCCTGTTGCAGACCTTTATCAACAACTAACTGTCTTCGCTCTATACTCAAGATCAGATGGTCGGAAAGAATCACCAACAAGAAACTATGGGAACAAACAAAACAAGAACCAATAGCTCAACAAATATGAAGGAGAAAGTGGAGATGGATTGGACACTCGCTGAGGAGGCCGCTGTGTGACATCGCGCGTCAGTCCAGTGCTCGAGTGGAACCCGAAAGGGAAGCGGTGGCGAGTGGGACGTCCAAGGGTGACATGGAGGAGATCGTGTGAAGAGGAGTTGAAACAGTATTAAATAACATGGATGCAAGTGAGAAGTACAGCAGAAGACAGAAACAAGTAGAGACGTGTAGTTGAAGCCCTATGTTCCACTAGGAACCCAAGGGAACAACAATAATAATAAATGTATAAAAATGGTTTTCAGTTTATTTTTCGATCAAAACAACGATATTAAAATGGATGAGGATTTAATTTATTTATTATTAAAGATAGAAACGCTTTCATGACTGACAGAAAATGATGCATGAAAAAACAAATGTGAAACGAGCTGAGAGAAGTTACATTTATGCAATGCTATATGCCACCAACAGCTCAAACACAGTGGTGAATAGGAAGGAGAAGAAGAGGGAGGTTTTATACAGACAACTGCAAGTGGTGATGAAAAAGATCTCAACCATTTGGCGACGAGGATTTCATTCATCAGACAGATACTCCAAAATCAGATAGACTTCATCTCAGTTTCAAGACAGTGAGAATGTAGCTCACTTGATTAAAAAAATCAAGAAGGCGAGTAGATTTAGTTCTAGACTACTGTATTGTATAGAGCACTTTCAAGGTCAAAGTGAAAGTCTTCAAGAAGTCTGTAGATGGGCCACAGTTTAAGAATAACACTCTGAAAGTGAAGGACAAATTTACAAGTGATACCTTCACTATATTCGTCACAAATAGGTCGGGGATATGAAATAATATCCCTGAAGTAACTTCCGTAGAAGAACACTGAAACTCTGAAATTGATGCAGTAAGAAAACTGCGTAGAACTCTAAGGCAAGAAGAAACGGTAAGACTAGGAATGACTCTCCACGGATATCTGGAGAAGAGAGAAACATAGTGAAATGGAAAGTGATAAAAGTGGTAAAAGGTTAACGAACCGCTTGTTTTATTAAATATTGGGAAAAACATCTGCGGAGCCAATGTGTAATTGAACACTTTAGTGTTGAATTAGTTATATTTTATCAATGAGAAGTTCTTTGATTGGACACTAGTAACTAGTGTGATGTGTCTAGTCCTATCTTCGGCGCAGACTGAATTCTATCAGTCAGTCAGGTTTGCAATGTGGCCACCATTCTATGTAGCTCACCTTCACGATGCACATTGATTTGTTGATATTAGATGGTTGGAGGCAGTCGGCAGGAAGCCTTTCCTTTCCTAGGTTTCATGCTAGTTGGCACTGGTCAGCAAGACGCATCTGCAACCTCAAAGGGATTCATGTCCCTTCTGAGATTTGAACGCGCGTCACCCAGTGCTACCTCCAACCATCTAACATCATCAAATGAAAAGTTCAATGGAATATAATAGTTGATAATGTAAGCACATTTTGAAATAGCTAATGAAAGAATATAATCATAAAAATTTAAGAAATTTAACTGGTAGAAGAAAACTAACCAGAAAATCACTGCTGAAAAAACTTGGTGTTCCACCGATAGGAATTGATACACGAACTGAAGCACACGCTTCTGAATATAAAGTTTTTCGACCAACATTATCTACAGCTGAAACAGCAATTACATTCGGTGAACTAATAAATCCATCCGCTCCACAATTATCTCCAAATAGACCACCGTTTCCAGAAGCAAAGACATAAATTGAACCCAGACCATTTCTACCCTAAAATAATAATAATAATATAAATAAAAATAAACTTATTGCTTATGATCAAAGTGTCTGAAATACTTATTGCATTGCTAGACTGATGATAATAATGATGAGGGAAGAGGTGATAAATACCAGGTTGGAGGTGGTATTATAAACAATTACTAAACCAGAGTTTTGTCTAGCTATATGAGGGCTTCAGGTGAACATAGAGAAAACAGAGGTGATGAAGATTCCTGGCCAACAACAACAGACAAAAGTTAGCATAAATGGGAGGAACCTGTAAGAAACTACCTCTTTTACCTACCTGGGAAGCATCGTTTCAACTACAGGAAGACGGAACTGACGAGGATATCAAAGCAAGAATCGGAAAAGCAAGACAAGCTTTCACTACTCTCAAGTCTGTGTGGAGGTCAACGGCACTCAGCATAAAAATGAAAATAAGATCCGGATTTTCAACTCCAATGTGAAGTCAGTGCCACTTACTATACGGATCACAGACTTGCACTGCGCGTCATAAAGAGCATCTCAAACAGACTACAGACCTTCATTAACAGTTGTCTTCGCTCAATACTCAAGATCAGATGGCCGGACAGAAAAGATCGGAAACAGAGATCTCTGGGAGCGAACCAACCACAAACCGATTGTGAAACAAATAGGCAGGAAGAAATGTAGATAGATTGGCCATACTCTGAGGAAACCATCAAGTGACATCACTAGACAAGCCATTGCTCGAGTGGAACCCGGAAGGGAAGCGGCGAGTTGGTCGTCAGTGCGAGGGTGACTTGGAGGAGGTCATGTGAAGAGGAGATGAAAAGGTGTGGGCAGACTTGGAGCCAGGTGAAGACTCTAGCAGAGAACCGAACGCAATGGAGACGCGCGGCTGAAGCCCTATGTTCCTCTAGGAATTAAAGAAAACAATAATAATATGAGGGCTTCATCTTCCGACTACGCCGTCGTTTCAGTGCAACTATCAGCAGTTACATCGAGGTGTTTTGTGAACGAATGATGTTTAATCTTTCTTGACGACTCAAATGAAATATGTTTACCACAATTATAAGTCCTATAATAATATATTTTGCAGTTTGCATATATATATATTAATTCTGTGAATTTACAAGTGGAGAGGGGTGTTGGAACCAGGATAAACTCTGTCTTTATCCGTGATTCCTATTCGAATTATCTCGATTCCGTTTATTATGATGTGCTTCCTATGTGAGATGTTCTTTATAACTTTTGGAATCATTTTTCGATGATTTCAATATTGTTAAAATCAATTTGGTGGCCTGAAACTACTGCGTGTAGAGGTATAGTTGATGATTTTTCAAGCTTTCAGATTTCTGTTGGATTTCTCGGTGATCAAATAGGGGCTCTATGGAGTTTATTTTTATCTAACCACGATTTCTCGTTAGTTTGTCTGATGTATATTGATTACATCATATTCTAAGCATTTTATTTTATAGACACAGATAGAAAATCTTTTGGAATTCAGCCTTTCAAAATAATTCAAGAGTTTTATAATGGAAAGATGAATGTGAGCTCAAAACCAGTACATACAAATGGTCATAACTGACACTAATATATGGTAGTGAATAGTCGTTATCAGTAAACTGGTGGATGTGGACTAGCAGTGGAATCCAAGATGCGCACTTCGTCCCACATAGGACTCGCCATCCGGATATACCTGCATCCCTTATTGAGTGATGGTGTTTCCACTGAGGCTCACGTCCAGTACCCTTAGTTTCAAACGCCAAAGGGTTATCCACTAAACCGATTGGGTCATGACGGCCACCTCTTGTGCAATGGGTATCATAAATTATTTAATTCAATTTGGACTTTCCGGTTGACTGGTTGAACCAAAGGGCTCCACCTCTCATTGATATTTAGGCTCCTTGTGCGGATGATTCTACTGTGGCGAGTCCCAATTAGGGCGAAATGCTCGTCCTTGGTTCCACTGTTAGTCACCAACCACAAATTTACTTCAAGATAAATAATATGACATGGTAGAATCATCTGCACAAGCAGCTGACATGTCAAGACAGGCCGAGCACTTTGGTTCAATCAGTCAGTGGGAAAGTTCGAGCTGAATTAAATCGGTATCAATGTTTAAAAAATCAATTTTATCCCATCCAGAGCAAATTAGATCGGGTAACTGTTTCCAATAACTTCCTTGTCATGCCATGCAATTAGAAATCTATTC
This sequence comes from Trichobilharzia szidati, assembly GCA_944472155.2. Lineage (NCBI taxonomy): Eukaryota > Metazoa > Platyhelminthes > Trematoda > Strigeidida > Schistosomatidae > Trichobilharzia > Trichobilharzia szidati. Next base: position 39,145,465 of record OX235276.1, on the reverse strand, counting down.
ATGTTTGTATACGGTATCGATACGCAAAGATGACTAGCTCAGAGACATAATTAATAAACTCAGTTATTTTGTTGTTAAAGTATGTCGACGATACCTTCATCGTTTTTCACAGAGGCATCAACAAATATGAAATTCTTATTGCTTACGATGATGCCTATCCCTCTACGCAGTTTACTTATAAGGAAGAGTAATGAAGTAGTATTTTCCTTCTAGATGTTCTAGTCTTAACCCTGAAGACAGCTAAATGTCTAAAGACAAAAATATGTAGTCAATATACCTGTTTCTATACTTTCATAAAACATCAATTAAGTGTCTTAGCTACAGAATAACATATTTACGTTCTGACTACACCATTTGTATATATAAACATATATATATATATACATTGAAAGAAAATGGCTTCCCAGCGAACCTGCTTATAAAGTACATACTGACACCTAAACACAGGATAATGATGGATGCCTTAAAGGAGAAAATCTAATGTCCAAAAATAGGTTTCTAAAGTGACATTGCCAATGATATCCCGGTGGGTGCGTACTGCTGAAGACTCCTAAACTAGTCGGGCGAAACAGCTGTTCAGTACTCCCTACTGGTCTTCCAATGGTTCTCTAACCAATGTCAGCTTATGATGAAATCCTGCAACCAATCAATCAAATCCCTACAAACCAATACTTGGATATCTTAAGCTGTTGGCAAAACACACACCGATAGAGATAACCATCACAGCAGACAAACTATTACTTAGCTCGTCAACGAAACTGGCACTGTCACAGTGAGTGGAAGATAAATTACCAAAATTGTGCCACCTGTGTATTCAACTAACCCTCTGGAGGAAGGTATATGGGTCATTATCAGATGGTTTTATTCATGTATGCCTGTGAACATGTGCTGCTTATATGGTTAGGAACAGTGACAGAAAAATGTACAAATAGCACAGTCTTATCCAAGTTGGTGGATAATGCATATTGAATTTAACCGCAGAAGGCTTATTCAGTGGCATACGGTGATTTCAGTAACGGATCCAAAGAATTTCGACTATATCTTCTGTTCATAGCCAGAGTAGTAGCAATCATAGTCAGCAAATCTGATCTCTGTATCCAGAAGAAATATGTCCAGTAACTTCACACTTTATTCAATTTAATTCAAAAGCTCACATGAATGAATGCCGACAAAAAGAGGGAGATAAGTATAACAGACAGTTTTGTGTGGTTGAATGTAGAAATGAGCGGCCAAAGGAATGCAATATCTACTGACTGCTTCCACAACAGATCAGGGTAGCAATAAATAATGACAGCACTCATTTACTGTTAAACATAGTTGAGGGAGTTTCAGGAGAATCGCTACAGCTTCTGTTTTCCTCAGTATTCGGTACCTAGTGGTTTCTGTCAATTCATTATGCAATTGGTGGACAGTGGGAAATAACATTACAATACTCACTTTTTGATATGTTCGGAAAAAGTTTGCTAAGCACTGTTGATATTACTATTATTATTATTTGTTTCTTACCCTCCTAAAAGAATACAGGACCTCTGCAGAAAGCCTTCATCACAAGACATGGCGTTTAATGCCATTTTATTGTCTCCTGATCCTATATTTGATTCATCATCAGTTGTTTCTGGATATTTGTTGGATTTATTAATGCCTTTTATTACACAACTGCCTAGTCACCCCGGTAAGTATCAAGAAGAATGTAAAGCTAAATTCCTCAAGCAATTGCTGATTTAATTATCTTCACAGAAGCGGCTGAGTTGATTGATGGCTACTTCGGAGACAAAACCTCCCTGTCTAACATGGATAGTTGGTTATCACATAAAATACAAAAGGCACTGGTTTGAAAATTGTGACCAAAAGACCAGGAAGAAATGTTGTGATACTGCACTGGAGAATGAACTGGAACTTCAAAGGAACACTCAGAATTTCTTTAAAAAGAATATGGTGAGAAGAAAACTAAAGATCCCTACTCCTATCTGCATGGAAACTTGAAGTTAATGTCGAAAACCCCAAATAAATAATCGCTAACCGACGTAAACACTTACTGAACAAGACACAATTTGTGGTTTTGTTTTTTCAGGATCAATGTTCCTCACGAGATACATTCTGCCATCTGGTACCAAAGGTGGAATGTCTCATATTATTATTATTTATTTTATTCCTTTGAATTCTCAGATGAACATGGGGCTTCAAGCTTCAGCTCTCAAGTTTCAGTGGCAGCAGTGTAATTCTTACGAGGTTTAGTCGCTAGCCTCACTTTCCAACCTTCTCTCTTTACCGAACTTAGTAGTGGCTTAGCAAGGTGTAGGTGTGTGTGTGTCTACCGGGATCTGAACTCCGAACCAAGTGCCTGGTTGGTGGGCATTTTACTGCCAAACCAAAGACGCATGAATGTTTTTTATAAGTACATGTTCATAGGTACTTATGAATTCAACCACACCATTCCCTTCAATCTAATCTCATAACTGTTTTTAACATCAAAAATACGGACAGGGAGAATTCGATAGCTCACAAAGTAACAAAGCCGCCTTTTGTTGGCAATACAATTTCATACTCTACATGGTAATTTGAAATTTATATTGGTCGCTTCAATCAAGTAGGATACGAAAGAGGTGAAGAAACAGAGAAATTGGAAAGAAATGTGTATACATCATGAATTTTCAGATTACTGTAGAACACGAATTGCTGAATTTCAGATGAGTATATGAATGACAATATTTCCCACTATAAAGTATTCCGTTGATAATAGGGAGTCATTTCGCGTCTCCAGTTGCCAGAGGTCTTTGATAGTCTTTTAGATAATGTTGCCTTTGTGAATTTACCTACCGTGACACAGTTACTTTACAGCTTACATGAAACTGCCTTAACATGCAGTCAATGACATGATAGTAAACATGTTTTATTTCGAGAGTACTCAATACACACACAAAACAGGAAAATGCATAGGTAACAACACACATTATCAAGACAAACTCTTCTTCAAGTACTCTACAGTATAATAGGCACATTCAAACAATAACTTTTTATGTAAAATTAGATGCCATTTTTAGGAATTGAAAAACAAAGCATTTACTTTTTCCAAACCATGATTTATCGCTTTTTCAGCAAATTCATGAGGTAGATCCATCATAATACCATCATCTGTTGGCCCCCATGATGAACAATACACATTGATTAGATCTGATTGATATGATAATCCTCTAGCCTCTAGAATATCTGTCACTTCACCAGTCAGTATGCGTATACCTAAAATGTGAAACAAAAATAATCAGAATATTTGAAGGTATAACTGAAAAAACAGAAAAGATGGTAACAATTTCATATTCCCAGAATTTGAAATCAAAATCTCATAAGCACTAAGCACATTTGAAAGATAATTACAATCTTAGTAAAACTTAACTCTAGAGAAGGTAATTTATGTGGGAAGAGACATTTAGTATCTCAGCCAATTTTCATTTTTTTTGGGAAATTAATGACAACCTTTTTCGGCCATTGTTAATATGGACTAGGAAAAGGCTGCCTAAAATCGCCGATGATATTCCTAATTTCTAGTCAACTGGATTACGCGGAAGACTGTGGGGAACGAGAGGACAGGAATACACTGGACCGATAAAAACACTCCAGAAGATCTTGATTTTGCGGATGATTTATGTCTAATGTCACATAAACTCGGAGAGTTCCAGATGAAAACAAACAAACTTGCTAAAGATGCAGCAAAGATACGAATTCACGTGAATGCAGAGAAGACGGAAGTGATCAAGATAACCAACCAACAACTACAAGCATTAATCACTATTAATGGAATAAATTTGAAGGAGTGACTCCCTCCATTTGAACAAGAAGCATCGTTTCAACTACTGGCGGTTGGCTCGGACAAGGAGATCAAAACTAGAATAGGAAAGACAAGGTAGATCTTTGTCACTCTATAATCAATTCGGAAATCTTCTGCACTAGGCAGCATGAAGAACGAAATTCGGATTCCTTACACAAATGTTAAGTGAGTCGGAGCTTCTTTGTGAGTCAGAAAATTGGCGCGTCGCGTTAGGAATTTCCAACAGGTAACACACCTGTATCAACAGTTGTCTTCGCTCCGTAATGAAGATCCAATGGCCGGAAAGAATTAGCATCAAGAAACTATGAGAGCAACCAATGAAGAACCTATCGGTGAACAGATATACTGAAAAAAGTGAAGAGGGGTCAGAAACACATTTAGGAGTGCGTCGAATGACGTCACACTCCAAGCAGTCGCCTTAGTGAAATCAAAATAAGAAAGGACGAGTTGGACGTGTGTCCAAGACTAAAATGAAGGAGGTCGGGCGAGGAGGAGACGATAGACTGTGAGCAAAAGTAGGACCAGCTTAAGAGGACTTCAGAAAATAGAAAAAAATGGAGACATGCTGTTGAATCCACATGTTATACTTGGAACCCAAGGGAACAGTATTAATAATTAATGTGTTCTAATTAAGGGATCAAAGAAGAAAACATTGCTTAGCAAATGTTCAGAAGGAAATAGGGATGTACTGGACATTCACTGAGGAGACATTCATGTGACGTCATATACCAGGCCTTCTAGTAGAAGAATAATGGGAAGCTACGGATGGGGCATGGGTACATGGGTGGTATTGAAGAAATAATGTGATAAGGAAATGAAAGTTTGAAAACAGTCCTGAGGTCACTTGAAAGTGATAGCTGAGAAGCGAGTGCAGCGGAGATATTCTACTGAGTCCTTGTGATCCAATCGCAACCAAAATGATAATAATCATACCGATGATCGACATTCTTGAAGATGTAATTTTCCTCGCCATTATCTGATGAACAGAACTTTTCCAAACATCTCGCTGGTTGTCCAAGTTAAATAGCAGCAGGGAAAATGGGCTGGTAGTTATATAAAGTTGGTAATAGATGGACAGACGGACAATACCGTGACTACTGTGGCCACACCAGTCTGTGGGATTTTTGATGAAACAGTTAGTTAAGGAAATATCACAGTAGTATGAACCAGCTTCATTCTATCCCAGTCAAAATAATCTTTGCACAGAAACACCAAACTACAGGTAAGCATGAATGCTTTCCCTGAAGCATATTCCAAGTGCATTCTGAAGTGCTTCAGCTAACAATAAAAACAACTTCAGAAGTATCTGAATTGTGTGATATATTACTTTCTTCATATTAAGCCATTTGATGGTTTTGTGATTTTTGATAGTGACAAATTGCCATTAGTTAGTTGAATACCACATAAGTAGCCACTATTCACATCGTTAAACTGACACAGACTAGGACGAAACAGTTAACAGCTAAGAGTCATTCCATCGCATATTGAACTAGTATAAATTGTCTATTCTACCTGTGCCTTCCTTTAACAATGTATTTAGAATGTTGTCATATTTAAATTCTATTCAACCAAATGCATAACTCCTCTCTCAAGTGATACGCAACTTTCCTCTAAACTAACTTATGGAATTATATCTCCCTGTTTTTTGTCATACTAGGGCATCTTTCTATTTTCAGTGTAGAATTTCATGTTGACATTCAAGAACTAAGACCTGACATTTTATGAAGAGACTCACCAAGAGAAGACAATCAACCTGTGTACAACTCTTGGATATTTGTGTAGGTTCGTGAAAGAGCTGACAAAAGGAATTCTACTTTTCAACCTGACTCTTTCTTAGTGAATGTATTCCATCTAGTGATATCTTCATGGAGGGATAATTGATTTAAAGACAGATTTCGTGAGGAACTGATATCAGTTAGAGAACTAGTGAAGTGATTCAACTGACATCACATGATTATATATGTATATATATATATATATATATATGTATATTTCAAAGAGCGATCAACTTTGTTGTTAATAAAATAATGAAACTCACCTCCTATTTTCGTTTTTGGTGCAACACCATGTGAACAAATACTGTTATTTGCCACTGCAGCAACAAGACCAGCACATCGTGTTCCATGACTAAAATTTTCACAATACAACATAGGTGAATGATAAATTATCTATCTAATGACGGACAATTACAATTTTCCTAAAAAAAAATCAATGTTTTACAGTATCAAATGCTGAGACACACACGCTATTAGTGAATATTCAGGAGGTACTTGACACTACTGTAGAAGAACGACTGGTCTGAAAATCTGTGCCAAATAATCTGTTTACGGCTTAGATATTTACATGTTTGAGTATTTCTAATAATTGGATCTTTATTCTAGCATTTGCATATTTCCTTTTCACTTGGTCTTCATAATTTGTCGTTAATTTTCAAGTGTTGGTTTGTAGGGATTGACTGATTGGCTACAAGATTTCATCATGAGCTGACATTAGTTAGAGAACCATTGGAAAACCTGGGAGTACTGGACAGCTGTTTCGTCCTAGTTTGGGACTCTTCATCAGTACGTGCCCACCGGGATTCGAACATAGGACCTTCTCCTTACAAGGCGAGCTCGTAGACCATTGAGCCACTGGGACCCGATCCAATGACCCATGAATTCTAACTTCTGCCAATTCACGACATAGCGCGATGTCTTCGGAGAGTATTTGTCCTCACATCCGACCTGCTGTACCCAATTGGTCACGATTCCTCACTAGAACCCCAGGTAACTACCTACCTGAATAGGAAAAGTTGCTAGTGAGCTGTCCAGTACTCCCAGGTTTTCCAATGGTTCTCTAACTAACGTCAGTTCATGATGAAAATCCTGTCGTTACTTTTATTTGATTTCTGTTTTTGCCGCTCTGCAGTGGTGAACTGTTGACAATATTGTATTATTTAAATATGGTTAATATTTTGTTTGAGGGGACACAAGGATGAGCTGTGGTGTATCTACTTAAATTTGAACTGTCTTTTGGAAACGTATTCTGTTCAATCTGGTTCTTGCAGACAGACTTTTGACTGCATTTTGTTGATAAGATTCTTCTTGATTCTCAGATATTTTACATTCTTGTTCGGGTTAATGAATTTTGTGGAATGGGACGCAGTTTGTAGCACAGAAACCTGTACATTTTATGATTGATTGACAGCATTGCTGATGCAGTCTTGTCTTGTTGATATTACTTATTGCTGTTTAAAAATACTACAGATTTGATCACATTTATTTACGTTTTGATATTCTAGAAACGTAATCTTTGTCTGTATGTACCTCACAGAATTTTTAGTAAACTATACAGAAGGAGGCACTATATCGTGTAGATCGCATCTACTTGGTTATTATTATTATTGTATCCTTTAATTCCTAGAGGAATATAGGGCTTCAGCCGAGCGTCTTCTCTGCTAGAGTCTTCACCTGGCTCCATGTCTGTCCACACGCTTTCATCTCCTCTTCACATGACCGCCTCCAAGTCACCCTTGCACTGACGACCAACTCGCCACCGCTTCCCTTTCGGGTTCCACTCGAGCAATGGCTTGTCTAGTGATGTCACTTGATGGTTTCCTCAGAGTATGGCCAATCCATCTCCATTTCTTCCTGCCTACTTGTTTCACAATCGGTCCCTGGTTGGTTCGCTCATTGGTAGAGATCCCTATTGCTGATCCTTTCTGGCCATTTGATCTTGAGTATTGAGCGAAGACAACTGTTAATGAAGGTCTGTAGTTTGTTTGAGATGCTCTTTATGACGCACTGGCCAAGTCTCTGATCCGTATAGTAGCACTGACTTCTACTTGGTTAAGTTGATTGATTTCTTGTATTTATACGAAAATACTTGTGTTTTGGTCATTATGCCGATGTCTTACTATACATGTGTGCATATGTTTCCTATAAATACCTAATTTCTCTAATATACCACATTTATCTTTACAGTACAGTGATGTTTGTATTTCCCTCCACTTATAATCCTGTAACTCTATTGGTTGTTGACTGTTTTAACTTAACAGTGTGATTAGTGTCTCTGAAAGCCATTTAAAGCATTGATATACGCTATCGCTGTTGATTCGAGACAGTAATAGCCCTCTATATCAACGGTCTGTCTTGTCTTCTTGCGTCACAGATTCGGTAGTAACGTATCGTGTCGTTGTTGGTGCTAATGTGAAGAGGGTTGTCTGCAAGCCAAAATTGTAGACAACAATTTACGTCAATGTTCACGTCCCAAATCAGGGTAATGATAGAACAATTACAAAGCTTAACCTTGAGGGACTCACTAACCAATCACAGCAGACTTAACGTGTGCAAATACGATTCGCAGATATATGCCTTAACTTTCTGATAAACTGTCACAAGCAGTACAGAATAACCTTCAGCAGGAAAACAACCAATCAGAAGACATTGCTTCTCTGCTAACAATAACGCTAATAATAATGTACACAAAAATCCATAAATATCTCTTGATTTTCTCAATAAACGATATGTTGCCTAGCCATTGTCTCCTGTCGTTACACTATTAGTGATCAGAACAGTGGGCTCTCAAATCGATTAAGCAGAAAGTTAGTTAGCATAAACCTTCAAGTGTATTAGCGGTCATATTAGTATTTGGCATATGTTCCAGGCTTTTTTGAGTCAGAAGGAAACTGATTAGAACAATACTAAGGCTATTAGAAATGGAGTCTTATTAACCAACTGTTGTAAGTCTCTGTTATAATTTGGAGAAGAAAACAGTTGAACACAGACGCAGAGAGACAAATCACAAGCAACAGAAATAAATCAGCAGACCTTGTATTCACACTACTGTTTTCATAAAATATTTTTAGCCGTATTCTTATAACATTCTAACTGAAATACTGATGTAAATATTTTCAGTATGTTAACACTCAATCGTAAAGTAAACAAGAATATTGTAGATACAGTGAAGCAATGTCATCAACACCTATATTCTTTAAATAAGTCTTCTCTGTGAAACTTTGAAATCGTTTGAAAGAGTTCAGAGTGGAACACAATGGATCTTGTTAAATGGAATTGTAGGCTTGAAAGATTATCTACAAAATCTGCTAGTGAACGTTTAGCAAATTGCCATAACATAAAGCGCATATAAATGTCAATTGTATTTCGTTTTATTTGTATAGTGAAATCGATAACAAAACTTTATATAAAACCACAAGTTCACAGATTCGATGGAATTAACTAGGGAATTGTAAGGAGCTGAAAGTGTGACAGCGAAGCAGAAGCATAAGTGACTTTTTAAAAGAAAATTGAAGGTGAAATACATCGATCAACACGACCGTCGCCATTAACTACCACTTATCACGACTTACAATGATTCAAAAGTGGACTGCAATCACTAGTCTCTGAAATAAACCGGAATGCTGCAAAATTTGTTACATAGATTTCGGTTAACACTAAGATTTAATCAAGACGACAATACTTAATTTCCACAGGTTGATCAGCACAGGTAATACAGTCAGCACTCTGAGCTGAAGACAACCAAAGACAACTTCTGGCTCCAAAGATCGAAACTGCCGTTCGTTGTTTAGATCAACTGGATCTGGTTGATACGAGTGATGTGAAACTACCTACCCCAATCAATCAGCAGTGTATAGTTTTATGAAAATATGTTTGCTTTCGTGACTACCATTTATGGGATCAAGCAGATCACATGTATTGTGATCAGAATTACATGGATTCCAAAGGGAAACTTAACCACTCGAACTGTTTAAATTGCAAATTGCTAACCAGCTTGTAAATTATCAGTCTTTACCAGTGTAAAACACATCCCTAGAGGCCTAATGGTTGTACAGATGACAGTGGCAATATATGAGGGGATTTATAATGCTCTACGGAAAAAATCTGTGTCAGGACTGCTGTGTAAATCTTGTTGATAAGTATTAGTAAGTACAGAACGGCGACCAAATGTCCTCAACCTAATGCGGCGGCCAAAACCAATTCGTTACGGTATGGATGCAGGAAACTGATCTCTGTGCTATACTTTATTTCTGGTACACTCACAAACCGTTCCAAGGACGGGAAAAAGACGATTAAGCTATGGTAAATTCGCAGCTCTATTGAAACAGTAATAACATCAAAATCTCAAAATTACAGCAACAGTGACGTCAGACAACTATACAGTTCTGTCTGAGTACAAAACAAGTGCTTAGAATCACGTAGAATATTGCCAACAAGGTGGGGTTGAAAATTCTGTGCTCAAGATTTACATATCAATACTTCCTGCAACTAGTCCAAGGTCAGATAAACCTTGATTCAACTACAACATAATCACACCGTAAAAGAACACATTACCAGTTAAAATTAGAGACTAAACAAGGACAAAAACGAATAATATGGATCAAGTCAAACGTCAGAACAATGATATAGAGTCTAGGAGAAAAACGGATAAGAGTTGCGATGGCACCGGTTGGTGGTCGCGCTAAATCATGAATTGGTGAAAGTTAGAAATCATGGGCTGACCACTGAATCGGGTCCTAGTGGCTGAATGGTATACGAGCTTGCCTTGTAACCGAAAGGTCCTGGGTTCGAACCCCAGCGGGTGCTAACTGCCGATGATTCCCAAACTAGGATGAAATAGCTGTCCATTACTCCCTGGTATTCAGTGGTTCTCTAACTGATATCAATCCGTGGTCAAACTCCTAAGAACAATAGTTAAGAATTTAGATGAAAAATCCTAATAAGTATGAATATTGTGGTTAGATTTTTCCCGTTACACTTAATATTCACAACTACCCATTATCTACATCCGTAAGCGCTATTATAACTTTAATTACAGATGAAAGAACTATCGGATTTACTTTCTCGTGAAAAAGATATAAAACAGAACATAGTCGACAGCTTTAGTCTGAGATATTAAAATAATTATTGTAATTCAAAAACATTACTACTGTCTGATTATTTCAGTAGCTGGAAGTATTTTCTATTCATTTTCTTTATGTTCAATTGGTTAAATTATTCTTTCCATCGTGGATCTTCTTACAGGACAAAATGTTTATTCCATTTCGTTCATGAGACCGATTGGCATAGTCTTTCCACTGCCACACGGCCAATGATATAATGTCTGATGAAGTAAGTTAAGGTTCAAGTATGTCTTGCGTCAGGATTCCAGCTAGTGATAATTATTTTAACTAATTGACTTGTAGGGCACATTTCTCTTGAGAAGGGTAATGAAATCATGTAGTTTACAGCCCAAAAGCTTCGGTCGGCTATCATGGGCACTTTCTACGTCACATCCCTTTTGTTGACATCTCCAACATCTTCATTTCTTTACCTACGATAAGAGTACGAAATTCTACGGAGTCTACTTTACACTGTATCCACAATTTCATCTGCATTAGTTGTGGGAACACACATATATACATGTAGAACCAACAGAATGTTCCAACGTCGTCCAAAAGAACATGGTCCTAGATGAGTTTTAAGTTACACAGATAATCCAAATGTATTTAATCTGCATAGAAGTAAAGTAAAGCAGTAGGCACCTATATTAATGAGCATAAATTAAGGCAAACTTTTAACTTACCCTTCCTCATCTGGCATTATTGCACGTGGTCCACGTGGACTAAGACCATTCGCCTCAGGTCTATCCATATTGATTGATATTGTGGGATCATAATTCTCTGCTAAATCTGGATGTGTTATATCCAATCCATCGTCTAGGATCACAACATTTGAACCGACACCAGTAATATTTTCCATAAAAATTGGATATAGGTTGATGTCTAATCCAGCTAATGGACTGACACTTTTACCATCATTCAACTGTAATTTGAGCAGCAGGTGAACATTTTCGTTAATATGCATGTAAATATGATAGTAGGGAATACGTATTCACCTATATTATCATGTTTAATAAAAAGTCTCCCGATTATTAATGTTTCTCAAGTTGGTTATCTATTTCGTCAATGATTGGCGTCAACTAGCAAATCATTGAAAGTGAAAGGGCACTGGATAACTGTTTTACCTCAATTTGTGACTATTCAGACCTGCTCAGCCATGACCCTACCAATGTCACCTAGTAAACATTCATTTATCCCCTGACTGATGTCGCTTCATGACAGAATCTAGAAGTCTAAATTATGAGTCCTAGTGTGCTGTTCACTATCGGCATAAGGTAGATATCCTAAAGTTTTAATGGGAAGTTTCAGATGATGCAGTCCACCATGATGGACGTCAAGCAGATGTTGACCGTTGACACTGGTCGGTAGTAGCATTATATCATGAATTGACAGAAGTTGGATTTTACGGATCGTCGGATCATAATGGTTCTTTAACTCTGGGTTCATAAAACAAATCTATACAGGAATTATTCAAAATAAAAGGGTTTGTGAGAAGAAGTATTTATCCTTCAAATAAATCCTCATCTTAAGCTCTACTCTAATATGTACGGAGCAACTGTAGTGCAATTACAGAAATGTACCAGTTGTCAGAAATACTGATCAGGACCTGTTTATTTACGTTAACCCCAGGATTCTTCTACGTTTATCTTCATTTAACTTGATAACTTCGACATTATTATTAATACCTTAGAATGTCTGGAAGCACTTTTCTTATTTCATGCTCCTCAAGACTAATGTATGTAATCGGTATCGTATCTTTTAATTCACCCGCTGAATCTATTCTCACGTGCTTCACGTGCATGCCAACACAGCATTTTAATGAACACCAAAAAAATATTCTAAAGAATATTGCTGCAAAACATTATCAGTGAAGTTACTCAAGGGATTATCTTCCTGGAAGTAAATATTTCTCTATTTGAAATTATGGATAGGATGCGTAACTTAGACAGGTATTCTTCATACGATTGTGTTCTTCAAGCCATCTGCTCTGATTGAAAAGTTTTCCTTCTTCTTCTTCATCCAGATAACATCTTCATCGCATACTTCACTCTGAAGTGGATTTCTCTGAATTCCCTGTGAATCACGCAATAGTCTCTTTTGGCGATTATGGATGCATTCGGCTGTTAATCTGTTAATCAATAACCTCTTGAATTTTATCCTTTTCCCGTATGGCTTGTTGATTACACTGATTATGTCATTCACAAAGAATTCCAAAATGCCCGTTTCATATTGAAGTAAGTGCTGAAGATGTTGACTAGAAGGATAATGAAAGCTGAGTAATAAAATCACCCGACTTATTGAAGACAACGACTTGAAGAAGATTTCTCTATTCAATAAAACCATTTTGCTTTGAATAGTCAGTAATGAATGATATGCTTTGCTAGATGAGGAATTGAATTCAACGCAAAGGACACCGGTGTAATTCATTTTGTGTCTTGAACTGTCCGACGACATCTTTACAGGTGTAAATAGATGCATGAGACACGGGGATATCCACCATTCTGTGGCTGTCTGCTCTCTCTTCCCAATCAACTTATGAAGCCGATTGAGTAGAGAGATTAGCAATGTAACATACTAGAGTAAGTATCTTTATAAGCAAAAATCAGCTGGATGAATAGTGAAGAGTAAAAACACAGCACTGGAAAGCTGTTTCCCCTTAGTTGGAGATTCTTCAATAGGGACAGCTGACTACTGTGTGAAAGATCGGGTTCAAGACCATCAAGTGTCATGGTGCTATTATTATCATCAGTAGTCATCCATTACGTCAAATATCAGTAGGTGTTAATTTACCCAGTCAGCAATATACACACATAGTGACACGTGTATAGAACTCCATCTGCTAAACGTTTCCAAGCATGAATTATCACACCATGACTACATGTTGGAGCTAAACACCAGTGAGTACTTGATGGTTAATCATTTGAGAAGTTCATGCGGCATCAAAACGCCTTACTTCAGCTCTATTGATTGAACGACAATAAGCGAAATGAAAAAGGACTGAACAAGTTTATTTCCCCCTAGTTCGAAATTTTTCTTCAGGGATATTATAAAGATTCAATAATATCAAAGATTATTTAACTTTTAGCAACTTCATTCAAAACTGTTTGTTTCTCACTCTGTAATAAACTTACATACTGCCATGTGTATTTGGCTGCAGGATCGTTAAAATTTACTGCACTTCTTATCTTACCAGCGTACTCAACATACTGTCGGTTGAAATCTTCATCACTCTGTGTTAATAAGAAAAATATGAAAAATAAGAATAGTTGTTATGCGCGATACCTGCTAACACGTGACCATTGAATGAAGACTACATTTTTAAGAGTATGACCTAGCATTGAATAATGTGTAATCATATTCTCTGAGTTGGCTGAATTACATGAATTAGATGTTCATATTTTCAAACGAGATAATGCGATCAAAACTGCACTGTGTTCTATATTTTGCTGCTTAGACAAGGATGATGGACAAGAAATCTTTCCAAACTAGTTTTCGGCTTTTCTTGTGTCTACTATTAAGTTGCTTCTTAAATTTAAAAGAATTCGTCGTATGCCACTTGATATTACTGTAAAATGTTTAATTTCAGTAAAGATGTCGTGATGAAGCAGCATCAGTTAAGTAGAATTACGAAAGCCATGAAACACTAGGTAGGAGTTTCGTTGTATTTTAGCGGCAAAAATGTTTTACATCCACAAATAATGTCCAAATTTAGCTTCTGTAACTAGAACATTCTTTTAACTTATATATATATATATATATATATACGCCAGCTTGCTTAATGACACGTACAGTTCTTTTCTTCCAACTGTTCGTGTGTTTATCGTTTCAAACAGAGGCTACATGCATGAGGATGTCAAGGGTAAGAGGGGAAAAGCAAAGGTAGACCTGAAATTACTCTGAAATCAGTAAGTAAATATACTGTACTCATCGGAAGTAACAATATGCACATTTCCAGCATAATATCAAGTCAGTTATTATATATGACTGAGAGACTTATTGGGTGAGTCGAGAAAATCATTTCTAAAAGATCCCAGGACTTCATCAACGCTTTCCTCTGCCCACCATGAAGTAAAAGCAACATATTTTTCTGGAAGCAACCCAACCAAGAGCCTGTGGCCCAAAAACCATGCAGTAGGATATGGTAGCGCATCGGATTTAGGATATATACTTAGGAAACCATTTAGTGAGGTTACTATCCAGCAGGAGGTCTACAGGAACTCGAATGGGAAGTAACTAGTTGCGTGTACGGTCAAGCATGACACTGAGGTAATTGTGTAAGCAGTAGGGGAAATTGGAAGCTTACGAGCAGCTATGGAGCCAGCTAAGAAAAGTTGTAGAGAACCAGGTGAGATAGAGATGTGCTATTGAAGTCCTATATTTCAATCGCAACCCAACGGAACAATAACAACAAAAATAACAGTGGTTCATATGAGCCAATGTCTCAGAACATGATGAACAAGTAAACCATTTAGTAATTATTTGATTTATTTTCTCGAATCTTTATGCACCGACTAAGGTATATATATATATATATGTCGCAATGGAAGACCGACTTTATTGCTTTTCCTTCTGAGCTTTTCGAAGAGTCCGTGTTTGACTGATTTCCAGCCATTAAAACCTCAGCTGTACAGTCTTCAAAGAAGTCAAATAATCAAGAATTTCAACTATGCTTCTTTCCTTTAACTGCGGATGGAGAAATCTAGCATCATCATTGTGAATGACATTCCAAAGTTGTTCCTCCTCATTTCTGGATGCTGTCTCACTGTATGTGACTACTTAATTTATTTACAGAAGTATTCTATTGATACAGTTTAATTTTATTGTTTGTGTTTTAGACTGATTATTGATGATGAGAAGCTGAGAAATGAAATGTGAAAAGATTATTCTGCAAATCGAGATCTTTTAATTGGGTACTTGAAATGCAACTGTTTGTCGCAGATTCTGTGTGCGTCTATGCGTCTTCATTAATGCATACATTGTTACGTTTTCATTTCTAGTAACTTAACCTTTAATAGTCATTTCTGAGTATTAAACTTCATCTCAAAAGGTTATCTTGGGAAGAGCTAAATTCAGTCAAAACTCAATCGTCGGAAGAAGACTCCGAAGGTGATCCTTGACAGGTAGGATAAGTCCAACAACTGATACGAATAAAAGAATCGACAGCCCAGAACAAACAGTGTCGAGATTTGAGACAGAAATAAACTAGAAAGGAAGTGGATAAGTTGACGCGATGAACAAAAGTATATCCAGGTGTACATTAGAAGTAAAACTAATGTTACCAGTATCTATCAGCTCTTACTAAGGACAACTAAACTGTCACTGAATGTTATACCTCGAAAAAACAAGCTGGGATAATGCTTTCATCTCAACATCCGTATCCTAATCCACAATATTCATCATTAAATCAAGCTTAGTTTCTTACCATTAGGCTCCTCATCATCAAAACAGTCTATTCGCTACTGTTCAGTCGTTATCAACAGCTACGTCACTTTTACTAGGACGTCTATTGATTAAATTAGGACAAAAATCACTTCCCAGAATGCTTTGTAATAAGCACTAGACAAAAAGTATGTTTATCGTATGCATGGTAATTTTTTATAGAGACAATCCGAATTATACTACACTTAAATTGGAAAGACCGATAAACTGTATTGTATATTTATTTTTTTATTCCTTTACGTTCCCAATGGAACAAAGAACTTCAAGCTAGAGGCTTGAAGTATCGGTAGCAGTAGTGTTTATTTTTACGGGATGGGATTGCTAGCTTCATACCCAACCAGCCTTCTTTCTTAACCAGTCTTATTAATGGCTTAGCAAGGTAAAGGAATGTGTCGGCAAGGGATCGAAACCCGAACCACAAGCGCAGTTGGCGAGCACTCTACCCATGCGCCACCAACGCTCGATAAACTGTAAAATAAATAATATCGAAAATTGCATTTCACTAAAAAGACAAAAACGTGTAGAAGTAACACAATTGAAAAAACAGCTTAGTATTTTGTCGTTAGTGCACAAATCTACTGAAGCAAATAGTATGTAGACAATATGAATCACTACTAAGTTAATAAATACAATTTCAAAAGAAAACGGGAAACGTGGTCAGTTGACATTTCCGTGAAATTGTACTTTAAGTTGGCTTTGGTGAAATTCACTGTTTCACCGAATATTAAATCTAATAATGTCAAATAATGCTTTGATTTTCCACAGATATTTTGACAAATATTATTTGTCTACTTATTCAGTAAGCTAGTAGTATGCAAACAAAATTCGTATATATGTTAAATCAACACATCACTTCCGCAACTTAGTATGTGCATTATAATGTCCACATACTATTTTGTAGACTGACTGTAAATGTATTGTTAATCCTGAGGATAGAGCATGGACAAACCAGCAACATTTTCTGTTAGTTTATTGTTTTAGAAACCTATGAAGGTAGTCGATTAATATCCTGCTTGAGACTATCTTTGAAATTTAAGACATGCAACAAAGGTTAATAAAGCAGGATTTAATGAATTCATCAAATTTCGATAGAACTCGTCAGCTGAATACTCTACATATGGGGATGTATATAGAGTATTCAGCTGACGAGTTCTATCGAAAATTGATGAATTCATTAAATCCTGCTCGTCTTAAATTCGTATCGGGAAATTAATGTTTTTAATTCTTAAAGAAGCGCCTCCCTGGAAGCACTATCTTTGAAATGATTAATTTCTTTTTAAGAGGAAGTAATTATATAAGTTTCTATTTAGAATGATAAAAACTCTCAATGTCGGAAACCTCGTACAAGATGACTAATTTTTTTCAGAAAATGACATCAAATAAAGGACAACTAATGCTGTTTGCTTCAAGTTGGTAACTACTCAGCGGGGCACATCTACAACAGCTTGACGGTCGAAAAACCGCTTCTGTTAACTTTCTGAGAGAGAAAAGTTACCACATAAGAGAAAAGCCCTTCCATGAGAGAACCTTCACACTAGAGTTTAAGGTCTTTTTCTATTCTTTGCGTCCTTAGTGGAACATAGGACTTCAAGTTCTGAAGTTTCGGTAGCAGTTTGGTGTTTACACCCTAATCTTACCTCTTTACCGGGCTTATTACCAGCTACGCGGGATTTAGGAGTGTTTTGTGTGGTAATCAAGAGCGGACTATGTGCGTGTTTGATGTGAATTCTGTGGTCAAACCACCGATCGACATATTTTGAGATGTAGCATTCATGAAGTATCTACTTTACACAGTTTTTCTACTTCTTGTCTCATATTTTCAGGCGTATCTGTAGTTTGAATTTATGTCGTGTCCATTGTGAGCTTGCAAAACATGTTACTCACTACTAAAGTGAAAGATTCCACCAATAAGTTATCAAGGTGGAATTGCATACCTGTAGGAATGTAAGTTGCGCTCAGCTTTGTTGTTGTGTCAGTTAACTGTTTAATTATGCATTCACTTACATTGCCATTTTTGTATCGCAATGCATGTAATAATACAAGCTAAAGGTTGTCTAGAAAACCACTGAAATTTATAGTTAAATGCGTCCCACTTTGGTTTTTGTTGACCAGCTAAGACAGTGAGTGTCTACGTGGACTTACCGCAAGACAAAAAGTTTTTTCCTAGAAAATAAAGTAGGTTACTGTTACCCAATAAGCAAGGGGTGGCTCTCATGACCCAGGTAGTCTGCTGAATAACCCTTTAGTGTTTGAAACAATGTATAGTGGGTTCAAGCCTCACTAGGGAATACAGGTACATTCCGTTGACGAGTCCCAAGTGGGACGAAATTCGCATCATGGATTCTACAGTAAGTCACCATGCACTAAATTGCTTCAAGGAAAAACAAGTTAACCTAATTTCTGTGTACCCTGGGATAATTTCGTCTTTCTTCCCTCTCGCTCGCATACACCCATTTCAGTTGAATGTTATTCTCCGCTTTTTATGCACAAACGTAACAGTTAGACCAATGATTCTGTAACATCTTCTTCATTTGATTGTTGTGATGGGTGGAGAGATGACGAGAAATTTAATTGTCGTGTTTGATTATCAGTCCTTCATGTGAAGACGTTTCACAATTACTCTTCTTGTTTTAAATAATACTTTATCATTCCTTCTGGGTGCGAATGTCAAGAGTCACTACCATCAATGCATGAGCAGAATGAACACCTATCTCTGTGATTGGTCAGACATATGATTTAGCTTGAATTTCAGTGTTCTTTTGTATTCCTTCACGTTTCCAGTGGAGTATAGGGCTTCAAGCAGTGGCTTGAAGTTTCGGTAGCAGTGTTTATTTTTACAGGATGGGGTTGTTAGCCTCATGCTCAACCTTTCCTCTTGACCAGCTTTATTTCCAACTTAGCGAGGTAAAGGAGTGGGTCGGTTGGGGATTGAACCCCGAAGCACATGAGGCGTGGTTGGCAAGCGTCCTAACCGCTGTACCACCCATGCCAAGGAGTGCGTTGGCCTTCAGTGTTGGAATCTACTAAACAAACAACATGTTCCCTTTGTTCTTTTCTTCCATTAAAATTCATCCATTGGATTAAAAGATCGATGGCATATGCTGTAATGAACTCCAACTCATTTAGTGAATAAGAATATATATATATTCACTGAATGGTACCATTCAGTTTAATATTTATTCTGTATAGGTAGTTGCAGTTAAAACACTATTGACGAGTAGAGTAATGATTGTT
Source organism: Trichobilharzia szidati (assembly GCA_944472155.2). Classification (NCBI taxonomy): domain Eukaryota; kingdom Metazoa; phylum Platyhelminthes; class Trematoda; order Strigeidida; family Schistosomatidae; genus Trichobilharzia; species Trichobilharzia szidati. Next base: position 39,126,092 of record OX235276.1, on the reverse strand, counting down.
CTTTGCCTCTTAGTGCTTGCTACGTGTGGTTAATTAGTCTGAATTTAATGAAATATTCAGAGATCTTTTATAATCGTCTAATAAGTTTTGGAAAAACTCTAATGAGTACACTGCAGTCATTAAAAACATAATTTAATCGGTTCAGACATCATATAGTTGAAGATCATAAAGATAGAATTGTTGAAAAGAATTTCAGTATCACCCCGTTTAATTATACATCCTTTCTGTTGAATAGCTTCAGTTCATTATTGTAACTGGTCACAAATACTTTCAGACAGGAAAATACACCATTAAACCTATTATATATTTACAAATTCTTCTAAGAAAAAGTGTACTTATATATGTATAAGAACTAAAAATTTCTTTTACACAGTATACAATTCGAGTTTTGATCATCACTGTTTCCACACGACTATTAAATCAAACAGTCGACATAAAATGTCCCAGGTTATTCCCATAGAAGTAAACCTTATTTTATATGAATCTACACAAACAGATATGTAATTAAACAACGAGTTAGTAATAAAAAGCTTAACCAATCACAACAGTTCGACTGGTGTTATCACTGAGTAACTGGACTAGCACATCATTGAAGAATTGTGACGACAGAAGCCAAGACAACTGATAACAGAAATATATATATAGTGGTATTCTACTTTATCTTCTGTGTGGCTCCTCTTTATCTTCCTTCCATGTCATCCAGCTTGTTTATTAACACATCGTTCATTAAATCTATCTCTCCACCATTCTATGCTCTCCATGCTGATATACATGTTTATATATATCTAAACCAAATACCACTTGTAAATCTTGTCAGTAATACCCACCAGAGAATGAGTTAAGAAGTTAATATTACAGATTTGAATTTAATTTCACTTCAGTTAAAAAGAATTTCTCTTAGCTATCTTCTAACTATAAAATAAGAAATGTCCAATTGTCATTAGAATTATTTATTATTCATTACATAACCAAACTATGCCTTAACTGAGGTGGATTTAAGACGCTATCAGTACAGTAGTCGGTCAGATCTGTCTGTCCGTCTGTCTGTTTTTGACATAGAACTTTGCACCGATGTGTGGCAGTTTGAGTCGCCACACTCCGTGTATCACACAAAGCAAGAGAAGAAAGTAGAAGAAATGCAAAATAGAGACAGTAGACAGGGATATGGGACAAAAGGAATAGTAATGACAAAGAACAATATAGTTTCCTTGGAAGTTATAAGTCACAAGCAGTGGATGTATCTGCGCCATCCATTGAGAACGACTTTGAGCCACATCACTGATTGTCTCCAGCCATTGGTTTTTACCATCCCGATGACCCCAACCAGGAAATCTACACCTTCCTACGTGACTAGGTGCCTGGCTTAAACTAACTGCTGTGGATTCCATTGACTAATGCAGCCATGTTTTGGTTTGACCGCCGCTAGCTCTTTCCCAGCCTGACCCTATGTCAGCTAATACTGCCCGTCGAGGAAGGCGATAACTAGGCATACGTAAGACGTGTCCTAACCATCTCAGTCGATGTAGTTTCACATCCTCGCCGATTGATTTATCCTCCTTACCTAGCTGGCAGTCGAACGATTCCTAACCTCAATATTGCTCACCTTGTTATACCACTTCGCATGGGAGAAAGAACGCAGGCACCTATGCTCAAAGACAGCCAATCTTTTCATGTGTTTCACTCTCAGTGGCCAGGTCTCACAGCCATCTGTCCGGTAGCTATTATTTTAAAATACTAGCACGTTACTAAAACTTTCACTCCTGGGCATAAACACAAGAGACCAATTCATAAATAATCCTTACCTCAGTATGCATTTCCTTCGGTAGCTTAGTCGGCTTCATTGATGACACTACCAGCTCACTAAATTCTGAAGCTCTAAACTTGAAACGTTTTTCAATATTAAGGATTTCCTGTTTCTTTACATCTTGAATCTATCAGTTCAATAAAATAAATAAAGACAATATATATGTATACATGCATTATTTTATGAATAAGGACAGTGAAAATACGTAAAAATCATTACTCACTATGTTAAATAATTGTACACCTACTTGTTCTCTCTCCAGTAACCCAATGGGTTGCTTAACTATAAGTAAATATGGTTCTGTTTCTCCGCTAATTACAGTGAATACATTGTTTTATACGATATGCTTCTGCTTGGATTCAATCGAAAGCTTGAAATGTGATCGGTTTTAATCAACCAGTTGTCAGAGTGATAAAATGAAATATTCAAGTGTTGGTTTGCGTACTGCTGAAGAATTCCAATCCAGTGCTCCTTGACATTGAAGAGTTTTCTAACTTTAGTTAGTTTGGGATTCGAATTATGCTGAAAGATAATTATCTTACCTCATCAACACTGTTGATATCAGAAGATTTAAATCTATTCTATGCACACACACACACATGTATCCATACTCAATCTCAAGATTGTTTGACTGACGACTTCCGTACAACTTCGTTGAAACACAAGTTCTATGTTTTTTTTTATTTTAATCGGGTTCAGTTTATTGGATCCACTTCAATATTTGCATTTAACCAAACGAAAGTTTAATATAGTTGAATTTCCTTCATGCTTTTTCCCTACTGACATGTTAAACTTCATGAAATTTTTGGTGTCTCGCTTCACTTTTATTCCTATGGAATATTATCGGTGATATTCTATGCTCGAAAAATAGATAGAAGTAGCCGTTCTTCTTCTCCTATATTTCTCTTTATCTTCATAACTTTGAAAAATAACAATATTCTGTTTATGAGAGAATTCATGTCGCTTATTTACTTCAAAAATGGCTCAGTCATTTAAAGGTCAATGTGAATACATCTCAGTTCAACCAGTCCATCGACAACACAGTTTATATAATATGCAAAATGAGTACAAAATCTGTTTTCTCACTAAAAATTTAAAACTAAGTGCTATCCGATCATTATCCACACGTGAAACTTGTTATGCTACGCCTTCTTCATATGTGTCTTTCGAATATGTTTGATTTGGAGATAAAGGTAAATGGAGGGGCAATGGTGGAATAACTGTTCTGTTTCATCGCTGACACCATATCATATGTCTGTGAGGCCAAGTTAAACTTTAAACGCCACTGACTGCCAATCAGCGAATGACCTTAAATATTTTAGTGAATTTCATCCACGTGAGTTGAAGGTTCTAGTCTACTTGATTCGAGTCAAATGCCCGCTCTAACGCAGTTATAATTCCAGTTTGGTGAAGATAAGCAGTTTCCAGTATTGCTTGGATATAGGGTTGCTTCGGAAGGAAAGGATTTCTTCATGTTGAGGTGTTATGAAAAGCTTCATTAGGTCAGTTGATGGATATGTGCATCGTTGTGCAATTTGTTTCAGACGAGTTAGTGTGTGGGCGAAGGTGAGGTGATAATTCCAACATTTTGTAAGAACATATTTTTTGCCAGGTCCTATCTGTCCTTATTCGAGACTTTGTATATTTGTAATTACTGGGTTTTAAAATAGCCTGTAAGAAAGGTAAAGCTTCTGAAACTGAATTCAGTCTCGTTTCAATAGTTCAGTGGTACCAGCACACATCAATTCTATGGGAGGTTAAAAAACAGGATTAGAGCCATTGACGGATCTCAAGAGAATATCCTTTATAGTCACTTAGATGAGTATATGTACAGAATGTGGTGTAACTTTTCTAGTGATGCTCCTATGTCGAGCTGGAAGATGTTATTATCACATGCCAGAGAAAGGTATCCTATATAGCAGTTTGTAGGCAATTTTTTCATAACCAATTATGCCTCCTTCATGTGATTGGTGCACTCCAGGTAATTCGCTGATTGGTAGTTAGTGATGCTTAAAATTTAAGTTTGCCGTCTGTGCTTTCAGTCTGTTTGTAAAATGTTTCATCATCAGTTTGACAACCTTATATACTTACTCGATGTTAAGAGAAATAATTACAGCTTAGAAATCTTTGATGATTTCCTGTCAAAATTTAACGTAGACACTTATCTGAGGTACCCTACATTGGTCGTGGTAAACGAAAGTCCTTACGGATAGTGTCTTCACTCATTACGTGCTCTACAGTGGTTATGATGTTCGGACGTGCACTGCTGTATGGCATTTCAAATTAACCACTATCTTTAAGCGGATACCCTTCGTTTTTCGAATTTGACTAAAGCATTGATAATAAGCATTCATTAATAGGTTTTAACCTCTCCTAGTTAACTAGAGTGCTAATTTTCTAGTCGGTTCCAAGCCCGGGTAAACAGGGACAGTTGTGCATGGGGCTAGTAACCCCAGACTACTACATCTCTCAAACTGCCAGAGAAACTTCAAAGCGCAGAAAAGGCAAGATACGCCTTCATCAACCTGAAATCATTTTGGAAATCTCCTACGCTCAGTCAGCATAAAGAACAAGATTCTGATTTTCAACACAAGTATGAAGTCGGTCCTTCTATATGGGTCAGAAAGTTGTACTGCGTATCACGAAAAGGATTTCCAACAGGTCACAGCAGATTTTTATCAACAGTTGCCCCCTTTGCTAGCTGCATACTGAAGATCAAATGGCCAGGCGGTCAGAAAGAATTAGTAATAAGAAACTCTGGCCGGGAACAAACCAACCAAGAGCCGATTGCTCACCAAATACGCAGAGCGAAATGGAGATTGATTGGGCATACACTGAGGAAACCATAGTATGACATCACGCGCCAGGCCATTGCTCGAGTGGAATCCAAATAGGAGATGACGAGTGGGTCGTCTGTGTGAGGGTGATATGGAGAAGGTCGTGTGAAAAAGAGATGAGAGATAATGGGCAATTGTGGGCCCAGCTGAAGAGGACAGCAGAAAATAGAAGAAAGTGGAGATATGTTGTCAAAGAACTATGTTCCGTTCGGAACTCGAGGAAATAATAATAATAGGTTTTGCTCATATCTCTGAAGCTTTGGCAGCAACACTGGAATTTACTGGAAAAAGTTATAGACAAGATAATGCATTTGGAACTATTCCTTCACGCTTGTTTAATTTCAAAGTAAAGACTGTCACTTAACCGAGAAGCCTTGGTAAATATTTTCCCCACCACCACCAAAAAACAGATATCTTAAATGACTTCAAATATTAGAAATTTAAGATGAGATGAAATCCAACAAGGCCAATTATTTAATTCCACCTGGTAGCCTCCAATGGAATCAGTCAAAATTATGCTTAAGATTTGTCCATTACTTCATCAAAACAATCTGAATAGTGAGAGATACAGATTTACCAACTACTCATATTAACCAGTAACAAACATCGTAAATCTCTGCTCAACACTGGATAACAGTGAATTTACTAATGTACCTGCTGTCCTTTACACTGATAACTGACTAATTGTGGACACCTGTATTTCAAAGAATACCTGAATTCTCAATGAAGATTTAGTCAGTACCACTGAGCTGTACGACAACAGCACATGCCAAGTGATCCACAACGGAAAACTCAGCGAGGCGTTTGGAGTAAACACAGGAGTCAGATAAGGGTGCTTATTACCACCAATGATATTCCTAATTGTGGTGGACTGGATTATGCGTCAGACAGTGGGAAACGAGAAGACAGGGATATCCTGCACCGACGTGAAGAACCTAGAAGACCTGGATTTCACGTGTGGATGATTTATGTTTGATGTCACACAAAATCGAAGACTTACAAGCGAAAACCGACAAACTGGTCAAAGAAGCAGCCAGAGAAGACAGGACTCCAGGTGAATATAGACAAGACAGAGGTTATGAAAATAACCAACCAACAACAGCAGCAGCAGCAACATCCAGCGCCAATCACCATCAACGGGAGGGATTTGAAAGAGGTTACTTCATTCACTTATCTAGGGAGCATTGTCTCAACTACAGGAGGAACGGACGAGGATGTCAAATCGAGAATCGGGAAGGCGAGAAACACATTCACCAACCTGAAACCAATCTGGAAATCTTCGTCACTCAATATCAACAACAAAATTCGGATTTTCAATATAAATGTCAAGTCAGTCACTTCTTCTATACGGATCAGAAACTTGGCGGGTCACAAAGAATATTTCCAACAGCCTGTTGCAGACCTTTATCAACAGATGTCTTCGCTCTCTACTGAAGATCAGATGGCCGGAAAGAACAAGAACCAACAAGAAACTATGGGAACAAACAAAACAAGAACCAACCGCTCAACAAATATGCGGGAGAAAGTGGAGATGGATTGGACAGTCGCTGAGGAGGCCGCTGGGTGACATCGCGCGTCAGGCCAGTGCTCGAGTGGAACCCGAAAGGGAAGCGGTGAGTGGGACGTCCAAGGGTGACATGGAGGAGATCATGTGAAGAGGAGTTGAAACAGTATGGATTAACATGGATGCAGATGAAAAGTATAGCAGAAGACAGAAGCAAATGGAGACGTGCAGTTGAAGCCCTATGTTCCACTAGGAACCCAAGAGAACAATAATAATAATATACTGAGCTTTATTGATCTTACTAGTGAGTGAAGCATTCTCCAGTCTCTCCCCCTTCATTCAGCTTACTAGAGTGAATATTTCAATTCTTTTTACTCCTTGAATGCATTAATTACACAAGATCAAAATATTTTAGCATTTAACATTCACTTTCTGTTCATTGTATATGTAATCAATATTTTAATTAAAATAAATTTAAGTAGAATTTGAAGTAATAAAATTCTAACCTGAGGATGACTTCTTATATTGTCTTCAAATGACTCTATGCTTCTTTTAGCTCGTCTATGCAATCCATACGGGAGCTGTACATCATCAAGACATTGTGGTGAAGAAATTTCGTAAACATTTGCAAACGGCAGCTAAATGTTTGTATTGAAAGCAAAAATTAAAAAAAATAGAAATAACATTAGGATTATTGATATTATTATGATAATTGAGAATTATTGTTTAATTTAATGTCAAAACGTTTAAATCTGGTCTAAAGATTCACACAATTTGTTAACAGTGGACAGAGGTTTTTGTTCCAAACTGACTCTTCAGAAGTCAATGAATGCATCAAGACCAATTAGTTTCCAAGGAACTACTCAGATTAATAATAATAATAACTGCATTGAAGGTGATCTTCTCTGAGTTTCAGTGAGAAGTTGAGATTTTTGTAATCAGAAAATATGAAAAATCAGTAAACATGCTTAAAACTCTAATACTGAGAAAGCTTACTAAATGATATAAATTTAACAGAATAATAAAAATACAACCACCAGTTAAATGTTGACATCTTCATTGCGATAACTGAGATAACTATGAACTTTGGTCTATTTCCTTAGTTAGTAGGCAATCGATATTGTAGAACATTGTTTTGCTGCATCCCTTCAGCTTTTCACCTGTCTGTCTGTTTTCTACATAGAAATTTGCACATATGTGCGGCAGTTCAAGTCGCCACACTCCATGTAGCAAGAGGAGAAATGCATAATAAAGACAGTAAACAGAGGTGTGAGACAAAGGTATAGTAATAACGAAGAACAAAACAGTTTCATTGGAAATCATAAGTCACAAGGAGTGGATGCATCTGCGCCACTGAGAACGATTTTGAGCCATGTCACCAATTGTTTCCAACCATCAGTTTTTACCGTCCCGAGGACCCGAACCAGGAAGTCTACACCTTCCTACGTGGCTTAGACTAACTGTTGTAGATTTCATTGACTGGTGCCATGTTTTGGTTTGACCACCGCTAGCTCTTTCCCAGCCTGACCCTATATCCACTAACATTGCCCTTCGAGGAAGGCGATGACTAGGCATGCGTAACACATGTCCTAACCATCTCAATCGATGTAATTTCACAGTCTCGTCGATTGATTTCCCCTCTCTCCTTACCTAGCACTCGACCGACGCCTAATGTGAATTTTGCTTACCTTATTATACCACCTAACACGGGAGATAGAACGCAGACACCTATGATCAAAGACAGCTTATCTTTTCATGTCTTCCACTCTCAATGGGCAGGTCTTACAGCCATAAAGGAGGACGGAGCGGACTGATGAGCAGTACACACGCCCTTTGGTCGATAGTCGGATATCACGTCTACGCTAGAGACGGCGTAAACTGGCATATGCGAAACTAGCCCTCTGTATTTGTGCTGAGATTTCATCAGACATCAACCTATTGGTGCTGATGGTACTTCCCAAGTAAGTGAAGCGGGACTGCTTTTCACCTGGTATACAATTTATGCTCATCGAAGATAGATAATATATTCTAACAGGAAAAGAAATAATCTAAACACCTGAAGTGTAAACAAATGCTCATTGAATCTGTAGCCATATACAGTAGTTATTCAAATCTGCAATATAATCGTTAAGCTAAACACAGCATAACACTGTTGCTTGTTGTATGAGTCTAAATTATAACAAAACCTAGAAGTTTAACGTCTCATTAACTGGATGTAATTTTCACCTAATCAATATTGTTATCATACATAGTATGTGTAAAGAATTTCACTAATTAGTGAGTAAAAATATTACAAGCTTGAGTTTTTTTTATCGTATTATTATTATTATCATTGATAATAAATTTAAACACTGATGTTGAGACGTATTTTACGAAGCACTACTAAAAATACCTTCAGAAGTTGACTATCTGATGTTTATATTTTTAGGTCAAACAGACTTTGACCATAATTACATTAAAGTTTCCAATAAATTCTATGATGGAGGATCACTTATTGCGTGTGCTACAATACTTTTTACTACCGTTTTGTGCAACTCATGCAAGCAAAATAACATTCTCTTTCCTTCCTGCATAGGTGGTTGTATGGTAGTTATCAGATAAAGTGCTGAAATCAGCGTCATCGCTACTGAAACTAACTTCTTTTTAAATTAAGAAGTTATACGAATCGGGCATAACTCAACGCCTTCTCCTTCATCTCTTACAGTTTTTCAACTCTTGCATCTTACCTATCCTTCTTTATTGTTCACCCTTATTCTTTCCTAGGTTGCATAAAAAAGACTTTGTCACACTTTGTAGGGCTCTGAAAACTGTCAGTAGGGTGAAAGCTTTCCCACTGAGCCACATCGTTGACATCGTCATTACTGATAGGCATTTTACCGCAATCAACAAATTTACTAAAGGGATTTTTTCAGACCGTGAGCATCCGCTTTACCCGCAGTTTTCAGCCTGATTTTCCCCAGGTAAAACAATAAGTCATTTCAAAAGACTTTATGCGCACACGTCTAAGTACTAAAAATCCACGATACCATATACATGGTAGGTATTTTATGTGATGAGAATAGTGTGAGGCACGAACCAACCAACCTTCGTACCACTAGTAAATAAACAGTTTTCTCCACCCTTATAACTTCAAGCTTTACTGTTCTTTATTCTTCATATATTTATAATCCCCCCATTCTGTTGTTTATTTTCTCATAAGCGTAAATATCATTTAAGCTGTGTAATAATTGTCATTTATTTTTGACTTTCTCTTCACCATGTAATATCAAGAGAGCATACTAAAATTTCCATACAGTATCGGAAACACTGTTTGACACAAACATACTGTTAATATTATTAGAGATATTATTCTCATTTTGTATTTTGCATATTTTTCACTTTATTGCTACGGTAAATGTGGGCAAATTCCTGTGGTTAATTTTATTTATACTGTGAGTAAAGTAGATACAATATTGTGACAAATTCTGAGAATTATAAGCACTGTTTTTTTAGAATAAAGCAGATTATTATTAATATCCTGTTATGCAACTATTTCAGTGAATTATGTAATAATTTCAAATGGTATGAAGTTCTTATCAAACTAAATTTAATCATTATGGACAGAGAATTAGAAACTGCTATCCATTTATAACAGTTCAGTTTCGAGAGTAGAAAGCCATTGCAGAAGATGAAAACACCTTCTCAACTGCAACCAAGAAGCAGAACTGAATGCAGTTTCGCTTCTTTTGTTAACAAGCAATACACTAGTTCCAGATTCTTTACGATTTCAATCAAAATAGTTTGGAACTGTAGAAATATTTGTGCGGTGTGTAATGCTTACAGCTTCTAAATAAGCAATTCAGCGAAAATACTTTGTAAACGTCACTTCAGAGCGCTTTTTCACTATTTCCGTTTAACTTTATCGTTTAGTCACTTTGTAACTTTACATTAAGTAAAGTGACAAATAAAGAAATCTCAACTAGGCCTTTCTATTGTCTTTTCTGAATCCCAATTTATACTTTCTTTGGATCCAAAGAAAACACGACTGCATATGCAACAAGTTAGTTTAGCCCCCAACATTATCACCCAAAGACTGTGTGACTTCACAAGTAATCAAACATTCGATATTAGGTGGTTGGAGCCAATCGGCAGGCGGCCTTGGAATTAGGTCTCGTGCTAGTTAGCACTCATCAGCAAGGTGTATTTGCAAGCTTAAAGGATAAGACGCACTACGCCAGTAGGTGTATAGCGTCTAATCGAAGTAACCAAACAGTCATTTAATAATACCTGAAAAATAACACAAAAATGTATTCAATATGAACAGTTTCCAAGTACTTGTGCGTCTTTATTATCCAAATAATTATAACATTTAACAAATGATAACATCCGGGTAAGGATAACAAAGCCAGATTTAATAAATTAAGACAGGCTTTCATTATTCTGAGTTCGATGTGAAGATCCACAACATTCAAGTCAATAAACAAGACACAAATTTACAACATTAAAATCGAGCCAATCCCAGACGCTACATGTTTCAGAAACTTGCCAAACCTATTCCCTAAAGCATTTTCAACCTACTTCAGAGTTTAAGCAACACCTGCCTTCGCTTGATACTGAAGATGCATTAGTCAGCTGGAAAGGATAAGCAAAGTGAAACCATGGCAAGCAAGGAAAATAGCCAACAGTCTACCTCTGTACTAGTATGTGGAAGTAAATGGAGACGGACTAGACATACTCTGGGAGGACTGTTGAGAGTAATCGTACGCCAGGTTGTCAAGCGGAACCCAGATGGGAAGTCAGTAGATGGTAGTTCACATGTGACATAAAGAAATTGGGAGCTTCAAGGTAGTCACGAAGCCTGGTGAAAGTGACAGCAGAATAGCTCAGGACCATAGCAGTGTGACACAGAGGACAATTTTCAACTCAGAACGCTAGGAATGAGTGATGGCTAAGATGTTCCTATTGTATGTATATTTAATTTCACGCAGCCCCCGCTATATACCATTTAGTGTCAGTGTTCCAAGCATGATTTTTCGCACTGTGTTAATTCTTTCGTGATTTTGCATCAGTAAGTATGTTAACAAGAAATTGGAGTGATGGCAAATATGAGGACTAAACACCCGAAAGTCAACTCAGTAATTATCTGATTATTGAGGATTGAGGCACTCAAATAAGTCTTCGAAAAAGCAACAATATATGCATTTGTAGTATCGAAATTCCTAGTGGTTTTAAAAGTAGTTAGTCCACAAGACCGAGGGAATTAAGAGTATTAAGGTCATGATTAGACTGGAGATACGGTTAGGTATCATTTAAATGCAAGGTGTAAGCCGATGTAATTTCGGGAAGTTGGAGAGTATTAAACCAATATATGTGTCAAAATACAATGAATCACAAATCATAGCGTTTTATTCCATCAAAAAAATGCGTTTATATACCGCTGTTTTCGTAGGATATGATGAAATTAGTGGCACCAACACTGACTTGTTTTCCTGTGCAGCTCTTAACTTAAACTTTAGAAATTATCAAAAGCATTACACAGAATGTAAAGTAGATTCTATTGGTGTATGATTCTTTATTTCTAGTCAAGTCCTGTAGAATAATATTCAGCCTTCCTCATGAAACATTCTAGGACGTTGAGTATTAGTTTTAACCTAATTTTGATGGGATTTATTATTACAGAGAGGATATTCAGGAAAACGCTTCTACTAAACGCAGACACTTACGATATTGTGCACTGAGTAAGTCGTCAACTAAGCCTCGATAATTATGTATTTTTGTATCACTTGGTGATCTTCAGAACCTCACCAATGGCTGTATCAAAATGATTATTACTACTATTATTACTAGAGACCGAGCTTATACAGCCAAGCAACACTAAAAACTGGTCATGATACACAAACAAATGTGATTCATAACTTTCCATTTTGCATTATTCAAATAAATATACTAATATTAATTAGTTAAGGTACGATACAAAAAATTCCAAATTAAATTTAGAAATCGAAGTGATGAATTCCTACAGTGTTTCAAGAAATAAGGCTTTTTACTGAACTTTTCACAGGTGTTTCGAGTTTTTCTGTCACATTTCTGCACATAATAAATAGAAATTGAGTTCAAATTAGGAACTCATAGGTCTTTTTAATTCACAAGTAGAAGCACTGTTGTTTTGGCCATTCACAAATATCTCACTAACAAGAGTCGTTTCCTTTTCATTCAATCTCATTCATCAAAGTAAAACAAGTATTCATTTACCGAATTCTTATGCTAAAAAGCCTCTTTTTAATTTGTACTGTATGTTATGTTGCAGGTGACAGGAGATAAAGCCAGACGACTAGTCTTACAAAGGTTCTCACTACTGATTGACTTATTAATGGTGATGTAAACTACAACCACCTTGCCAGGAATATTGCACTATTATTCCTGAGAACTCACTTCATTCAGGCCAGAGGAATTGAGCTTAGAGTTCTACTCTCCTAGTGGCCATTTTAGACGAAATTTTTTTTCTTCAATGAACATCTAATTACGGAAATTCTGCGTTAAAACATTTTTCCTTAACTGTTAAAACTTGAAGCTTCATTGTAGTTTCATATTATCTGCGTACTGCTGTCAGCTACTGCTAATTCCGTATAAAAGGTAACGATAGAAGTCTTAGGCGAAAAACGACTACGTTCATCGTTAAAACGTAAAAAGCTCAAGTATTCTGTAAACATATTTCACGCACACTTGGACTAGTTTAACAGCTATAATCGGAAATCAAATGTTCTGCTGTTACGATTACTACTTTTCATACAACATTATGATCACCTGGCACCAAAATCATCGCGGTTAATATTCCAAAACTTCTTCCTGCAGAGAATTTATTGTTAAACTCGTGAAAGTGAAAGGTAATATAAATGTGCGAAATTAAGCACTAGAAAAACTATGCTTCCTCTACAATATTATAAAAAACACTCATTTAATGTAGAAAGCTTCGAAAATTTCAGCAAGTTTTTTCGCAGTAAGTTTCGAAAATATACATTACTAACCTTTCCGATTACTGTACCGCCGAAATCACTAACGATCAATTTAAGTTTATCCTCAGGAAGATCTGACTCGATTGCGTAATACTTACCACATGACAGAAAAGCAGTTGGTATATTGCACAGAAGTACTATAGTCAATATGCCCAGCATCGTGCACGGCAAATAATTCAACAGATGAATAAGTGCGATCTTAAGGCTATCAAAATTTGGAGTAGTAAAACAAAAATCCACTTATTATTTTTACTCTTTATTTAGCAATTCGGGATGAGTTTAGGCTAATTTGCCGGAATTTTTCAATCTGGAATTGTTGTAATGCTAATTCTTTTTCTGAACATTTTATTGAACCTTTGTTATACTTCACTTGGCAACATAAAAATTGGACGGAGAAATACAAGTCCTTTCCATGCACAATGTTTTAAAAATTTAGCAGTATTTCGAACTATATTTAAGATAACTTAATTGGATTTAAACTGCTAGGTTACCCTCACTTATAAACAGGTAAACAAATGAAATTAACGATTATTCATAATGCATTGTATTGATACCATGAGATAGATTCCTTTTTCCGTTCGCTGTGTGTGATTCTTACTCCCTCTGTCTTTATTCAATTCACCCCATTTTTCAGTCATAAGAACAGTTATTTTAAGTTCGTTTCCATGCATTTTCTCCTGCTGACATTCATAATCCCGTGTAGTTTTTTTTCAAAAGCTCTTTAAATCTATTTTCACACCTCCTAACTTCCATTTCAAGTTGAAAATGATTATTTCAATTTTGTTTCCATGCTCATTTTCATGCACTTGTAATCCGTTCTAATCCTGTGTAATTTTGTTTCTAAGCCTCTCGTAAACCATATCTAGTTGAAAATAATTGTCACCTTTTATTCGCCTTCGTAATTATGTGGAATCAAATAAGAATTGTATCCATGTAAAATTATGTATTTAAATGCGATTGTACGGCTTTTGAAAAGGAAATCGTCGAAAAGATATCTTTGGTGAACTTCATGTCCTCCTCTTTCTAATGTCCTTATGGTTGCTTTCCACGATCTGAAAAAGAGCAAGGACCCTTTGACAGTGAAGGAACTCAGCAGGTTTGCATGTTACCCTGCCAAACTTTCCGAAGCAAATGAGAAATTGGACTTCTTCAAGAGATGTATTAATAATTGTGAATATCCCAAATGCATCTGGAAAGCGCTGCATAGCTAGGTTATCAACATCACAATGTTAAATTTGCTGAATGCGATTGCAGCAAGTCATTAGGATGTTGAAGATGTGAAGATGGTCACTATTGTTATCTTTTAACACAATTGTACACACTTAGCGCACAATTTAAATGATTAGCAGATTTAAACACGGACAACTACCCTATTTGTTGTGATATGATTTATATTGCTTAGTAAACATTACAAAATTGTTTGGCTACGTATGGTAGTGTGAAGGCAATATATCCTCACACATCCATTCCAATTTATCAAAGAGTTTAATTGCGTGACTTCAGATTAACCGCTGAGAGTAACTCCTCAAATCTGACTGTATATCACTCTGTAGGCTATCGGCTTATGAACTTATTTACATTTGGAAACTAAAATCTGTCAAGTGCTGACTTTTCTGACCATCTGTTACTTTCCTAGTTCCGAACCACGATGCGTGTCTCTCACACCGCAATACAGATTAGATTAATCCTGAGAGATATATTGATAATGATATATTCTCACTTTATGAACATGAGTCGAGTCCTGAATTATTTTTCACAGTTTAAAATTATTGGACTCATTACCATGGCTTAATAACTCTGAATGTTATTGGTTCAGATTCCCAGTTAACAGATTCCAATATTAATTTTTAAGTCAATTTTGTTCTTCTAGCTGACTGACTGAACCAAAATGTCTGGCTTCTGTTGACATGTTGAAACTAGCGTCCTGGATTACTATAACCACCAATCAAATGACGCCATGGTAGATTCTTTACTATTATTCTTATTTACTCCTTTGATTCTGAGCTGAACGCGGCGTTGTAATTACACATCCAGACTACAATTTTGGCCCGTTTTACGACTACCCACGGACTTTCCTTTTCATATGACTTTCTTCAGGTTAATACTGGAAACCCAGTGATCGATTCAGCAGCTCTACGAGAGAAGCCTTTCCCATATTCTACCTCTCTATCCTTTTGTTTTTCTTCAGCCACTTTTCACTGGGTTGATATTTTATCGAGCTCCTCGCGGATAGCATCCTGTTCATTTGAAATAGTGTTCTCATATATCTGTTACGTGTTGCCTCTTCTGATTCCGTTGCCACTTTGTCATAGTGCTGTATTTTTCCTTTTCCATCACTTCTCTGAAGATTGTAACGGATTCGTCCTTTCGTGGTTGTTCTCTGGAACACTTTATCTTCTGCCTCATCATCTTCGTCTCCTATATCAAATTCCATTTGCCTGAAGTGAAACATTCTGTGGTCTACATGTCGTTCGTGTTCAGAATATCTATATTAATTTACCTCCTCCCAATCCCACAGAGTCCCAGAGCTTTGGCGAGCCGGTTTTCTGGTTAATCCTGCATAATATCCACAATCATTTCCCGATAGCTTGATGTCGGCAGACACCACACAGTAAATGCTTGGTGTGGCCTACGGTGAAATGACACCAAATTCAGACTGGGAGTCCAATAAGTGGTGGGTTCATAGCACATTCTCACTTAAGTTGCCTATCAAAGTATATGGCAACTCCCGCCTTCCTTGTTATCACTATCTCCCCTGACCAGAATCATATCACTTATTCTGACTCCGTTGTCTGCGATAGTGGGGGTTGGCCAGATTTCAGTAGGGGTGATTATTTTAAGGGGTAGGAGTGACTTAAGGTTTCTGAGTTCATCTGCATTTCCACGCATCCCTCCAACATTGCCATGTATGCAGCTGACAGTGAGTCTCACAACCTCGGCGTGTTGTGGGTTATTATAATAATAATAATATAATAATTACTTTATTCCACAACAATAACAATTTACAGCATGGAATTTTCAGCGTTTCATTTTACATATTGCATTGGTTTAGCTCTGTTTATAATTATATAAATGTATAAAATTTTAAAAATATTGATAGTTAATAGGAAAAATAAAAACCCCAACAAAATACACCATTTCTAGGTCATAGTGAATAACAAATAAATAATATAACAAATCACACATGCAATAATATGCATCATTACATTTTATAGTTTAGTTAATGATTTAAAAGTTGTAAAAGTTCTTTTCTGATATTCGCCTCCTCACACAATACTCGTGCCAAATATGGTACGGTCGAATTTTTATATTTTGTAGAACGAGCATAAATGTTTATGAAATTTCTTTTGGTCTTACCCGAAGAGATACAAGGAAACAAATGTGAATAAAGAGGATGTTCACTATCAGACAAAATAACTTTAGCTAACTTTTTACAAGAATTCATATGCCTATTGACAACAGTGTCGGTTAGTTGAGTCAAAGGGATAGCACTGACCCTACTTACAGCCTTCAATGTTCTTCGTAGTATTATATGGTCTTTTTTGAGTAGCCCAGGGAAGAATAATAGGGAACAATAAAGAATGATGGGCAAAACACATGAATTAATAAATTGTATGAGAAGAGATTGGGTTATACCTGAGTGCCTCAACTTCTTTATGTAATAAGTCAGACAAAATCTTTTTAGAAACTATAAGAATATGAGACGACCAGCAAAGGTTTGAAGAGAAACTAATGCCAAGATAAGAAACACTTAACTTACTCTCTATCATGTTACCATCAATATTACAACAATCATGAGATTGGATCAATCCATGCATGTCTTTTTCACTTCTCAAGCTGAAATCAACAGTATCACATTTAATTGGATTTAGTTTAAGACCATTTGAGCTAGACCAATCCTTAACTTCAGCTAAGAAGCTGTTCATATGGGAACAATCCGATGTGGAAACTACAGGGACAGAAACGGTCAGATCATCAGCATACTTAATGAAGTTAACTTTGAGTGAGTTTGGAAGGTCATGCAAAAAGAAAGAGAAAAGAAATGGAGAAAGTACTGCACCTTGAGGCACACCACTTTCAGTTAGCTGAGAAGTGGAGCGCTTTCCAGCCAAAACAGTATGCTGTTTCCTATCCTTAAAATAAGAAGACAACCATCTAGTTGCCCAGGTCTCTGTCTGTGCTGAAATCATCTTTCCTAATAAAAGTGTCCTAGGAACCGAGTCGAAAGCTGCAGTATAGTCTAAAAAAGCTGTTCGAACGAACTTAGCACCCTTATCAAGGCAGGAAACAATATTGTGGTGTAGTACAATGGCTGCATCTAATGTACTTCTTCCACACTTATAAGCAAACTGCTTAGGGTCACTAAAAGCTTTTAAAGAAGGTTTAAGAATATTCAAAAGAAGTTTCTCCATAGTTTTCAAAAAAGGAGATAATATAGCGACCGGTCTAAACTTTATACCTGCTTCAGAAGATGATTTCTGTACAGGTACAACCTTGATTTCTTTCCAGTCAGCAGGTACCGTTTCCTTGTTGAATGATGCATTAAACATTTGAGTAAGAGGATGACACAAGATGTCTGCACACTTTTGAAGAAGAATGCCTGGTACACCATCTGGACCAAGGCTGTGTGTTGGATTTAAAGATTTCAAACATAATAGTACATCCTCTTCTTTAAAACCCGGAAAATGACCATTATCTTGACTAGGTACATCAGGTACAGGCATATTAATTTGTTTCATGATAAATGATTTGTTTAAAGCATTAACATCAGAATAAGCATCAACAGACATTTGTTTTTTACTTGTAAGTTTATTGAAAAGTTTCCAAATGTTTGAAGGATTTTTACATGATAAAAATTTTTCATTATATAGTCTGTTCAATCTTTTTATTTCAATTTTTATAAGGGTGTTTATTTTACGGACACCAGTATTATCACAGTTCTTATACAACTTCTCTTTTTGTCTTCTAAGTTTTTTCAGCTGCAAAGAAGAGATTCTGTCAAATCTCGAAAAGTGTTTCATATGGACAGCAAATTTCCAAACAAAACTTCAGATAATCGGTTATATTAGAAACAGTAGCATCCAACTTATCGTCAGTAAATAGTTCCCAGTTGGTATCATACAACATGCTTCTTAGTGCTAGAATGTTGTCATGGGAATATGAACGTTCATGTATCTTCTTTGTTAAATGACTAAACAACTTTTGTTGTAACTTGCCGTACACTTTCGGTAAAATACGAATAATGCAGTGGTCAGAGTTTAACAAAGGCGCTCTCCTTCGGGTTTCATATACATCACGGTCGTTTATGAAAACCAGGTCTACTGATTTGTCCAGACGTGTATTAAACTTGACTAGATTCTCATGACCAAGTGAAGTAAGAAAGCTGTGATCACATGAATTAAAATCACCACAGACTATAGACAGCGAGTTTCCGAATGCAGGAGCAGCGAATTCAGTAAATTCATCTGCAAACGTAACTATATTTGAAAGGCAACAATTGGGTGTTATGTAGATATTTGTTATGTATATGTAAGAATATTTACTTGAGTGTTTTGGGCGACACCTGACGGTTATGCAGTCTATATTGTCACTAGAATAATTGAAGCAAACGTGATTTGATGTAGACCAACTTGTGTTTATAAAAGTGGCTACCCCTCCTCCACATTTTTTCTTAGAACTTTTTCTATCTTGTCGAAAAACTTTATATCCATTTAATGAAACTAGATAGAAGTATATATATTTATTCCTGTTTATGCAGGAACATACCAATTGTACAGGCATGGATAAGTTATTATATAAATTACAGTTTGTTTGTTCAATCTAACATTAGAGTCAGTCAGAACAGTCTGCAAAATAGTCTGTCTGTGTAACACATAAAGAAATATAGAAATATTGTCTTCGCATTAACAAAAAACCCAGACTTCAGATGAATGTGATACAAATATCTGGGAAAAATAAAGCTTGAAGTCAATTCTCCTATAAAACTTTGTTGTGAACAGCATCCGTGAGATAAAGTTTATTGATGTATTATTTTGATTCAATAATGTATTTATTCCATTTTTGTCAGCAGTCTTATCGTAGTTTTATAATAGGAAAGAAATTTGATCTTTGATACGAAAATTAGATAAGGTAATGTTAGATTGTTTTACTGCATCAAATGAGGTCAATTCTAGAACTATCCATTTGCGCCATTTGCGTCAGCATGGCAGACTGTACATGTAAGTTGAGTAATACATTGATAACTGTTTGAAAACCAGTTGCTTCTTTATTTCAGATCAAGAATACTCCTTGTACAGAATGTTAGCCAGCGTTTTCAAGTGGTTGCATCGGATCGTTCATGGAATTTGAGTTTGAATTTACATAAATGGTCATTTCAGTTTGGATGTTGGGTTGTTCGACCTCAACCAGGAGGTATATAGAAGATTAAGCTCAGCAGGGAGATAAAGTATGTAAAAATGATTATCATCATAATGCTGGTGCAGCCAAGTCTCTTGTATTGCTAAGACGCCTGCGTTTCGATAAACATTAGAGTACATTAGGGATTGAAGATAATCCATTTTGTTGGACAGGGATCTACAATTAGTGCTAACGAGTTCAGGAACAGTCATTTGATTAATTTCTGTACGTTTCAGTGCACGCTGCCATCCACAGTGATGCTTTTTTCTCAATTTCTGTGGATGACACAACGCAGTAGGTTGTAATGATTTTAAAAATGCGCGATTATAAATAATACGATTAGGACACATTATTGATAAATTAAAACAAAATTAAAAGAGCAAACCGAAGCAATTTTGCAAAATGTTGTAAGGTGGAATTTTTGGTAGCCCTATGTTAAAGCAGGCCGCCAATGTTAGTTAACATTACGTTGTCTGTTGGTAGGGGACTTTATATTGAGACCATTTGGTTGTTTCTGATTGAACTGGCTTGCTGCTTTTTTCTCTTGGATTCAAGTAGGTCACGGGTGGCACTGACTGCTACTCTCAGTGACGCATCGCTGTAGTGTCACTAAGACTTGGGGAAATAGTGATACCTCAGTTTTCTGCTTCCTTATGGTTCGAGGTCTATTTTCGCAGGATCGGACGTGTCCTCCTAATTTACCCTTGGTCTTATTCCACCATTAGATTACTAGAGCCAACTGTTCCTGAGAGTTGAATTTTACAGTCCGCAGTCTTAAGGAGCTAATCGATGTGAGATCAGAGGATGATGAAGCCGGAAAATAGGGATTGTTCCGGAAGCACCAAGGGCCATCTGAGATTTGATTTAATAATAATATATATTTCCTATCAATGTAGGACACACCAGTTGTACAGGCATGGATAAGTATTATTTAAATTACATGAATTTGATTTATAGTGAAATTACATGGTTGCTGTCCTCTCTGATATCAGTTAGTGAGCACATTCTGATAGTTAGTCGTTCAATGGAGCACATAAAGAAATATAGAAATATTGTCTTCGCATTAACAAAAAAACCCAAGTACGTGTCGGATAAATTACAAATATTCGGGAAAAAAATAAAGCTTGAAGTCAATTCCTCCATATAACTTTGTTGTGTGCGGCATCGTATCTTGTTTTATGCTCAAATTGTGTATTAATTTAAAATGAGTGATTTATTTTTATGATTTTGACATCACTTAAATTGCAAGTAATACCAGATGTGAATTCAACTGAATGTAGATTAATATTGGTCATTGTCAAGCAGATTTGTTTTACTGCACTCAAGTCAGCCAGAGCCCGCCATTTGTCACTGCATGGTTGTTCCGCACTAGTAAGTTGATAAACGCGTAGAAAGCTATATAAAAACCATTTTAGATCGTTGACAGTGCTTGTATAAGATGCTGTACAGCGTCTTGTTATGGTGACAGTGGATTTCATCAAGGATGCTGAGCCATTACTAGCCAAACCTTGAGGGATGATATATGAGTAAGTGACTTATAAATATAAATATAAATATAAATATATATTTTCCTATCAATATAGGACACACCAGTTGTACAGGCATGGATAAGTATTATTTAAATTACATGAATTTGATTTATAGTGAAATTACATGGTTGCTGTCCTCTCTGATATCAGTTAGTGAGCACATTCTGATAGTTAGTCGTTCAATGGAGCACATAAAGAAATATAGAAATATTGTCTTCGCATTAACAAAAAAAACCCAAGTACGTGTCGGATAAATTACAAATATTCGGGAAAAAAATAAAGCTTGAAGTCAATTCCTCCATATAACTTTGTTGTGTGCGGCATCGTATCTTGTTTTATGCTCAAATTGTGTATTAATTTAAAATGAGTGATTTATTTTTATGATTTTGACATCACTTAAATTGCAAGTAATACCAGATGTGAATTCAACTGAATGTAGATTAATATTGGTCATTGTCAAGCAGATTTGTTTTACTGCACTCAAGTCAGCCAGAGCCCGCCATTTGTCACTGCATGGTTGTTCCGCACTAGTAAGTTGATAAACGCGTAGAAAGCTATATAAAAACCATTTTAGATCGTTGACAGTGCTTGTATAAGATGCTGTACAGCGTCTTGTTATGGTGACAGTGGATTTCATCAAGGATGCTGAGCCATTACTAGCCAAACCTTGAGGGATGATATATGAGTAAGTGACTTCAATTGTTTCTCAGCTTCAGTCGGAATGTAGATCAATGCAACTTGTACTACAAAGTAAATACAACAGAAATGTACCAGAGGACAAAGAAAAACCAGGTGGAGTCTGAACGTATTTGTTTATATTCGTTGTACATTGTAATTTGATGAACAAAAATTTGTTTCTACTATGTCTTTTTATGCATTCATGCTACTAGTTTATTTATAGTCTTTAGGGAAGTAAGGGTATTTAAGCGCGTTTAGGTACTGTGGTAGACTGATAGTTGATTCGTCCTAGGGATAAATAGTTTATTTATATAGTCGGTAGCGTGAAATAGTCTTTTTATGCATTTATGCTACTAGTTTATTTATAGTCTTTAGGGAAGTAAGGGTATTTAAGCGCGTTTAGGTACTGTAGTAGACTAATAGTTGTTTCGTTCTAGGGATAAATAGTTTATTTATATAGTCGGTAGAGTGAAATAGTGTGTACAGAGAGTGTTTGAAACTTAAAACTGTATTGCAGTTCCTGATATCTAGGGGCAGATTGTTCCATATTTTAGAATACATGACTGTGAAGAAGTTTTCGCGGAGTGTTGACTTAAAGGCTTTTATTGTCACTGTGCAAGTTTGGTCACGCAGATCGTAGGAGCCTTCTTGTGCGAATTGTATGTCCTTAATGTCTGAGAATGATATTTTGTGTAGGACCTCATAGAAGAATACTAGGTTTATAATTAGTCGCCTTGTCCAGAGTGGGTCAAGTTGTAGAATCATGCACCGTGAGATGTAGTCTTTCTTACATTCGTAGCCTAGTAGTTTCGAGGTAAAATATCGTTGGATACTTTCAATTCTTAGCTTTTCACGTGTGTGAGTGCTGCTAATAATAAATGGACAGTATTCTAGTAGTGGCCTCACACAGGTTTTGTACAGAATGAGCTTGGCTTCATTGTCATGAAAGTTCCTGAGTATGCATCCTAAGAGCATCCTCGACTTTTGAGTCTGTGATGCCACTTGCTCAGAGAATGTTAGGTTACTCGAGTACCTCAGACCTAGGTCAACGACACTTTGGAGTTTGGTTAGGTTAGCCGATTGAAGCGTTAACTTTATGTCGATTGAGGGTGCACCGAAGCAGATCCAGCCACATTTTTTAAGGTTAAATTGGAGGTTCCATAAAGACGACCAAGCAGTCACTTTATCTAGTTCTTTTTGTACAACATTCTGGAAGTACCCTAGGTCATCAGGTTGGAATGTATAAGCTACTTTGAGGTCATCTGCAAAAATGAATGGTTTACCATGAGTAAAGCAAGCGCATATGTCGTTAATATACAGGGTAAATAGAAGGGGTCCAATGACACTACCTTGTACTACACCAGAGGTGATTTGGCTAGGTTTCGAAGTTATAGATCCGTGTTTAACTATTTGGGACCTATTGTTCAGGAATGATTTAAGCCATCCTAATAGCGGGTCACTTATTCCTAAGGATTTCAGCTTGTGCACTAGTAGTAAATGGTCGACACGGTCAAATGCCTATGAGATGTCAAAGTAGATGACAAGTACTAGTTGTCGTCTGTCACGACTGCTGGTCACAAAGTTAAAGAAGTCTAAGTGGCATGTTAAACAAGATCTGGATTTTAGGAATCCATGTTGGTTCGGACTTATAATATTGCAACTAAGCATATGCTTCATTAGGTTTTCTTTAACTAGTCTCTCCATAATTCTAGAAGCTATAGGTGTGATATTAATTGGCCTGTAGTTACTGACGTCTGTTTTCGAGCCAGATTTGTGTTTAGGCATAATAAACGTTGTTTTCCATACATCAGGGTAAGTTTGGGTTTCTAAGGACATTGTGAATATTTTAAGCAGGAGTAAGGGAATGTCAGGGCCACCATATTTATAAAAATAGGATGATATGCCGTCAGTACCGAAACCTTTTGAGCATTTTAGGGTTCTTATAGTTTGTTTAATGTTAGTATAGTTAAATTCAATAGTGCTAATTAAGTTTGGTGTGTGTGGAGATGGAGCTTGTGCCACATTAGTAGCAGGGTGTATATTGAGTAAATGGACTGTGGGCTTAAGGTAGTTACCTGCAAAAGTTGAGTTGAATAATTCACACATGTCTGCGGAATTAGTACATAGCCTACCTTTGTCTATGAGGAGGGAAATGCTGTGATTTTTGCGATTCATTCGCTTCTTTAAGATTTCCGTGAGTGCATACACTCTAGCAGGACTGGCTACTGCGATGCGTTCTTCGTTCCTCATACGGAAATTTCGAGCTTGTGAGATGGAACTAAGGGTGTTAAGTATTAAACCTAGTGTGCCAAAGTCGTGGTGTTTGAAGTAACTTGTTGAGAGTTTCTTCAGTTTCATACGATCCTTTGGTTTTATGAATGACTTCCTATGTGGGGACAGCTCAAGTGTTTGCAGTGGAATGACAGCATCTAAGCATGTGTTCGAGTTATGGTAGAAGATGCTCAGAGCTCTCGAGAGGTCATCAGTAGTGAAGTATTCGCTCCATTCGGAGGATCTTAGCACTGATTCTACTAAGGTCCAGTTTGCCTTACTATAGTTCCTATATAGTACTTGTTGTGAAGTGGAGGTATGAGCTGCATTGCTATTCAGTGGAAGTGGCAGAGCACACATTACTGTTTTGTGGTCACTACCTGAAAGCTTGGAACCCACTAAGATTGAGAGGGGGCTTATATCGTGACAGAATATTAAGTCTAGTACATTGTCACCTCTTGTAGGGATAGCGACAGTTTGTTTCCAGCCGAAAATGTCCAGTGTCCCTAAGAGCTTGTCGTATTTAGTTGGCCCTTTTAATAAGTCCCAGTTGATTTCGGGAAGGTTGAAGTCTCCACATATGATCTTATGCTCGTATGGAAGAGTGGATACTTGCTCCAGTACATTTATAAGTTGTGTCTCGTAATCACTAAAGGTGCCAGGTGCTCTGTAGATACATCCTATTAGTAGTGTAGCACTTTTGAAGTGTACGTTGACCCATAGGGTGTCGTGCATGTCATTGAGTTCCTTATTTTCTAGCTGTAATACAGTAAGTGTGTTCAGGAAGTATATTAGGCAGCCTCCTCCCTTACCACTCTTCCTGTCACAGCGAAAGTGTATGTACCCTTCGATGCTTATCTCTTCGTCTGGTATATTGGAGTGACACCAGGATTCCGTAATAATGATTATAGGGGGTTTGTATACCAGCGTGTGTGCCCTGAGCATCGGTAGTTTGTTAAGGATAGATCTAGCATTAATAAGTATTAAGTAGAGTTGAGATTTGAAGTAGTGTTTGAAGTGTTTAAGCTCGTCAATAAGGTTCAAGTGTGGGTCGGCATCCGCTGTTTCCGCCTGGCGTATCAACCCTGTGTTGCAACTAGTTTGTCCACCTATATCTGTCAAGTTACTATCCGTTTTTTTTAGTGGGTAATGGGTTTGATTATTAGATAAACTATACAATGACGTGGTTCTAGGCTTGGGTAGGTTGGAGAGTTGGGTTGAGGTTTTTATTTGGCATATGCTTGTACAGTCTTTTTTTTTTTTTTTTTTTTCCGTATGTACTAGCCCATGTCTGTTTTCTTCCCGATAGGGGGCCAACGTTGGTGGTATGGGTTCAGAAGGGTTAACATCCCCACCAGCTGTTTGGTTAGCGCTGACAGGGATGTGTTGGATAAAAGATCATTGGTACCTTGTGATACCCATGACTTGTTAATCTGCCTACTGTGTGTGGACATTCCAAGAGACCTTACATGGGTGTCGTTATGTGCGTAGCTCCACTGTGGTTTGTTTCCCAGAAGGCTTGTTCCGTATAATCTGCCAAAGTTAGTTTGTATGTCATGCCTGGTGGCTGAGCTCCGAGTGTTGTCACTTTTATAACATATTTATTTTCGAATATTAAATAAAAATTGTCCATTCGCGGAAACGAATGGACTATTTTTACAATATTCAAGTTGAGTACATGCACAAAAATACATGGAAGATTTCTTTAATATTACATAATTGTAAAAAAAAGAAAGAAAGGAAAATAGAAGAAAATTCGCACAGCAGCCCATGTTATTTCCAATAATATGTACTTTTACTGCAAGACTATCAGTTTTATGTATTTTTAAATGTGATTGTTCATGTCATGTGTCCATGTGAGACATTCATATGTGGTGCAGAAGTGTGATTTTAATATCTAATATCTATAAAACCATTAAATGTAATACAAAAATCTTTTCAATTTTGAGCATTTGGATGTTGTTTACATATGTGAATCATAGGATATCAGCGAGTTGTGTGTAGCAATAGTCTTTAACATAGGAGAGTTTTATAAGGACAATATGCTCTTTGCGTGTACATAGTGTGAAGCAATTAGAAGATATAGAATAAACAAAATTGTCACGTATTTTAGGAAGTTCATAACAGTACTATAGGTTCAATGAGTATATATGTGTATGAGTGTTACAATTTGTCTTGCAGTGTATTACAACAGATGGTAGTACAGTAAACGTTCACAGAGTAGTTTGATATGACAATAAATTTACAGCATCATTGGTTCAATTGTCTTCCACGTCTGAGTCTATACGTTCCACGCATATAAGTATCATAGATTTTCAAAGAGCCTTTGATGGTTGAGATGCAGAGGTTCGAAATGTCGAAGGAGGTGAAAAACAGTCTGCGAAGGTATTTTACAGAGAGTTGACTGATCATCCCTCGATAAGAGATTACAACAGGAATTTGCAAGATTCTTTGAACTGTATGTCCCATTGCAGACAGGAACCGTTGGAATGCAGCAACCATTGTTGGAGTTCCGTATTTTGACATCTTCGACGCATGGCTGGTATAAATGAAGGCGTCGCTGCAGATTGTTACGTCGAGAATGTATGCTGCTCCGTCTAACAAGATAATCAGATCAGGTTTACAGAAAGACGTGGGCGTTGGAACACATGGCTCGACGTAAAATCTGATATTCATTTTGCGCAATTTGTTAGCGATCAGCTTGAGGACGTAGTTGTGTCTCTTGCATCTGACGTCATGAGTTAGAGCGCAATGCTGAAGAATATGTTGGAGATTTTCCGGTTGACCACACCCACCTCTGCAGTTGATGTCCGTTCTAGGACGTCCACGCGTACTTCTCGTTTTTGTGCCCAAGAGGCCTCCACGCAGTTGAACGGCTCGTACATAGAGTTTGGGCAAGACCATTTCGGGGTTGAGAAGCCATTTGTGAGATTCAGGGCATTTCGTTGACTCAATCAAACCGTAACCATCCGCCGATGAGTGTAGCTGTTGTGCCCAGCTTTCATGGGCTTCTTCTATTGATGTCACTATTTGTCTATGGGCCTGCATCGGAAGGTTGCAGATCCTAAGAAAAGGTGTGAAGGTTTCGGAGGACGCGATGCTCCGTATGAGCGGATTCCTGTTGTTGAGTAGTGCCTCGATTCTTTTGCGCCTATGAATCGGAATCGTTGTAGAGAGATTCATAATTCCCAGGCCTCCCTT
This sequence comes from Trichobilharzia szidati, assembly GCA_944472155.2. NCBI lineage: Eukaryota > Metazoa > Platyhelminthes > Trematoda > Strigeidida > Schistosomatidae > Trichobilharzia > Trichobilharzia szidati. The sequence continues at coordinate 39,098,880 of OX235276.1, read as the reverse complement.
TTTGATATCCGCGTGGAAAAATGCAGTTGGAGTGTCTTTCGGGAGGTGAAGCCAGCGGCGGACAGCTGCACGAATAAGTTTGTCCATCGTTTTCAGGGTATTCTTGTGAGTGATGCTGAGAGTCAGTGAATATAGTAGACGAGGAATCAGATTGTTCTTCAGGATTCTCATTCGTTGATGTGGTTTAAGGGGGGCGCTTTTCACATTGTCTAAGTATTTGTTGAGGACGCCGACATGATCGAAGCAGCGCCTGCCTTTGTAATTGAAGGGAACACCCAGATAGGTAAATTCCTCTGTTGGCGAGATGGCTGGAATTGACAGGCAGTTGATATTGAAGACAGTAGGAGAAAGGGCAACGATTCTACGCTGTCTGTCAGCGACTATGTTGATTGTGCGGCTTTTGTCGACGTTGATCGATAATCCCGCCAGCTCCAGCGAGGCGGCGATACAGCTGAGTTTGTTTTGAAGAGCCGCAGCATTTGGAGCTAGGATGATGAGATCATCAGCATATGCTATGTAGTGCAGAGGATGACCATCGACGTAGATGGGGTCATGGGCTTCAAGAACATTGAGTATCTCATCCATAGTCATGATGAAGAGAAGCGGTGACAGAGGGTCACCCTGTTTGACTCCTCGTGTTGGGTGACAATTCACTTCGTGGAAGAGACTGTAAGAGTTGGAGTAGTAGTTTGTAAGATATTCTCTAAGCATTGGGGGCGCACCAAAACTCTCAGCCACCCTTAGAATTGTTTGATGTAAGACGCTGTCGAAAGCTTTCGAGATGTCGAGGATAGCTAACGCGCAACTTGTGTAGTTGGAGTGCGCTTCTCTCAAGATGGCGTGAAGTAGATTGGTTGCTTCGAAGCAGCCATCACGTTGCAGGAAGGCAAACTGTAGTTTTTCCATTGGGAATGATCTGGACCATCGCTTGGCGATAATCTTGTGCAAACAGCGCGTAACAACAGAAGTGATGGAAATAGGCCGGAAGTCGGTAGGGTTATCGGGATGTGATGTCTTCGGAATGAAGGTGACCCTGGAAGCTGACAAAGGTGAAGGTAAAAAAGACGTCAGCAAAAGAGTGTTAAAATACCCAGCCAGACTAGAGGGGTTGATTTTCTGGAGGTCCCTGGCGGATATGCGGTCGACACCTGCGGCGGATTTGACCATTTCTTTTAGTGCCCATTTGATCTCTTCAGTTGAAACTGGGGCGACCAAGTCGTTGTTAGTTGGAAGGTATTCCTGAACCGGTCTAGTGTCTGGTAGGGCTGGGCGTGTGAAGGTGTCTATCCAAAATTCATTGAAGCCTCCTATACTGGAAGGCTGACATGTAAACGGGTCTCTCCATCTGCCATCAAGTACCGTGTTTGCAGCGTCTTTCGGAGAACGGTGGAAGAGCGTTTGCATGTGGGCATATAGAATGCGTCGCCTCTTCTTGTTGTTTAAGTTCGGTGGGAGACCGGAGACGTATCGCTGCTTGGATGGTTTCCATTTTGCAGGGAACAGTTGGTGGGCCTGCTTATCCAAAAGTTGACGTGTCTCCTCAAGAGTAATATCATTCACATATAGTTGCATAATAATTTGTCGAGTGGATTCAGTGTCCAGCCGCTGAGATGAATTTGCCAGTTGTGTGCTGATGGCAGCCAGGAGGTTAGCGTGTATATTGTCCACGTTGAGGCTTCTATGAAGTGGCAGACTCACCAGGGGACTTGAACCATCTTGAGTGAGTCGAGTAGTTGGCAGAAGTGGACGGATCATTGTCACAGCAGTGGGAGAATATAAAATTGTTCTATCGACAGTACTTATTGCATAGTGGTACTGCGGTATTCGCATTGGTTGGGTGGACTCCTCGCTTACAGTGCAATCATTATTAATGACAGCCAATTGGAGGGATCGCTGTTCTTCTAGCTGAGTTGGCGTACAGGAATTCGATGAGATCGTGATAGCTGGATCTGAAGTTGCTCTGCATGGACTCATAGGAGCAGAGATTGATCTGTTGACGGTGAACGTATCAGTGAGCGAGGTAACTGGCTGAATTTGGAGATAAGACGTATTTGGAGTTAGGACTATTGTTGGCAGAGATGGGTTGAGTGTACGTCTCCATTTTAGCCTGGATAGACGTAGTCTAACTGCATCAGTGGTGCGGTTGCCAACGGCTTCGGCGACAAGAGCGAAGAACTGTATAGGCGCAAGTAAAGGTGAATCGAGACATTTGGCCGTTGAGATCAATCGAGCATCTTCTTGAGTGGACCAGGTTTGAGTTCTTGGACGTACATACAGTGCTGATCTAATAGCATAGTTTTCATGTGATGATGCAGGTGAGGATGGCATCGAGTAGGAGTCAATGGTTGATGCGGAGCGTGAAGGTGATGGGACAAATGTTAACCATTTGAGCGTTTGTAGACGGCGTCTGATGGCTTCAACTGAGCGATGTGGCAGATGGTCGTGTAAGTGTTGATACAGTTCAGCTTTGCTGTTGAATCGGTCGACTGCTGCATCTGCTAACATCAGTAAAGTGAGTTCTTCATTTTGGGACCAATTTCGTCGTGTTCGACAGTCGTTGAGGAGACGACCGAGAAGGACCTCATTGTATTCGGCGGGGTGGATTTGACGCAGATGTTGAGTCAAACCTCTCGGAGAAGCGAAGTTTGAAGGACAGTATATACACAGGAATCTTGGAGATACGATTGAGGATTGGGATTGATTGGACAGCATGGAGTGAGGTGATGACGGATTGGATGTGAGGGGCGAAGGATGAGCTGCTGGCAATTGGGAGATGAAGGAAGGAGAATTGGAGTCTGTTGTTTGAGGGTCAGCTTGAATCATGGCAGAGGCCATGGATTGTGATGAGGGTTGGCTTGACATAGCTGACATGACTGGAGATTGCGGTATCGCAGGCTCGAGTTTGGAGGACAACCAACGATGGACTGTTAGTTGTGCCACGGACCGTTCATAGGCCCTCACCCGTGGCTTGACAAATGGTTAAACCAAAATCAAACAAAGCAAACAAAAACGAAACAAAACAGAAATAAAAACAAACGAAAAGAAAGGTACTGTTATACGATATTCCACGTAATCACTTTGGGATTGAAGCAAAAAGAACGGAAGCCGAAAATGAATGGGGAGGAGGTGATATGAAAGAGTCCTCTTTCGAAAACAATAAGAAGGAGATGCAGCGTGAGAATGACTATCGAACAAAGGAGCACGGAGACAAGAGTCGAGAAATACCTAGAACAACGGAAGAGGTGAAGAAATGTGGCAGTTACAACACTTCGAGAAAGGCAACGAAATGAGTATGATGATGAGGCAATGGGAGGATGTCGATAATCAAAAGTCAAAACTGTCAGAGATACGGCGTCAAAATGGGTATCAAACTACAGATCTCAATGAGAGGAGTCGAAAGATGCCAAGAACAACGGTAAAAGAGGAAGAAATGTGAAAGTTACAGCGATGCGAAATAGCCAGCGAAATAGAGGTGGGGATGACGTAGTGGAGAGTGGTTACTTTTAAAGACGAAGACTATGGAAGATGGGATGATAATATAGCTTTCAATCGATAGGACTTGAAGAGACGAGCAGAATGAGTACAAACACGGGGGGTGAAAGTAAAAGGGTGCAGAAGTTACAGGGGTTTAAATTTGATAGATGGGTGGGACGGGATGACGTAATGGGAAAGTTGATGAGTTACAGAATCACAGAAACTACAGGAGATGGGCTATTGATATGGGTATCAATCGACAGGTTTCGACGGGAGGAGTACAATTATACCAAGATCAACTTCAGAATCTGTAAGAATAAAGAATTACGCGGGTACAGAAGGAAATACACGAAAAGGCCACTCCCAAAGCCAACTCGAGAACAATGGGTGCTATGGTGATAAGAATTGCACGAGTCGATTTCTCGTGCCGAGAAACCTAGGGAGGGTCGTCGGGAACCAGCAAAGCAAAAGCCCAGGCCGAAAAAAATAAAGACAAACAAAATATTCAAGAAGAACACCATACACCTATACACCAGCATACAAGCAGGTAGTATAGGCGTGCCCACCAATCAGAGTGGCTGATTAGTAGCTTAGCTCGCGATCGATAAAAAGTGAATAGAGCCTGTGGAAACGGATTTTGGCTGAATTTCGGTCAATGCACAAAAGACAGCAAAATTACAGCAACTGAGAATGACTGAAAGTTCGTGCCTGAGGCATAAAATATTGGTCTCAGTAGCAAGTTTGAAAACAAATACCGAAAAGCAGAAAAAAGCCAGGACAAAGCGGTTTGCTGGGAATGACAGAGCGCTGAGAGTACTACGAAAAACCGCAGAGTGATCAGAATATGTTGAGGACAACGAGGAGATATTTCAACGTAAACTTGGAAAACTGTGTAAATTTCCAGAGCAAAATTAACGAAAGTTGAGAATAATAGGGCCTATTAGGAATAGAAGCTACAGAAGGATGTGGTGAAATTTGAAGATGTACAGAGAATAGACAGTGTAGATTTATGGAAATTAGGTCAGAGGCTCAGAGGGGTGAAAGGGACGAAGGTACAATTAGACAAACAGGGGGAGGAGCACAATATTTTTAAAGGTTGCTAAAATGTGGTCGAAAGCTATCCCCCGTTAAAAAGTTTGGGAGAAAGCAAAAAGCTACGGGTTTTTTGTAAAAATAAAGAAATAGTGTTGACGATTTGGAATCTGAGATGTATGTACAAGTTTAGCTTTGGAAGGAGGCAGCAGAACTCTCCTGTTAAGGGGATACTATGCGAAGAGGGGGAGGCTCACAACTTTTACACAGGCGATAGGAGTATGAGGCTTTTCAGTCTACAGGGTGAAGAATGATGAAAGAAGTTGTTTTGGATGGTTCATGATGGAAATATTTGGACAGAGAACAAGAAGACTGAATAAATCAGAAATATTATAGGTGGTATTATGAGCAAAAGTGGAAAAAGGTCTCGTGGATGGAAATAGAAAGGTAATGACGAGACAAAAAGTGGCCTCGGTCTTACAAGATAGACCAAGGGAGATTAAAAACAAGGACCGGTGTTGTCACTGTCACTAGATCAGAAAATCCTTTGTTGAGTATAAAGTACTTTTTCGGCCGAAGTGGCTAAAAGTACCAAAAACAAAATGATTTGGAAGAGAAATGGGCAAATAATGAGGATAAACTAGGTATCAAAAGATTCAGTTCGGCGAGCTGCAACCGATTATTACAATTTCAGAAAGTTAGAGTTAGACCAAAAAGAAATAATAGGTGAAAATAGTGGAAATTCACCGTTTTTCAGTCAGATACTGGAAGTTAATTAGCAAAAATCGTAAGTTGAAGGAATTCCTTGGTAAAAAGTATATGAAAAGAACAAGTCTGACGACTAGTAACACCGTGTCAAAAATAATGGAGAAATAAGCTAGAGTTCAGATGAAACTAACGAAAAAGTAAATTCCGAAAATCAGGGTTTAAGGTAGATTCGGACTGTCACACAATTGAGACGACTGGTGATGAAAACGTCAGATTTCCAGTATAATCAACACTAAGTCAATAAAAATAAACTATTAAGAACAAAATCGACAACTATTAACAGATAACAATCCTCCTATTAGAATAATAGATACTTAAAAGGGGGAAACTTCAGTCAAGGGTGAAGTTCGTTAGAAAAAAATCAGAACTATAGATATGGCACTGAATAGATAATATAACACGCAAAACTTCGAAAAATTGCACAGACTCACCAAATTGAACCAGATATATCCCATAAAATATACATCCAAAACCTGCAGATGGCAGGGTCAGTGATAACAGAGTTTATATAATACTTCCAAGGAAAAATAGTCTCTCACAAGTATTCTTATGTGTAGAATGTGAAAATTTAACAGTTTCCGGTAAAAATTGTGTGTAAATAGTTTGTATACGGTTTGAAAGAATTAGAACGAAAATGTAGCGTCTCAATTCCAATTGCGTGATAGCGTCACTACACCAGCTACCAGTGTGACTTGGCACAGTATGCAAGTAGGTTGTGTCGTTGTTGTCCTTGGGCTCTATGTCCTTATTTTTGTTTTTAGTTTGGTTGCTAGCATGGTTTTGAATATTATTTACCTTAAAGCGTGAGATATTCTTGGGAGTCTGAATATGTTGGGGAATCTTCGCAACAAGTGGCGTATTTCGGCCTGTTTTGTTACCGAGTTCCATTTGCGTTGTCACGTTTTGGTTAAGAGAGGATGTTGTCAGCTTACAAGAGGGATTGATCACCATCTTATGGCTGTCCATAGACATATCTAGATCCACCGTAGAGGGAGGAGAGGTTGCTTTAGGAGTAAGACTATAGCTCACAAGTCTTTCGTTTGGTTTCATTTTCTCTGGAGCTATTCTTACGGGATTAGAGAGGGGGGAGGCTATGAGTTCTACCGTGTTGGTAGTGTGTATATCTGTTTTAGTGGCTTGAGGTGTCCTGCCATTTGGTTTATTAAGGTGATTGTAAGCACGCCTTTCAATCACTGTCTTATCTGCTACAACTTTTACCTGTTTGTAGCTTGTGTCCTGTAATAGGATACGTTGTGTGTTGGTGAATTTTTTAGCCTCTGTCTGCGTTTCGAACTGAAGGCGTATAGGACAGCAGTGGTCGTGCTGACTCTTCTTCAGTCTGTGACATTTTGTTTGGGAGTTAGGCATTTTCGCCGCCCTAAGTAAGATGCTTTGAACCTTTTTCAACCCCTCATTATCCGGTATATTGTAGACAATCACACTTAGTTTAGTATCAAGTCTTTTGATAACCTCTGTTGTGATGAAGTTTATCAAGGTGTCTATCTTAGATACTGATTCTGTGTCAAGTTCGCCAGGGTTTATGGTCTTAGTCAAGATGTTCAGAGGGGCAAGTTCACAGACCTGTGATTTTATATCACCAACCTGTGTTGATAGTTCAGATATGTTGGCCAAATTTTCTGAAAATCCTGTATTCATATCTTTTCTACACCTTATGTCCCGCATCTCAGTCTTCAGTTCTTCAACAGCCAGCTTTAGTCGTTCTATTTCTGAAGTAAGTGTTGGAGCTGGACTTGGAATCTGAAGTTTTGTGACACGTACATAGGGTGAAGTGAAGAGGTTTATGTCAGGACCAAGTGCTGAGTTTGTAGAAGCGTTGCTACTGCTGTTTGTCAGCAAGTTTTCGCCCTCAGTTTCAGCCACAGTAGATGGTAGTGAACCGGCAGCTCGACGCTTGCGGCGTATTGGCAAGCTGTGTGCCTCATTTCCATACTTTGTGGGAGTTGTGCAGCTCGTCGTTGTGAGCATATTTATACTATTAGTCATCACGTTGACAGGTGACTGAGTTCGTGGCTTTTTTGTATGACTAACCATAACTAATTAGTGAAAGAGTTATTGGTTAAATTTATGGAACTGGAGAAACACTTGTGTGAGTCTCACAGTTAAAATAGAAATATATAGCGAATCAAGCTAAAATGTAACGCAAACGTTGAACGTACCTCCATTGCTGTACGTCATGCACGTGTTTTTGCAAGCAGTGCAGTTTCCAGCTCCGGAACACCTTGTATGTACATTGAGATAGATGACATCATTTAGGTTGGCTCCCTAGCCATTTGGCTGTTAGCAGTTGGACTATTATGCCTCATTCTAATGTTGGAACTCCTGCTGGTAGCTAATATTTCAGCCAGTAATAGTGTTATTTCAGCCTCTTCGGCATAGCCCAGTGTCACCCGTATTGGAGGTGGCTTACCTTGAGGTGCCTGGACGCCTCTGTACAGCCTGCAATATTTCGCTGAATTGATGACCAGTCTTAATTTATTGCGCAAATTAGACCACTGTTCCTGATCAAACAGAGCCCTTTGTTCAAACAGACGATTGTTGCACACTGGCTTATTACACAGGACAAGGGAATTCGATCGACTGGTCGGCTGCTTGTCCTGCCTTGTAGGATCAGTTGCTTTAGATTTCACCGGGTTCTGAATAGTCTTCTTTATGTTGCCATGTTTGCAAGCGGACACGAGTAGTCCTTTGACAATTTCATCTTCCCCTGCTGCTTTAGGTGCAAACTTGCAAGTCTTCAGTTGGTTGCGTTGGACAATCCTTTTTAGGGCTTTTCGTAAGTTTTGGTGATGTGGTGTTATCAGGCAGAGTGGTGCATGAGATTACGTTGAGACGGAAAAGTCACATGCTTTTTCTGTTTTCCAGTGACACACTGTGAGACTGTGGCGTGGTGACAAAGTGGGCAAGTGTACCAGAGCCAGGGGCACGGGTTATTTCGCATAAACTCATATTATGATTTTGGCACCGCATAGTCACAACGGCAGTCCGCCCATAGTTTGTGAAAATTGCAGCCAAACGTTGAGTCAGTTTTAGGAACGACAACGCTACAGGTTTGACGTTCGTCTTTTCTAAGTGACGCTTTCGAGGTTTCTTTTTTGCTATGCTGAATGTCACACACTGGCTTCCACCAGATATCGCTGTCGTATCGCATGCACTTGATTTTGCCTGTACCATTTCAGTGATAGAGTGTGGCAATGTAGGCACAGTATCAGGAAAGGGGAGGTTTACACGGGTATTTTGAATAGGGGTGTGAGAGAAAGTGTTTATGTCACAGGGTAATTGCCTCATCTGACTGAAGCCCTTGTGACTGCAGAACAGTTGATTTTGGGGCTTTTTGAAGGCCAGTTTCAACCACCATATCAACAAACACGATGACTTTTGCCGCACTTACCGCGCAGAGATTTGATTTAGAAGTAATGGTTGAATATAATTCGCCGGCTAGGAAGATCAGGTGTCCCGATTGGAGAGTTCACAAAATAGGTATTTTCGGTTAGATAGTAAAAAGCACATCGTGTTCAAGGTGCGCGCGTTATTAGATACTCATTCTTGCATTTATAGTGAATGTGTGGAAAAGGTCCGGAATTGTTTCCGGTCAAAGATTAAAACAATAAAATTACGAAGTGCGATAATGTCACAATGAGGTGATCATTACCGAAAAACTTGACGTTTTGTACAAATTTCGGATTAAGGAATTTGCAATAACAAAAAAGATAAGGAGTTCTGAAATTTATAAAAATAAAAACTAGCAATCAAATTTAGTAATGCAGATTGGAATTAAAAGGGTAAAAATCACAGAAATCAAGACAATGGTTGGATAAGAATGGTAACAGGGTAGTCATTACTGGTGAGACTGAGCGTGCGCTTGAGGCTTGGGATCGCCAGTGGTTCAGATATTTCTACATGCCTTGATTTCGTTCCCTTTAAGAGATTTGATGGGATCTTGTATATGACTCTGAAGGACCTTTCAAATGGAGCTGAATATCCTGGGTTCACTGGATGTTCTGTTACCACGTGACATTCACACTTGCGTCCTCCACTTGGTAACCATGCTGGAGCGCGATCGCGTTTCACAAGCGGACTTAGCCCAACAGGAGTGAGCGAACTGGTACATAAATGTTGAAGTGGCTAATTGCAACAGCTTGTATTTCCTGTGCTGGTCGAGTGGTTTCTTACAGAAAAATGCTGCTCACAGACTGGCGGCGAAGTCCTGCTGAGAGACTTCGAAAGCCATCTTAAGGGAAGTTCTGCTTCAGTATTACTCTCAAACTCGAGGTCAAGTATCAGCATCATTTTTGGGTCGATTTAGACCTTTCCAAGAATTTGCTTTGGTTTTACATTCTTGTCCATGAATTTGTGTGGGAAAACATTTTCTATCAAGGTACCTCGGAGATGACGAAATTCTTCGTAAATTGACTCTTCAGTGGGGATTTTCCGGAGATTTGAGGAAAGAGAGTATATTGGGTTTCTCTTTCTGCTTAGAGACACACAACTTCGAAAGTTGATAAACTGTTCGTTCTATGTGTACTTCTTGTAGAGGGGTCTTCTCAGTGATTGATCAGCATTCCTTCGCGTTTGGACATTAAGGAAATGAAATATTGAATCAGACTCAACCTCCAGAGTGAAATCGTTGTTTGGAAGGGTGTTATCAAATTCCCGCCACATATAATGAAAGCATCATCGGCGTACTTCTTGTAGAGGTGGGGCTCGTCAACACTTGCAGCTAAAGACTTTTTTCTAGGCTAGCCATACAGAAATCGGCCAAGAGACGTCCTAGAGAAGAACCCGTTGCCACTGCGATTATTTGCCCGTATATATCGTTGTTTAAACTAAAATAGACGTTGAAGGTGTGTTCTTGTAAGAGATCTTTTAGATAATGGATCACTATGCGGACATCGATGATATTGGATTGAATGAAGTCACAAAAAATGCAGATGGCTTCTGTCAGTGGGACGTTGATGAAGAGAGAAATGATGTACAGGAAGACCTTTTTCTTATCTGCCAAGCCTAATTGCATCTAAAAAATCGAATGTTTTCCGGATGATGTGTCTTGAGAGCTTTTCTTTCACCAGTCATTTCTCGATCACCTAGCCTTTAAGAAAATTCCTACTGCCAAATGCACGTTTCTCCCATGTTAATGGGAACTTGTAGGTGCCTTAACGTGCTCTAACGGGACCCAGTCGTCTATTCGCATACATTGATATGTTCATCAGGTTCACTGCTGCTGCTAAGGAAACAGCAAAAAATTCATTCATTAAACACTTAGTAACCACGTTAGGCATACCTATCACAACAACGACTGACAGGGGACAGTATGTATCATACCACACGTTGAAAGTTTTGTGACACTAACTGCCAACCCCATTCTTCAAAAGCAGGCACAAGTCTTAGAAGGAAGACGAAGGTTAGGTTAACTATGGTACCAAAGAAGAGGTTATTCAGTTTCTGTTTATCGTTTATCAGGGTTGAACTGCATACCTATTATCCTTTATTTTTCTCTCCTTCTAGGACACCTTTGATTTATCACTAGAAAGTAGCTCAATTTGGGACTGAACAAATTATGAGTGGAATTTAGATGATCATAAAGAGTGGTCAGAGACTGAAACTGCTGCTTGTTAGCATTTACAAAGGGGGTTCAATCTGCACAGGGACAATCTTATCACTGATATACACCATAGTGGTCTGGTGGCAGCTGTCATCTGAATTTGAATCTGTGACATTGCCTTTTGGGACCCACTCTCCAAAGGGGAGGTGTCTTCTCCTAAAATAGACCTTTTAAAGAGAGGACGAGAAAACGACAGTCACTGGCTAGAAAGTGACTGAAATAGGCTTGAGGTTACATACTTTGAATCAAAAATCTGAACGTGTGTTTACATGCTTCACACTAAAAAGAAAGACCTTGAATTATGTGTCTAACAGTACGCGGTGGTTTCGGTGCTGCTAAAAAATATGGATAAGATATTGCGTCTTGTTTCTCAAGTAAGTCTATCGTAGTTTAAAATTTTCCAGTTATTCTAATTTTTTAATTTATCTTTCATTTTTGGTGTCAGAGGATATTGAATAAAGCGTTGATTTTGTTGCTGTATGAAAAAATAATGCAGCAATGTGCTAATCCAGTCAGATAGAAATGTTAAAAACTGAATGAATGATGGGCATTTCATATGATAATAAAATGTGCGAGTTTTGGTTACATATCAAGAGTTTCACCTTTTTCGCATTCCGACCATTATTCGACGAAACTTTCACCAAATTTGCACCATTGTGAGCATCATTAAACGAGGTTTTCTCCTGCTGTTTATTGTACTACTCTTACTACTTCTCCGAATCCTGCCAATTTCAATGGCTTTTGAACCATCATTAATTTATTATCTTCCGATTGGCTAGTATATCAGCCTGCTATAGCGCACAATCCTGGTTCATTCTGTAACTTGTAAGGCGTTTTACTACTTTGTAAAGTTCTGACTAAGCTAATTAACTTAGGTAGCGTTTTTACAAGATAGATTTCAACTGTAAAATATGGTGTATTTTGTGAACTACATTTCGAACAGTCTGATAATACATTTACCTGTCAAATCAATCTCCGCTAAGAATGAAAAATGAAAGGCCAATCTATATAAAAGAAATGATGAGGGATTTGAAGATAGAAACGATAATTATCGACACTACTCTGTGTGTTTACCGAAGATCAGGAACCTATACCTCACAAGCGAGAGGGGAGTACAAAGAAATCAAATTGGTTTATACTAGCTCATAAAAACGATATTGGATAGTTAGATAAGGATTATCAGGGTAGGTTAAGGGTAATAGTAAATTACTTTTGTATACAGTAGGAGGCTTAACATTATGAATTAGTGTCGCCTTAGGGCATTTCCGTACGCGCTTTCCCTGACGATTTTACAAATGGTCTTGAAAGCTATTTTGATATCAGTTTTATAATTCATATCGGCTAAGTGTTCCTCTAGTAGACTGCCACTTGGCTTTATGTAGGTTCCACATGTCAGTTGGATTTCAGCTGCTTGGTTGTATGCAATTTAATAACGTGATTATAAAAAGTCTAAGGTCAGTAGTTATGATAGCAGGATTATCTAATATGGTTGTGAATTTTTGAGTCTGATTATTCAGACATTCATTGTGTTTTTTCCTTTACCAACCAACCTGGCGTACTATATCGTTGTCAAAGTTAAAAGAACAAAATTCGCAGTACAAAAAGGTGCACATTTTACCTCAGGGTTCCTCATCAACTCCAGACATATAAATAGGATTTACAAAATAACGTTTTTCAATTTCATTAAGCGGAAGTTTTTTTATGAAGATCGTAGTTATAGGGGACAATAATAGCGCACAATTTAAATGATTAGCAGATTTAAACACGGACAACTACCCTATTTGTTGTGATATGATTTATATTGCTTAGTAAACATTACAAAATTGTTTGGCTACGTATGGTAGTGTGAAGGCAATATATCCTCACACATCCATTCCAATTTATCAAAGAGTTTAATTGCGTGACTTCAGATTAACCGCTGAGAGTAACTCCTCAAATCTGACTGTATATCACTCTGTAGGCTATCGGCTTATGAACTTATTTACATTTGGAAACTAAAATCTGTCAAGTGCTGACTTTTCTGACCATCTGTTACTTTCCTAGTTCCGAACCACGATGCGTGTCTCTCACACCGCAATACAGATTAGATTAATCCTGAGAGATATATTGATAATGATATATTCTCACTTTATGAACATGAGTCGAGTCCTGAATTATTTTTCACAGTTTAAAATTATTGGACTCATTACCATGGCTTAATAACTCTGAATGTTATTGGTTCAGATTCCCAGTTAACAGATTCCAATATTAATTTTTAAGTCAATTTTGTTCTTCTAGCTGACTGACTGAACCAAAATGTCTGGCTTCTGTTGACATGTTGAAACTAGCGTCCTGGATTACTATAACCACCAATCAAATGACGCCATGGTAGATTCTTTACTATTATTCTTATTTACTCCTTTGATTCTGAGCTGAACGCGGCGTTGTAATTACACATCCAGACTACAATTTTGGCCCGTTTTACGACTACCCACGGACTTTCCTTTTCATATGACTTTCTTCAGGTTAATACTGGAAACCCAGTGATCAATTCAGCAGCTCTACGAGAGAAGCCTTTCCCATATTCTACCCCTCTATCCTTTTGTTTTTCTTCAGCCACTTTTCACTGGGTTGATATTTTATCGAGCTCCTCGCGGATAGCATCCTGTTCATTTGAAATAGTGTTCTCATATATCTGTTACGTGTTGCCTCTTCTGATTCCGTTGCCACTTTGTCATAGTGCTGTATTTTTCCTTTTCCATCACTTCTCTGAAGATTGTAACGGATTCGTCCTTTCGTGGTTGTTCTCTGGAACACTTTATCTTCTGCCTCATCATCTTCGTCTCCTATATCAAATTCCATTTGCCTGAAGTGAAACATTCTGTGGTCTACATGTCGTTCGTGTTCAGAATATCTATATTAATTTACCTCCTCCTAATCCCACAGAGTCCCAGAGCTTTGGCGAGCCGGTTTTCTGGTTAATCCTGCATAATATCCCCAATCATTTCCCGATAGCTTGATGTCGGCAGACACCACACAGTAAATGCTTGGTGTGGCCTACGGTGAAATGACACCAAATTCAGACTGGGAGTCCAATAAGTGGTGGGTTCATAGCACATTCTCACTTAAGTTGCCTATCAAAGTATATGGCAACTCCCGCCTTCCTTGTTATCACTATCTCCCCTGACCAGAATCATATCACTTATTCTGACTCCGTTGTCTGCGATAGTGGGGGTTGGCCAGATTTCAGTAGGGGTGATTATTTTAAGGGGTAGGAGTGACTTAAGGTTTCTGAGTTCATCTGCATTTCCACGCATCCCTCCAACATTGCCATGTATGCAGCTGACAGTGAGTCTCACAACCTCGGCGTGTTGTGGGTTATTATAATAATAATAATATAATAATTACTTTATTCCACAACAATAACAATTTACAGCATGGAATTTTCAGCGTTTCATTTTACATATTGCATTGGTTTAGCTCTGTTTATAATTATATAAATGTATAAAATTTTAAAAATATTGATAGTTAATAGGAAAAATAAAAACCCCAACAAAATACACCATTTCTAGGTCATAGTGAATAACAAATAAATAATATAACAAATCACACATGCAATAATATGCATCATTACATTTTATAGTTTAGTTAATGATTTAAAAGTTGTAAAAGTTCTTTTCTGATATTCGCCTCCTCACACAATACTCGTGCCAAATATGGTACGGTCGAATTTTTATATTTTGTAGAACGAGCATAAATGTTTATGAAATTTCTTTTGGTCTTACCCGAAGAGATACAAGGAAACAAATGTGAATAAAGAGGATGTTCACTATCAGACAAAATAACTTTAGCTAACTTTTTACAAGAATTCATATGCCTATTGACAACAGTGTCGGTTAGTTGAGTCAAAGGGATAGCACTGACCCTACTTACAGCCTTCAATGTTCTTCGTAGTATTATATGGTCTTTTTTGAGTAGCCCAGGGAAGAATAATAGGGAACAATAAAGAATGATGGGCAAAACACATGAATTAATAAATTGTATGAGAAGAGATTGGGTTATACCTGAGTGCCTCAACTTCTTTATGTAATAAGTCAGACAAAATCTTTTTAGAAACTATAAGAATATGAGACGACCAGCAAAGGTTTGAAGAGAAACTAATGCCAAGATAAGAAACACTTAACTTACTCTCTATCATGTTACCATCAATATTACAACAATCATGAGATTGGATCAATCCATGCATGTCTTTTTCACTTCTCAAGCTGAAATCAACAGTATCACATTTAATTGGATTTAGTTTAAGACCATTTGAGCTAGACCAATCCTTAACTTCAGCTAAGAAGCTGTTCATATGGGAACAATCCGATGTGGAAACTACAGGGACAGAAACGGTCAGATCATCAGCATACTTAATGAAGTTAACTTTGAGTGAGTTTGGAAGGTCATGCAAAAAGAAAGAGAAAAGAAATGGAGAAAGTACTGCACCTTGAGGCACACCACTTTCAGTTAGCTGAGAAGTGGAGCGCTTTCCAGCCAAAACAGTATGCTGTTTCCTATCCTTAAAATAAGAAGACAACCATCTAGTTGCCCAGGTCTCTGTCTGTGCTGAAATCATCTTTCCTAATAAAAGTGTCCTAGGAACCGAGTCGAAAGCTGCAGTATAGTCTAAAAAAGCTGTTCGAACGAACTTAGCACCCTTATCAAGGCAGGAAACAATATTGTGGTGTAGTACAATGGCTGCATCTAATGTACTTCTTCCACACTTATAAGCAAACTGCTTAGGGTCACTAAAAGCTTTTAAAGAAGGTTTAAGAATATTCAAAAGAAGTTTCTCCATAGTTTTCAAAAAAGGAGATAATATAGCGACCGGTCTAAACTTTATACCTGCTTCAGAAGATGATTTCTGTACAGGTACAACCTTGATTTCTTTCCAGTCAGCAGGTACCGTTTCCTTGTTGAATGATGCATTAAACATTTGAGTAAGAGGATGACACAAGATGTCTGCACACTTTTGAAGAAGAATGCCTGGTACACCATCTGGACCAAGGCTGTGTGTTGGATTTAAAGATTTCAAACATAATAGTACATCCTCTTCTTTAAAACCCGGAAAATGACCATTATCTTGACTAGGTACATCAGGTACAGGCATATTAATTTGTTTCATGATAAATGATTTGTTTAAAGCATTAACATCAGAATAAGCATCAACAGACATTTGTTTTTTACTTGTAAGTTTATTGAAAAGTTTCCAAATGTTTGAAGGATTTTTACATGATAAAAATTTTTCATTATATAGTCTGTTCAATCTTTTTATTTCAATTTTTATAAGGGTGTTTATTTTACGGACACCAGTATTATCACAGTTCTTATACAACTTCTCTTTTTGTCTTCTAAGTTTTTTCAGCTGCAAAGAAGAGATTCTGTCAAATCTCGAAAAGTGTTTCATATGGACAGCAAATTTCCAAACAAAACTTCAGATAATCGGTTATATTAGAAACAGTAGCATCCAACTTATCGTCAGTAAATAGTTCCCAGTTGGTATCATACAACATGCTTCTTAGTGCTAGAATGTTGTCATGGGAATATGAACGTTCATGTATCTTCTTTGTTAAATGACTAAACAACTTTTGTTGTAACTTGCCGTACACTTTCGGTAAAATACGAATAATGCAGTGGTCAGAGTTTAACAAAGGCGCTCTCCTTCGGGTTTCATATGCATCACGGTCGTTTATGAAAACCAGGTCTACTGATTTGTCCAGACGTGTATTAAACTTGACTAGATTCTCATGACCAAGTGAAGTAAGAAAGCTGTGATCACATGAATTAAAATCACCACAGACTATAGACAGCGAGTTTCCGAATGCAGGAGCAGCGAATTCAGTAAATTCATCTGCAAACGTAACTATATTTGAAAGGCAACAATTGGGTGTTATGTAGATATTTGTTATGTATATGTAAGAATATTTACTTGAGTGTTTTGGGCGACACCTGACGGTTATGCAGTCTATATTGTCACTAGAATAATTGAAGCAAACGTGATTTGATGTAGACCAACTTGTGTTTATAAAAGTGGCTACCCCTCCTCCACATTTTTTCTTAGAACTTTTTCTATCTTGTCGAAAAACTTTATATCCATTTAATGAAACTAGATAGAAGTATATATATTTATTCCTGTTTATGCAGGAACATACCAATTGTACAGGCATGGATAAGTTATTATATAAATTACAGTTTGTTTGTTCAATCTAACATTAGAGTCAGTCAGAACAGTCTGCAAAATAGTCTGTCTGTGTAACACATAAAGAAATATAGAAATATTGTCTTCGCATTAACAAAAAACCCAGACTTCAGATGAATGTGATACAAATATCTGGGAAAAATAAAGCTTGAAGTCAATTCTCCTATAAAACTTTGTTGTGAACAGCATCCGTGAGATAAAGTTTATTGATGTATTATTTTGATTCAATAATGTATTTATTCCATTTTTGTCAGCAGTCTTATCGTAGTTTTATAATAGGAAAGAAATTTGATCTTTGATACGAAAATTAGATAAGGTAATGTTAGATTGTTTTACTGCATCAAATGAGGTCAATTCTAGAACTATCCATTTGCGCCATTTGCGTCAGCATGGCAGACTGTACATGTAAGTTGAGTAATACATTGATAACTGTTTGAAAACCAGTTGCTTCTTTATTTCAGATCAAGAATACTCCTTGTACAGAATGTTAGCCAGCGTTTTCAAGTGGTTGCATCGGATCGTTCATGGAATTTGAGTTTGAATTTACATAAATGGTCATTTCAGTTTGGATGTTGGGTTGTTCGACCTCAACCAGGAGGTATATAGAAGATTAAGCTCAGCAGGGAGATAAAGTATGTAAAAATGATTATCATCATAATGCTGGTGCAGCCAAGTCTCTTGTATTGCTAAGACGCCTGCGTTTCGATAAACATTAGAGTACATTAGGGATTGAAGATAATCCATTTTGTTGGACAGGGATCTACAATTAGTGCTAACGAGTTCAGGAACAGTCATTTGATTAATTTCTGTACGTTTCAGTGCACGCTGCCATCCACAGTGATGCTTTTTTCTCAATTTCTGTGGATGACACAACGCAGTAGGTTGTAATGATTTTAAAAATGCGCGATTATAAATAATACGATTAGGACACATTATTGATAAATTAAAACAAAATTAAAAGAGCAAACCGAAGCAATTTTGCAAAATGTTGTAAGGTGGAATTTTTGGTAGCCCTATGTTAAAGCAGGCCGCCAATGTTAGTTAACATTACGTTGTCTGTTGGTAGGGGACTTTATATTGAGACCATTTGGTTGTTTCTGATTGAACTGGCTTGCTGCTTTTTTCTCTTGGATTCAAGTAGGTCACGGGTGGCACTGACTGCTACTCTCAGTGACGCATCGCTGTAGTGTCACTAAGACTTGGGGAAATAGTGATACCTCAGTTTTCTGCCTCCTTATGGTTCGAGGTCTATTTTTGCAGGATCGGACGTGTCCTCCTAATTTACCCTTGGTCTTATTCCACCATTAGATTACTAGAGCCAACTGTTCCTGAGAGTTGAATTTTACAGTCCGCAGTCTTAAGGAGCTAATTGATGTGAGATCAGAGGATGATGAAGCCGGAAAATAGGGATTGTTCCGGAAGCACCAAGGGCCATCTGAGATTTGATTTAATAATAATATATATTTCCTATCAATGTAGGACACACCAGTTGTACAGGCATGGATAAGTATTATTTAAATTACATGAATTTGATTTATAGTGAAATTACATGGTTGCTGTCCTCTCTGATATCAGTTAGTGAGCACATTCTGATAGTTAGTCGTTCAATGGAGCACATAAAGAAATATAGAAATATTGTCTTCGCATTAACAAAAAAAACCCAAGTACGTGTCGGATAAATTACAAATATTCGGGAAAAAAATAAAGCTTGAAGTCAATTCCTCCATATAACTTTGTTGTGTGCGGCATCGTATCTTGTTTTATGCTCAAGTTGTGTATTAATTTAAAATGAGTGATTAATTTTTATGATTTTGACATCATTTTTATTGCAAGTAATACCAGATGTGAATTCAACTGAATGCAGATTAATATTGGTCATTGTCAAGCAGATTTGTTTTACTGCACTCAAGTCAGCCAGAGCCCGCCATTTGTCACTGCATGGTTGTTCCGCACTAGTAAGTTGATAAACGCGTAGAAAGCTATATAAAAACCATTTTAGATCGTTGACAGTGCTTGTATAAGATGCTGTACAGCGTCTTGTTATGGTGACAGTGGATTTCATCAAGGATGCTGAGCCATTACTAGCCAAACCTTGAGGGATGATATATGAGTAAGTGACTTCAATTGTTTCTCAGCTTCAGTCGGAATGTAGATCAATGCAACTTGTACTACAAAGTAAATACAACAGAAATGTACCAGAGGACAAAGAAAAACCAGGTGGAGTCTGAACGTATTTGTTTATATTCGTTGTACATTGTAATTTGATGAACAAAAATTTGTTTCTACTATGTCTTTTTATGCATTCATGCTACTAGTTTATTTATAGTCTTTAGGGAAGTAAGGGTATTTAAGCGCGTTTAGGTACTGTGGTAGACTGATAGTTGATTCGTCCTAGGGATAAATAGTTTATTTATATAGTCGGTAGCGTGAAATAGTCTTTTTATGCATTTATGCTACTAGTTTATTTATAGTCTTTAGGGAAGTAAGGGTATTTAAGCGCGTTTAGGTACTGTAGTAGACTAATAGTTGTTTCGTTCTAGGGATAAATAGTTTATTTATATAGTCGGTAGAGTGAAATAGTGTGTACAGAGAGTGTTTGAAACTTAAAACTGTATTGCAGTTCCTGATATCTAGGGGCAGATTGTTCCATATTTTAGAATACATGACTGTGAAGAAGTTTTCGCGGAGTGTTGACTTAAAGGCTTTTATTGTCACTGTGCAAGTTTGGTCACGCAGATCGTAGGAGCCTTCTTGTGCGAATTGTATGTCCTTAATGTCTGAGAATGATATTTTGTGTAGGACCTCATAGAAGAATACTAGGTTTATAATTAGTCGTCTTGTCCAGAGTGGGTCAAGTTGTAGAATCATGCACCGTGAGATGTAGTCTTTCTTACATTCGTAGCCTAGTAGTTTCGAGGTAAAATATCGTTGGATACTTTCAATTCTTAGCTTTTCACGTGTGTGAGTGCTGCTAATAATAAATGGACAGTATTCTAGTAGTGGCCTCACACAGGTTTTGTACAGAATGAGCTTGGCTTCATTGTCATGAAAGTTCCTGAGTATGCATCCTAAGAGCATCCTCGACTTTTGAGTCTGTGATGCCACTTGCTCAGAGAATGTTAGGTTACTCGAGTACCTCAGACCTAGGTCAACGACACTTTGGAGTTTGGTTAGGTTAGCCGATTGAAGCGTTAACTTTATGTCGATTGAGGGTGCACCGAAGCAGATCCAGCCACATTTTTTAAGGTTAAATTGGAGGTTCCATAAAGACGACCAAGCAGTCACTTTATCTAGTTCTTTTTGTACAACATTCTGGAAGTACCCTAGGTCATCAGGTTGGAATGTATAAGCTACTTTGAGGTCATCTGCAAAGATGAATGGTTTACCATGAGTAAAGCAAGCGCATATGTCGTTAATATACAGGGTAAATAGAAGGGGTCCAATGACACTACCTTGTACTACACCAGAGGTGATTTGGCTAGGTTTCGAAGTTATAGATCCGTGTTTAACTATTTGGGACCTATTGTTCAGGAATGATTTAAGCCATCCTAATAGCGGGTCACTTATTCCTAAGGATTTCAGCTTGTGCACTAGTAGTAAATGGTCGACACGGTCAAATGCCTTTGAGATGTCAAAGTAGATGACAAGTACTAGTTGTCGTCTGTCACGACTGCTGGTCACAAAGTTAAAGAAGTCTAAGTGGCATGTTAAACAAGATCTGGATTTTAGGAATCCATGTTGGTTCGGACTTATAATATTGCAACTAAGCATATGCTTCATTAGGTTTTCTTTAACTAGTCTCTCCATAATTCTAGAAGCTATAGGTGTGATATTAATTGGCCTGTAGTTACTGACGTCTGTTTTCGAGCCAGATTTGTGTTTAGGCATAATAAACGTTGTTTTCCATACATCAGGGTAAGTTTGGGTTTCTAAGGACATTGTGAATATTTTAAGCAGGAGTAAGGGAATGTCAGGGCCACCATATTTATAAAAATAGGATGATATGCCGTCAGTACCGAAACCTTTTGAGCATTTTAGGGTTCTTATAGTTTGTTTAATGTTAGTATAGTTAAATTCAATAGTGCTAATTAAGTTTGGTGTGTGTGGAGATGGAGCTTGTGCCACATTAGTAGCAGGGTGTATATTGAGTAAATGGACTGTGGGCTTAAGGTAGTTACCTGCAAAAGTTGAGTTGAATAATTCACACATGTCTGCGGAATTAGTACATAGCCTACCTTTGTCTATGAGGAGGGAAATGCTGTGATTTTTGCGATTCATTCGCTTTTTTAAGATTTCCGTGAGTGCATACACTCTAGCAGGACTGGCTACTGCGATGCGTTCTTCGTTTCTCATACGGAAATTTCGAGCTTGTGAGATGGAACTAAGGGTGTTAAGTATTAAACCTAGTGTGCCAAAGTCGTGGTGTTTGAAGTAACTTGTTGAGAGTTTCTTCAGTTTCATACGATCCTTTGGTTTTATGAATGACTTCCTATGTGGGGACAGCTCAAGTGTTTGCAGTGGAATGACAGCATCTAAGCATGTGTTCGAGTTATGGTAGAAGATGCTCAGAGCTCTCGAGAGGTCATCAGTAGTGAAGTATTCGCTCCATTCGGAGGATCTTAGCACTGATTCTACTAAGGTCCAGTTTGCCTTACTATAGTTCCTATATAGTACTTGTTGTGAAGTGGAGGTATGAGCTGCATTGCTATTCAGTGGAAGTGGCAGAGCACACATTACTGTTTTGTGGTCACTACCTGAAAGCTTGGAACCCACTAAGATTGAGAGGGGGCTTATATCGTGACAGAATATTAAGTCTAGTACATTGTCACCTCTTGTAGGGATAGTGACAGTTTGTTTCCAGCCGAAGATGTCCAGTGTCCCTAAGAGCTTGTCGTATTTAGTTGGCCCTTTTAATAAGTCCCAGTTGATTTCGGGAAGGTTGAAGTCTCCACATATGATCTTATGCTCGTATGGAAGAGTGGATACTTGCTCCAGTACATTTATAAGTTGTGTCTCGTAATCACTAAAGGTGCCAGGTGCTCTGTAGATACATCCTATTAGTAGTGTAGCACTTTTGAAGTGTACGTTGACCCATAGGGTGTCGTGCATGTCATTGAGTTCCTTATTTTCTAGCTGTAATACAGTAAGTGTGTTCAGGAAGTATATTAGGCAGCCTCCTCCCTTACCACTCTTCCTGTCACAGCGAAAGTGTATGTACCCTTCGATGCTTATCTCTTCGTCTGGTATATTGGAGTGACACCAGGATTCCGTAATAATGATTATAGGGGGTTTGTATACCAGCGTGTGTGCCCTGAGCATCGGTAGTTTGTTAAGGATAGATCTAGCATTAATAAGTATTAAGTAGAGTTGAGATTTGAAGTAGTGTTTGAAGTGTTTAAGCTCGTCAATAAGGTTCAAGTGTGGGTCGGCATCCGCTGTTTCCGCCTGGCGTATCAACCCTGTGTTGCAACTAGTTTGTCCACCTATATCTGTCAAGTTACTATCCGTTTTTTTTAGTGGGTAATGGGTTTGATTATTAGATAAACTATACAATGACGTGGTTCTAGGCTTGGGTAGGTTGGAGAGTTGGGTTGAGGTTTTTATTTGGCATATGCTTGTACAGTCTTTTTTTTTTTTTTTTTTTTCCGTATGTACTAGCCCATGTCTGTTTTCTTCCCGATAGGGGGCCAACGTTGGTGGTATGGGTTCAGAAGGGTTAACATCCCCACCAGCTGTTTGGTTAGCGCTGACAGGGATGTGTTGGATAAAAGATCATTGGTACCTTGTGATACCCATGACTTGTTAATCTGCCTACTGTGTGTGGACATTCCAAGAGACCTTACATGGGTGTCGTTATGTGCGTAGCTGCACTGTGGTTTGTTTCCCAGAAGGCTTGTTCCGTATAATCTGCCAAAGTTAGTTTGTATGTCATGCCTGGTGGCTGAGCTCCGAGTGTTGTCACTTTTACTACTTTGCGTGATAGCGTCACTACACCAGCTACCAGTGTGACTTGGCACAGTATGCAAGTAGGTTGTGTCGTTGTTGTCCTTGGGCTCTATGTCCTTATTTTGGTTTTTAGTTTGGTTGCTAGCATGGTTTTGAATATTATTTACCTTAAAGCGTGAGATATTCTTGGGAGTCTGAATATGTTGGGGAATCTTCGCAACAAGTGGCGTATTTCGGCCTGTTTTGTTACCGAGTTCCATTTGCGTTGTCACGTTTTGGTTAAGAGAGGATGTTGTCAGCTTACAAGAGGGATTGATCACCATCTTATGGCTGTCCATAGACATATCTAGATCCACCGTAGAGGGAGGAGAGGTTGCTTTAGGAGTAAGACTATAGCTCACAAGTCTTTCGTTTGGTTTCATTTTCTCTGGAGCTATTCTTACGGGATTAGAGAGGGGGGAGGCTATGAGTTCTACCGTGTTGGTAGTGTGTATATCTGTTTTAGTGGCTTGAGGTGTCCTGCCATTTGGTTTATTAAGGTGATTGTAAGCACGCCTTTCAATCACTGTCTTATCTGCTACAACTTTTACCTGTTTGTAGCTTGTGTCCTGTAATAGGATACGTTGTGTGTTGGTGAATTTTTTAGCCTCTGTCTGCGTTTCGAACTGAAGGCGTATAGGACAGCAGTGGTCGTGCTGACTCCTCTTCAGTCTGTGACATTTTGTTTGGGAGTTAGGCATTTTCGCCGCCCTAAGTAAGATGCTTTGAACCTTTTTCAACCCCTCATTATCCGGTATATTGTAGACAATCACACTTAGTTTAGTATCAAGTCTTTTGATAACCTCTGTTGTGATGAAGTTTATCAAGGTGTCTATCTTAGATACTGATTCTGTGTCAAGTTCGCCAGGGTTTATGGTCTTAGTCAAGATGTTCAGAGGGGCAAGTTCACAGACCTGTGATTTTATATCACCAACCTGTGTTGATAGTTCAGATATGTTGGCCAAATTTTCTGAAAATCCTGTATTCATATCTTTTCTACACCTTATGTCCCGCATCTCAGTCTTCAGTTCTTCAACAGCCAGCTTTAGTCGTTCTATTTCTGAAGTAAGTGTTGGAGCTGGACTTGGAATCTGAAGTTTTGTGACACGTACATAGGGTGAAGTGAAGAGGTTTATGTCAGGACCAAGTGCTGAGTTTGTAGAAGCGTTGCTACTGCTGTTTGTCAGCAAGTTTTCGCCCTCAGTTTCAGCCACAGTAGATGGTAGTGAACCGGCAGCTCGACGCTTGCGGCGTATTGGCAAGCTGTGTGCCTCATTTCCATACTTTGTGGGAGTTGTGCAGCTCGTCGTTGTGAGCATATTTATACTATTAGTCATCACGTTGACAGGTGACTGAGTTCGTGGCTTTTTTGTATGACTAACCATAACTAATTAGTGAAAGAGTTATTGGTTAAATTTATGGAACTGGAGAAACACTTGTGTGAGTCTCACAGTTAAAATAGAAATATATAGCGAATCAAGCTAAAATGTAACGCAAACGTTGAACGTACCTCCATTGCTGTACGTCATGCACGTGTTTTTGCAAGCAGTGCAGTTTCCAGCTCCGGAACACCTTGTATGTACATTGAGATAGATGACATCATTTAGGTTGGCTCCCTAGCCATTTGGCTGTTAGCAGTTGGACTATTATGCCTCATTCTAATGTTGGAACTCCTGCTGGTAGCTAATATTTCAGCCAGTAATAGTGTTATTTCAGCCTCTTCGGCATAGCCCAGTGTCACCCGTATTGGAGGTGGCTTACCTTGAGGTGCCTGGACGCCTCTGTACAGCCTGCAATATTTCGCTGAATTGATGACCAGTCTTAATTTATTGCGCAAATTAGACCACTGTTCCTGATCAAACAGAGCCCTTTGTTCAAACAGACGATTGTTGCACACTGGCTTATTACACAGGACAAGGGAATTCGATCGACTGGTCGGCTGCTTGTCCTGCCTTGTAGGATCAGTTGCTTTAGATTTCACCGGGTTCTGAATAGTCTTCTTTATGTTGCCATGTTTGCAAGCGGACACGAGTAGTCCTTTGACAATTTCATCTTCCCCTGCTGCTTTAGGTGCAAACTTGCAAGTCTTCAGTTGGTTGCGTTGGACAATCCTTTTTAGGGCTTTTCGTAAGTTTTGGTGATGTGGTGTTATCAGGCAGAGTGGTGCATGAGATTACGTTGAGACGGAAAAGTCACATGCTTTTTCTGTTTTCCAGTGACACACTGTGAGACTGTGGCGTGGTGACAAAGTGGGCAAGTGTACCAGAGCCAGGGGCACGGGTTATTTCGCATAAACTCATATTATGATTTTGGCACCGCATAGTCACAACGGCAGTCCGCCCATAGTTTGTGAAAATTGCAGCCAAACGTTGAGTCAGTTTTAGGAACGACAACGCTACAGGTTTGACGTTCGTCTTTTCTAAGTGACGCTTTCGAGGTTTCTTTTTTGCTATGCTGAATGTCACACACTGGCTTCCACCAGATATCGCTGTCGTATCGCATGCACTTGATTTTGCCTGTACCATTTCAGTGATAGAGTGTGGCAATGTAGGCACAGTATCAGGAAAGGGGAGGTTTACACGGGTATTTTGAATAGGGGTGTGAGAGAAAGTGTTTATGTCACAGGGTAATTGCCTCATCTGACTGAAGCCCTTGTGACTGCAGAACAGTTGATTTTGGGGCTTTTTGAAGGCCAGTTTCAACCACCATATCAACAAACACGATGACTTTTGCCGCACTTACCGCGCAGAGATTTGATTTAGAAGTAATGGTTGAATATAATTCGCCGGCTAGGAAGATCAGGTGTCCCGATTGGAGAGTTCACAAAATAGGTATTTTCGGTTAGATAGTAAAAAGCACATCGTGTTCAAGGTGCGCGCGTTATTAGATACTCATTCTTGCATTTATAGTGAATGTGTGGAAAAGGTCCGGAATTGTTTCCGGTCAAAGATTAAAACAATAAAATTACGAAGTGCGATAATGTCACAATGAGGTGATCATTACCGAAAAACTTGACGTTTTGTACAAATTTCGGATTAAGGAATTTGCAATAACAAAAAAGATAAGGAGTTCTGAAATTTATAAAAATAAAAACTAGCAATCAAATTTAGTAATGCAGATTGGAATTAAAAGGGTAAAAATCACAGAAATCAAGACAATGGTTGGATAAGAATGGTAACAGGGTAGTCATTACTGGTGAGACTGAGCGTGCGCTTGAGGCTTGGGATCGCCAGTGGTTCAGATATTTCTACATGCCTTGATTTCGTTCCCTTTAAGAGATTTGATGGGATCTTGTATATGACTCTGAAGGACCTTTCAAATGGAGCTGAATATCCTGGGTTCACTGGATGTTCTGTTACCACGTGACATTCACACTTGCGTCCTCCACTTGGTAACCATGCTGGAGCGCGATCGCGTTTCACAAGCGGACTTAGCCCAACAGGAGTGAGCGAACTGGTACATAAATGTTGAAGTGGCTAATTGCAACAGCTTGTATTTCCTGTGCTGGTCGAGTGGTTTCTTACAGAAAAATGCTGCTCACAGACTGGCGGCGAAGTCCTGCTGAGAGACTTCGAAAGCCATCTTAAGGGAAGTTCTGCTTCAGTATTACTCTCAAACTCGAGGTCAAGTATCAGCATCATTTTTGGGTCGATTTAGACCTTTCCAAGAATTTGCTTTGGTTTTACATTCTTGTCCATGAATTTGTGTGGGAAAACATTTTCTATCAAGGTACCTCGGAGATGACGAAATTCTTCGTAAATTGACTCTTCAGTGGGGATTTTCCGGAGATTTGAGGAAAGAGAGTATATTGGGTTTCTCTTTCTGCTTAGAGACACACAACTTCGAAAGTTGATAAACTGTTCGTTCTATGTGTACTTCTTGTAGAGGGGTCTTCTCAGTGATTGATCAGCATTCCTTCGCGTTTGGACATTAAGGAAATGAAATATTGAATCAGACTCAACCTCCAGAGTGAAATCGTTGTTTGGAAGGGTGTTATCAAATTCCCGCCACATATAATGAAAGCATCATCGGCGTACTTCTTGTAGAGGTGGGGCTCGTCAACACTTGCAGCTAAAGACTTTTTTCTAGGCTAGCCATACAGAAATCGGCCAAGAGACGTCCTAGAGAAGAACCCGTTGCCACTGCGATTATTTGCCCGTATATATCGTTGTTTAAACTAAAATAGACGTTGAAGGTGTGTTCTTGTAAGAGATCTTTTAGATAATGGATCACTATGCGGACATCGATGATATTGGATTGAATGAAGTCACAAAAAATGCAGATGGCTTCTGTCAGTGGGACGTTGATGAAGAGAGAAATGATGTACAGGAAGACCTTTTTCTTATCTGCCAAGCCTAATTGCATCTAAAAAATCGAATGTTTTCCGGATGATGTGTCTTGAGAGCTTTTCTTTCACCAGTCATTTCTCGATCACCTAGCCTTTAAGAAAATTCCTACTGCCAAATGCACGTTTCTCCCATGTTAATGGGAACTTGTAGGTGCCTTAACGTGCTCTAACGGGACCCAGTCGTCTATTCGCATACATTGATATGTTCATCAGGTTCACTGCTGCTGCTAAGGAAACAGCAAAAAATTCATTCATTAAACACTTAGTAACCACGTTAGGCATACCTATCACAACAACGACTGACAGGGGACAGTATGTATCATACCACACGTTGAAAGTTTTGTGACACTAACTGCCAACCCCATTCTTCAAAAGCAGGCACAAGTCTTAGAAGGAAGACGAAGGTTAGGTTAACTATGGTACCAAAGAAGAGGTTATTCAGTTTCTGTTTATCGTTTATCAGGGTTGAACTGCATACCTATTATCCTTTATTTTTCTCTCCTTCTAGGACACCTTTGATTTATCACTAGAAAGTAGCTCAATTTGGGACTGAACAAATTATGAGTGGAATTTAGATGATCATAAAGAGTGGTCAGAGACTGAAACTGCTGCTTGTTAGCATTTACAAAGGGGGTTCAATCTGCACAGGGACAATCTTATCACTGATATACACCATAGTGGTCTGGTGGCAGCTGTCATCTGAATTTGAATCTGTGACATTGCCTTTTGGGACCCACTCTCCAAAGGGGAGGTGTCTTCTCCTAAAATAGACCTTTTAAAGAGAGGACGAGAAAACGACAGTCACTGGCTAGAAAGTGACTGAAATAGGCTTGAGGTTACATACTTTGAATCAAAAATCTGAACGTGTGTTTACATGCTTCACACTAAAAAGAAAGACCTTGAATTATGTGTCTAACAGTACGCGGTGGTTTCGGTGCTGCTAAAAAATATGGATAAGATATTGCGTCTTGTTTCTCAAGTAAGTCTATCGTAGTTTAAAATTTTCCAGTTATTCTAATTTTTTAATTTATCTTTCATTTTTGGTGTCAGAGGATATTGAATAAAGCGTTGATTTTGTTGCTGTATGAAAAAATAATGCAGCAATGTGCTAATCCAGTCAGATAGAAATGTTAAAAACTGAATGAATGATGGGCATTTCATATGATAATAAAATGTGCGAGTTTTGGTTACATATCAAGAGTTTCACCTTTTTCGCATTCCGACCATTATTCGACGAAACTTTCACCAAATTTGCACCATTGTGAGCATCATTAAACGAGGTTTTCTCCTGCTGTTTATTGTACTACTCTTACTACTTCTCCGAATCCTGCCAATTTCAATGGCTTTTGAACCATCATTAATTTATTATCTTCCGATTGGCTAGTATATCAGCCTGCTATAGCGCACAATCCTGGTTCATTCTGTAACTTGTAAGGCGTTTTACTACTTTGTAAAGTTCTGACTAAGCTAATTAACTTAGGTAGCGTTTTTACAAGATAGATTTCAACTGTAAAATATGGTGTATTTTGTGAACTACATTTCGAACAGTCTGATAATACATTTACCTGTCAAATCAATCTCCGCTAAGAATGAAAAATGAAAGGCCAATCTATATAAAAGAAATGATGAGGGATTTGAAGATAGAAACGATAATTATCGACACTACTCTGTGTGTTTACCGAAGATCAGGAACCTATACCTCACAAGCGAGAGGGGAGTACAAAGAAATCAAATTGGTTTATACTAGCTCATAAAAACGATATTGGATAGTTAGATAAGGATTATCAGGGTAGGTTAAGGGTAATAGTAAATTACTTTTGTATACAGTAGGAGGCTTAACATTATGAATTAGTGTCGCCTTAGGGCATTTCCGTACGCGCTTTCCCTGACGATTTTACAAATGGTCTTGAAAGCTATTTTGATATCAGTTTTATAATTCATATCGGCTAAGTGTTCCTCTAGTAGACTGCCACTTGGCTTTATGTAGGTTCCACATGTCAGTTGGATTTCAGCTGCTTGGTTGTATGCAATTTAATAACGTGATTATAAAAAGTCTAAGGTCAGTAGTTATGATAGCAGGATTATCTAATATGGTTGTGAATTTTTGAGTCTGATTATTCAGACATTCATTGTGTTTTTTCCTTTACCAACCAACCTGGCGTACTATATCGTTGTCAAAGTTAAAAGAACAAAATTCGCAGTACAAAAAGGTGCACATTTTACCTCAGGGTTCCTCATCAACTCCAGACATATAAATAGGATTTACAAAATAACGTTTTTCAATTTCATTAAGCGGAAGTTTTTTTATGAAGATCGTAGTTATAGGGGACAATAATAGGTGACATGTAAAAGCATAATCATTTACAAATAACACGAATAGATGGCATGTATTTATCGTAAGTTTGGATGAATATTCGATGATTTTTGATAATTGGCTTAACAACAAACAATACCACTAACTACCCAGCTACATATAGGGAGAGATGGTTGCGTAATACTATACAATAAGCATCCAGAATCAATTAAAAATCAGATGAGTTACGACCAGTGGGTTAATAAAATAAAACAATCATGGTAACAGTAATAATAATAAGGGTAGTATGTAGTAATTATGTAGTAAGTGGGAACACTTATTATCAGGGGCAAACTGAGCCTACTAACCGTTTCCTTCTGTATACAAAAGTTTAGTTTGAGTTGCATTTTGGCAGTAGACTCAGCAAATCGAAGTAAATTTGGATTTCGTCATTTGTGTCCCGATTAGATTAAAAGTAGGCCGGTTGCTCCTGCAAGGCTCTGGTTCCCAGGCTTTTTGGTATGTGCTTAGGGAGGCAAATGGGTCCCCACCCTTCTGTCCCTCCAATTTACTTGTTATCTGCACACTTAACACTACAAACTTTGTTCTTGCTATGATGAAGATGATCAGTTAGAAAGTAAATAGAGTGAATGACCGTGATGGGCAAATATATGTATCTTTTCAGGGCATTATATCGCTGACTAATCGTGAGAATTTATGTGGAGACTAGTTATTTCAGAAATAGAAGCAATATATGAATAATAATTTTTAGTGAAATGACAATGGTTCTCTATCTGATGTCAGTCCGGGATCAAGCTTGAAGGCAATCAAAACCCTACATATCAACACTTGAAAATTAGTCTGATTCCCAGTAATGACTGATTGCAAGACGTAGTCGTCTGGAGTTCTAGCGAGAAGTCGTGGCTAGTGGAGTCCATCAAGTCGGGAAGGAGGACACATACTTTTCGCTGACATTGGCTAGTGATTGAGCTATAAATCATGGATTCACAAAAGTTGGAATTCATGGGCCACTAGTTTCGATCTCACTGGCCAAATCGTTAACAGGGTGATTTCGTGACTTAAAGGCCCTGAGTGGGAGCGAGTGTGTGTGCTTCTGAAGATTCCCACACTGGAGCGAAACAGTTGTCCAGTACTCTTTGCTTTTAATGGGTTTTTTAACTGATGTCAATCTCTGATCGAATGGGAAACGTCCTAAAGTCGATTTGCTTTGTTCAGTACTCATCCTGTGAACTTTCTGTCTTTTCTTTCGCGCCCCTAATCACTGACCGTCATACTTTTATTATTATTGTTTGTCTTGCTAACTCTCAGATATTTTAAATAGGTGTATTTACTCTTAGGGGAATGGAGTGTTATGCCTTGTTTGCGCCCCTTTAGCTAGATTTCATTTAGTGTTTATGAACTAATGTGTCATCAAATCTGAAGCAAAATTCACTTGATGTACACTTTATCAAAAGTCCACCTGTACTAAAACCACTGGTCTTAGTGATCTGTTATGTGAAGCTTATTCAAAGATCTAAAATAAATGCCATGTATTGAATCATCAAAAGTAATATGAAATCTGTCCTTAAACCTTGTTTTTGCATTTGTCAGACAGCTCACTTATAGCGACAGTGAGGACACTTCAACTCAATCTTGTTGATAGATGAATAGTCACTTTCTTTTGTAATAACACTTCGTATTTCAGCCTATCTTTGCTTCCATTCAGTGAGTATGTCTTAAGCTGTCTTCATATTTAAAATGCGAGGTCGTCTATTAATTCTCACTACTCAATAGGAATCATGCTCTTGTCGATGCAAAGTAAAATCTTGAGTCGCATCATCCTGGAGAGAATAAAGGACGCACTGGATACAGAACTCCGATCAGAACAAGCTGGATTCAGGAAAGGTAAATCATGTTTTAACCAAATTGCAACTCTACGCATCATCATCGAACAAAGCATGGAATGGCAATCAAACCTCTACCTAAACTTTATAGACTTTGAGAAGGCCTTCGACAGCGTTGACCGTGAAGTAATTTGGAAACTACTCGAGTACTACGGAGTACCCCAAATATTCATCAACCTTATTCAACAGCTGTACGACAACAGCACATGTCAAGTGATCCAGCGAGGCTTTTGGAGTAAACACAGGAGTCAGATAAGGGTGCTTATTATCACCAATGATATTCCTAATTGTGGTGGGATTATGCGTTAGACAGTGGGAAACGAGAAAACAGGGATATCCTGGACCGTCGTGAAGAACCTAGAAGACCTGGATTTTACGGATGATTTATGTTTGATGTCACACAAGATCGAAGACTTACAAGCGAAAACCGACAAACTGGTCAAAGAAGCAGCCAGAGTAGACAGGACTCCAGGTGAACATAGACAAGATGGAGGTTATGAAAATAACCAACCAACAACAGCAGCAGCAGCAACATCCAGCGCCAATCACCATCAACGGGAGGGATTTGAAAGAGGTTACTTCATTCACTTATCTAGGGAGCATTGTCTCAACTACAGGAGGAACGGACGAGGATGTCAAATCGAGAATCGGGAAGGCGAGAAACACATTCATCAACCTGAAACCAATCTGGAAGTCTTCGCCACTCAACATCAACAACAAAATCCGGATTTTCAATACAAACGTCAAGTGAGTCAGTTCTTCTATACGGATCAGAAACTTGGCGGGTCACAAAGAATATTTCCAACAGGTTGCAGACCTTTATCAACAACTGTCTTCGTTCTATACTGAAGATCACTTGGCGGGAAAGAATCACCAACAAGAAACTATGGAAACAAACAAAACAAGAACCAATCGCCCAACAAATATGCAGGATAAAGTAGAGATGGATTGGACACTCGCTAAGGAGGTCACTGGGTGGCATCGCGCGTCAGGCCAGTGCTCGAGTGGAACCCGAAAGGGAAGCGGAGAGTGGGACGTCCAAGGGTGACATGGAAGAGATCGTGTAACGAAGAGTTGAAACAGTATGGACTAACATGGATGCAGGTGAAAAGTACAGCAGAAGACAGAAGCAAGTGGAGACGTGCAGTTAAAGCCCTATGTTCCACTAGGAACCCAAGGGAATAATAATAATACAATAGAGACCCAACATTCGTTGATTTGAGACTATTATATCGACTCCGTGAGATTTAATTTAGGTCTCTGTCATGAGATGTAGTTTTGACGCTTTCTGGTGAGGATATTGCACAATATGCAATTATTATATTTTCAAAATATGCTGTATTTCAACAAAACAAGTGTTTCCAGAAAAGGCCTCTAGAAGTACTGTGTTTACATTTAAGAAGGTTTGAACATCATATTGTTACATTTTATATTCAGCAAATGTCTTCCTTGACAAAAATAAAGCTTCCAGCTAATACTTCCACGGATGTACTTACTGAATTTCTTGTATTTGTGAATTTTTCTGTCGACAAATCAAGATTAGAGGATGCATGAAACTACATGCCACTGATTCAGTGAGATGACTAGTTGTGTACTACTCACATCAAACAATAGTGCTTGTTGGCCGGATTGAAGTGATTAAAACACTTGACGCCTGTTTTGCTGGTTTTGAGCCAAGCTCATAATCGGTGTATATGGTACGACTCGGCTCAGGGAGTCGAATCAGCTCAAACCATCGGATTTCTGGTTAGCTACTTAGGCGAAATGGTAGTACCTTGAATGAAATTCTCAGTTGCTCAAATTAATTCTCAATTTATACAGTTCGAGGTGATTGATTTCACCACAGTTTCCATCGGAAACCAAAATTATTCAGACCTTAGCATATGATCTACTTGACACCATAAATACTAATCAAGGAAGGAAGCATAAATGCATGAAACTATTTACTCCTGGTTGTTGTTGTTGTTGTACACCACTCACATCAACCAATAGTGTTTGCTTTCTTGATTGTCACTTATGGTAACGAGTAGGTCACATATTGAGATATAAATAATACCAGTTTCCAAAGGGGGGGGGGGAACTGTGATAAAATAATCACCTCAAACCGTGTAAGTTGCGAATTTGGGCCAAGATTAGAAGAAACAAACACCGCAGACCTTTTATTCCACTATCAAGACGTTGAATATAACTTGAAAAATCTTCGGCCGTTAGGTTTGCATTGTATAGTGTCAGGTGATAAAATTGACTTTGGTAATATTGAAATCATTCAGAAAAGTATTAAAAATCATAAAAGAAAGCTTCTTATAAGGAGATGCAACACTCTGAAATGACAAATGACAGATTATGACAAAAAAATTTGACCTGAATCTAGGCAGTTTTCATTGCCTACTGATATGACAGGTTTTTCTAATTCACATATTTATCAAATCCAACAATCTTCATGTGTCTGTTGTTTGTATTAAGTAATCCATTGATTTATTCGACACGCATAATTACATCATGCAGATGAACCGTGATTAAGATAGTGTATATGAGCTGTGATTCCGTAAATCTTGGTTAAATACCAATTCGATAAATGCTACTAGTGTTAAATAGCGAAATGTTATCAAAATCACGATGATTTCGTTTCTTATTCATCGGGAAATACAAATTTTGGAAAATACTGATAGTAAAATAATAGTGGACATTATTTACGCAGTTATCAAATGCGTATTTAAACCATGAAATTTGACCTTGGTTTGTGCATCAGCAGCGTAGGAAGTTTTGTTTTAAATCTTCAAGTGTTAATATAACATTGAATAGTCTGAGTTCCTCCGTTGGTTTTTTTGATTCTAATTCTTCAAAAAGAGACTTCGAAGTATATCCCTCCTGGAATTTCAGAAACATTATGAGCCTAGTACTAGATTTGTGTTTATTGTTCTACGCGTTTTACTTTGTGAATGAAAGAAAGAAAGAAAGAAACGCAGAAGGTCACAGAAGGCATGCAGTGAAATGTCGTTTTGAGTGCAAAATAAACTTCCAGTCTGTCAGCAAGAATGTAGTTACACTTTCTTTTCTGTCATTTCAGACTGTCTGTTTTCGTCACATTGTAAACATTTTTATTATATCCCATTTCACAATTTAATTGTCATCGCTGTTTCATTTTGACTTTTATTCATCGTAACTGTAAACTCCGAGTAATCGTGCCTGTTAAGTGAAATGTATATTATGTTACAACTGCTACTTGAGACATACACTACTTTCATTATTACTTGATATAACTCTAAGGAATTGTACACCATTTCGTACTTATACGAGGCTGTCTAGAATAGGCAGGTGTATATGTCTGGACAGGAAGTCAGATAACAAAAACTAGGGGAAATCTGTCATAAAGTATGATTTACCCTATGAGAACAAATATACTAGATGGTTGGAGGCCATCGGCAGGAAGCCTTACCAGATGTAGGTTTCTTGTTTGTTGGCACTCACCAGTCAGCAAGGCGTATTTACAATCTTAAAGAAACTCATGTCCCTTCTAAGATTCGAACCCGTTTCATCCAGTGCTGCAATCAGAGACGTGCCACTGAGATATTCCGGCTATCACTTGACCTCGTGTAGGACTGTATTAGGTACTGTGATTGGATACGGACTGGTGTCATAAATCTTTTCCTGTGTTCGCTGCAAACTGAATCCCGTCATTCAAGTTTGCAATGTGGCCACTATGCTGGGTGATTCTCCATCACAGTGCACTGACTGCAGCACTGGGTGACGAGGGTTCGAATCTCAGCTATGATGTAAGTTCCTTCAAGAATGTAGATACGTGTTGCCGACAGTGGTCAACAAACACTAACCTAGGTTTGGCAAAACTTCCTACCGATTACCCCCAACCGTCTTATAACAACAATTCTTGGTGCACTGTGATGTAAAGCCACCTAGCAAGGTGGCCACATTACAAACTTGGCTGATAGGATTCAGTCTGCAGCAAACAAGGGACTAAACGCATGACACCAGGTAGTGTCCAATCAAAGGAACAAACATATGTTGCACAGACAGCTGTATAGTCAGTTTTATAACCGAGCACTATAATTCGATTTCTCAGATTTTTAATTCCTAGATAGTTATGCAATTCCTCACATCTGTCTTTTTTAAGAGTTCCCCACCCCGCTGAACAAAGCCATTTAATATTGTGAATAGGTTTGAACAACAATTGCTAAATCATCGGCTGAATAATCATTTAAGAAATGAATTACTAAACGGCTGTTTTGTCCTTGTTCTAGTTTTAACCATACGGCTAATTGACAATCGTTGGCATATAAGAGCGCACAACCTTTATGTCATGCAGAAATGAGGAAGTCACAAGTCAATTGTTGAATTAGAATACAGAGGCGTGTGTTTGTGTGTGTGTGTTTTTAGTTTTGTTCACTTTATGATACAGACAGAAGCTATTCATAAGTTCTCATTCCCAATAATAGTTGGTAAAAGTAACATAAAGTTTATTATAATTTTGTGTTACCTTTTTCTTCTTTGATTATTGTCATCAATTATGTTAGGCTTTCGGTGGTCTGGGTCCGATTCACTCCTAAACCTCGTCTAGGTTAGTATCCAACAGTAACTTGATAAGATAAACAAAGAGAAGGCTAGTGGAATATAGAAATGTGATAAAGTTTCTAGGTATCTGCACCATTTTAGTCAACTCATCCAAGTTATTCAAAGTCTGTAACCGTTGACTTTGATTATGTTATGGAATTTAATTAATTAATTCATACTTCCAAATGAAGGTGATATCAAAAGCCAACAACTCCGTGAACTAGTGTTAATCGAAGTCTAATACCAATACCTGCTACAGTTGCATATTCCAATATGTAGGACGTGTCCAGAAGTGAAGCATCTAACAGCCATATAATGATAATAATAATAATAATAATAATAATTTGCTTTATTCCAAAACAGTACATGTGATACAGAATGGAATTCTCAGCATTTTTACTACAGTATTGCATCCAGTTAGTACATTATCAATAAATAGAATTCTACATAGATTAAGGAAATCACAGTTCATTATTACACCAACACATTGGCATGTCGATAGCAAAGCCAAAGTTGAACAGTGTTTGAAGGTGTTAGAAAAGTGGGAGCTGTCATATTAACTGGCGTAAGCGAGAGAAAGAAACAAAGCAGCACATAACGGAAAGAAGAGAGAGAGAGAAAAGGGAAAGAAAGAAAGAAAATGTTGTACCTATAAATGATATGAGTTGGAAAGACGAGATCCAGTTGTACTACTGACTATTTAATGAGTTATAGGTGTCACGCCTAATGCTTTCTTTATCACACAGAACACGAGCTAAGTAGGGTATGGTTGAGTTTTTGTACTTGCTGGTTCGAGCATATAGTTTTCTATGTAGGCTTCTGGTTTTGCCTGATGAGATGCAAGGGGAGAGTTGTGAGTGAAGAGGGTGGTGTGAGTTAGATAAAATGGATTTGGCCCATTTTTCACATGAGTCCATATGCCTGTCAACCAGAATATTAACAAGCTGGTTAAGTGGCACGTTGCTTACCCTACTGACAACCTTTAACATCCTGCGTAATATGTTATAGTGTTTCTTCAGTAGCCCTGGAAAAACTAAGGGGGAACAATAGAGAATAATAGGAACAAATGCGAGAGTTAACGAATTGTAGGAGTTAGGGTTGGGTTATACCAGAATGTTTTAACTTCTTAATGTAGAAGGTAAGACGGAATATTTTCTTAGAAATCGCTAAGATATGAGACTACCAGGAGAGATCAGCAGGTAGAATGACGCCTAGGTATTTAATTTCCTATTTGGTTTCTATTTCAGTGCCGTCTATGTTGCATATCTCGTGAGAGCCAACCAGTTTGTTTAGGTCGGATTTGTGCCTAAAGGTGAAATTGACTGTTTGGCATTTGAAGGGGTTTAGGGTAAGACCGTTTTCCTTGGACCACTGGCTGATTTCTGAGAGAAAGCCAATAAGTTTAGAGCAGTCGCTTTTCAACGTATGCCACTTCTACACAAAAGTATGGCATGCTAGTTATTCTGAGTAGAATAACAGATGGACACATAGAAGTAAAAGAAATAGACAAGCAGAACTGTACACACGGTTTATTAATATTCACTTGATATTGTGATGAGAGCTGTCTGCAAGCCAAAATTGTAGACAAAAATTTACGTCAATGGCTATGTCCCGAATCGGGGTCATGAGAAAAAACAATAACAAAGCTTAACCTTGAGGAACTCACCAGCCAATCATAGCAGATTTAACGTATGCAAATACGGTTAGCAGATATATGGCTTGACTTTCTAAGAAACAGCCACAAAGAGATGACAGAATAACCTTCAGCAAGAAAACAACCAACCAGAGGACGTTGCTTCTCTGCTAACAATAACGAATAATAATGTACATAAAAATCTATATAGATGTTGCGAACCTGACTGAGGGAATTCAGTCTGCACCAAAGAGAGGACTCGACTCGTCATACTAGTTACTAGTGTCTTATCAAAATACCCACTACAGTCCTACAGGAGGTCAGTCACGAGCCCGAATAACCCAGTGGTAACGTCTCTGACTGCAGCACTGGGTGATGCGGGTTCGAATCTCAGAAGGGACATGAGTCCCTTCACGGCTGCAGATACGCCTTGCTGACTGAAGAGTTCCAACTAGCACGAAACCTAGATCCGGCAAGGCTTCCTGTCCGCCGATTGCCTCCAACCTAATGACAGTAAACGATCTGTTGCCTGGCCCTTGTCTTCTGTCGTTACAATATCACCTAGTTATTTCTGGATAATCCGAATCCATAATTCATTAAAATCACTACTCGATGGGCGATTAAGCGAAATACACTAGGTTTTCTTTGATATATACCTTAGTGATATTGAGAATCAATGTTTGGAGACCCTTGATATAATTCAAAATTGTTCAAATATGTAGTTATTCTTTGCTATTTACGAACAAATTTCACTTTTATTTGTCTATGTATTCCTGCCGTCTTATTCTCATCTGACATTCTGAAATGGTTCAATTTGTTTTATACATTGGTCCGTCTTTTATATTAGGCTCTCAAAATTGACTCTATTCCCTTACACTTCTATTGTGGTAAACTACGGTGTATCTCGCCAACCATGCTTCACATGGTTCGGGGTTCGGTTCGATCCCCGGCTGACGCACTTCTAAACCTTGCTTAGCCAGTAGTAAGTTCGGTAAGGAGGGTAGTTTCCGTGTGAGGCTAGCAACCCCACCCCGTAAAAAAGCGAAACCATGGCTACTGCAGCTTCGAAGCTCAAGCTTAAAGCCTAATGTCCTACTCGGAATGTGTAAAGGGATGGATAATGTATCTTACCAAATGACTATTGCACTTCTCTTTAGATCTGCTGGATTTATTGTCTTACAGTAACTTTTATGATTATTACTCTTGAGTATCCTTATTTTTTCTCTATCGCGTTTTATTCTTCTGTTGTAATGAAGATTTCTTTAATTCAGTGGATGTTTTTATTTGCCTGAACTCAGTTACCCGGCACGTCTTTTACACACACACACACGCACATACATTCATGCACACACACATATTTTACCGAGGATTGATAACACTACCCAGCTCTCTAGGCAGGTTAAAGTGAATGGAGCGGGATTCGAACCCAAGACTAATTGGCTGAGTGTTGAGTGCTGAAAACAATGAGTTATATTTTTACTGTGTTCTGTTTTTTTACCTCCGTT
Organism: Trichobilharzia szidati; assembly: GCA_944472155.2. NCBI lineage: Eukaryota > Metazoa > Platyhelminthes > Trematoda > Strigeidida > Schistosomatidae > Trichobilharzia > Trichobilharzia szidati. Next base: position 39,059,532 of record OX235276.1, on the reverse strand, counting down.
TTTATTGATGAACACTGATATATTCAAACAAATTGGATTTGATGGTCGCCTCAGTCATTGTTGTTGATATTCATCAACTTAAGTGGGAATGTGTCGTTTATCATACAATCTGTCTTATTTGGTGGATGGTGACTAGCATTAGAATCCAGGATGCTCATTTCGTCCTATTTGGGACTCATAATCTGGATCTACGTGAATGATGGTGTTCCTAATGGGACTCGAACCCAGTGCTCATAGTTTCAAGCGCCAAAGTATTATCCAGTAGGCTACTTGGGCGACTAGAGACACCTCTTGCGCAACTGAGATCAGTTGTTATGTAATTCAATTTGGACTTTCCCGTTGGAGCTTCAGTGGAGACAGCACCACTCCACGGGGGGGGGGGGAATGCAGGTAAATCCAGCTGACGAATCTGGGACAGGAAGAAACGTTCATCCTGGACTTTACTACTAGTCACTATTCACCAATTTAATTCGAGTTAAATAATCAAACATCGTCGAAGCATCTGCACAAGGAGCCAAGAATATCAACCTGAGGATGAGCACTTCAGTCCAATCAATCAATCAATCGGAAAGTCCAAATTGAATTAAATTTGTGTCATCGTCCATCTCAGAGTAGTATGTTATTTTTATAGTATACTTTAAGCTAAATAACTTGTCAATGGCAAAGTCTCGATGTTAACTGATTTTTATTAGCTAAGGACTTGCAGTAGCAGTAGTGGCAATTGGTTTGCTCGCAGTGATAGAAATCACCATTATTGATAAAATACAACTTAATTAAAGCAAATTAGCGTAAAAACATATGCATGCATATATTACTAGCTGTACGCTAATTTATTCCCGTTGTTTACCAATACTAACTAAACTTTGTTCTGTCATAAAATCTAGCACAAACGTTTATCAGCTCAAAGTGTCTCATTTCGCTACAGTAGAGAATACCTATTGAATAGAAGTAAAAACAAAGTAGAAAAGGAAAATAAATCAAATAATGAGAGTAGATGAGATGTCCAGAACCTCTACAATAAGTAGCATATACATCTACAGCACTGTAATCTTCGAGTACCATTGATAATTTGGTCGCAACTTCTCAAACACCACAACCAGACAGTTCAGATAACTTGAGACGCTAATCAGTGATTTTACAAGTTGATAGCAGTGTCTTTATATTGGATAATGTGGGAGTTTTTTGATGTAGTCTTATTAAAGTTGCAGTGCCACTCATACAACATGTTACGTACTTACCTTCGAGCTTTGTGTAAACTAGTCAGCATTCGTATCATGGTGTTTTAGCGCTTTGTGTATCATTCCATTGTGGGTAAAAATTATTTGGATAAAGTCTCACAGTGTTATGCAGTAATATTTACTGATTTGACCACGTTTCGAGCACAACTGATTATCGCTCATAATCATATCAAGGCACTACTCACACAACTTTCTAACTTTGTTTATATAATTCCATTATTTTCCATCGCTTGATTTGATTGGTAGTAGTATTTTCCATATTTCCGGTATGAGTGATGAGTCGCTTCTATTGCATGTGTTGGGTGTAGATTCGATGAACAAGGATTCAGTAATCAACCACCTCTCTCTCCACCTACCTATACTACTCTTTAGAATTTTGACTCTGTCCCACCCTAATGTGTGGTTGTGTTTTAATGCATTCAGTGCGATTGCTGAGGTCTTTTCTAGACTACTTATCTTCGCGGGGTCAATCATTCTAACCTTAGCCACTAAATTCTTATGTTCTGACAATAGCACTACTCCCGATCTACTAGTTCGGCCTTTGTAGTTGACTAATTTAACTCACAGTCATTTTAAGGTATTTTGTAAATTGTATTATTGGGTCAACTGGGTCCTTTAACCTACAGAACTTGTCCTGTCTGAGTGAGTTTGAAGGTTTAATTGTCGTTCTAATTCCTGCTTTATTAAGAATACTACGTAGGGTCTCAGATGTCTCCTCCTTATATAGTAGAACTGTAGATGCCTTATATTCTCTCTTATTTATGTTATCATTACTATTTTCCCCATTATTTTTTATTAGTTCTATATACCATCTTTTCCACTCTCATCACTAATATTTCAGCGGTCAAAAACATCAAATGACAGTGAAGATAATGAAAAGCCAGTTGCATTTCAACCACCTGCTGCAATATCATCCAAAGAAACAAATGATGTAGGTTATGTGTTTTATAGTTTTTTTTCTAATTATTTGCACATATTATTAAAAGTAATTACTGTATAAGAATGGAGTGGTGCCTTTCATAAGATGCCTCTGAGCAAATAAATGAAGATTATATTGAAATGGTTTGAGGTAGTTTACAGGGAACACTGCTGGACCTAGGTTTCGCACTGGTTGGCACTCACCAGTTGGCAAGGTACATCTAGATCCTTGAAGGAAGTTATGCCCCCTTTGAGGTTGGAACCCTCATCAACCAGTGCTACAGTAAGAAACGTTACTGCTGAACTATTTGGGCTCACAATTGACCTCCTGTACGACTGAAACGGATACGTGGACCGCTCATTATAGCTTAACAATCATTTTCAGACGTCTAGTCGTCGGTGTTGGTGAAGACTTAATTCTATCAGGCCAGTCATCTAATATCAATTCATAGTGTGCACCACGTTGGCCAGTCACTTATCTCAGTGACTACATTACAACCTTGACTGATAGAATTCCAACACAGAGGACTAGATGCATGATGGTGGTTAATCTCTAGTGATTAGACAATGTGAATGAAGACCAATTTGGGAAATATTCAAATCTACACTTTTCCCTGTTTATTAAAAAATTATAATTTGACTTAGTTTGGTTGTATTTAAAGGGGAATGAACTGCTATTGAAAAACCACTTGCACCTAACAACAAGTCTCGCCTTTAGCATGAAGCCTGGTGATACAGCAATCTAAGCGTATAAATGCCAGTATGTGCGGATCGATTTTTTGAAAATGCCACTTAGTGATGAAAATTTGAGTTAATTAGTGAATTCATGTATAATCCCCATCCAGGCATTAATGAAAACGAAACACGTAGATCAGCGAAGAGTCTCTTTTCGGCGGAGAATTCATTTTCTTAGCTGTGCAATCGCAAATATATATATGAGTTATTTTGTATGGATGTATACATTAAGTTTGTTAAACAAAAAACAACAAACAAAAAAATACAATTGGTTATAGTCATTTTAACTAAACAGGTGAAGATTGGTAATTGGAGTTACGTAATACAAAATCAGTCAAGAAAATTAGGTTTTATTGAAATTAGGGTAGTAACAAAGGTGATGAGTTGCCACAAAGAGTTGTTAAAAAAGAAGTTATGTAATAATATGAAGACATTGGCTAGGGGTCGCACTATGTCGTGAATTGGTAGAAGTTAGAATTCATGAGCCATTGGATCGGGTCCCAGTGGCTTAATGGTATACGAGCTCGCCTTGTAACCAGAAGGTCCTGTGTTCGAATCCCGGTGGGTGCGTACTGATGAAGAGTCCCAAACTAGAACAAAACAACTGTCCAGTACTCCCAGGTTTTCCAATGGTTCTCTAACTAATTTCAGCTCATGATGAAATCTTGTAACCAATCAAATCCCTACAAACCATTATTTGAATAATGTGAATGGTTTGATGAGTGAGTTTTACTCAGGATGCACATAGGAACAAAGTAGATGATACGAAATTACGTAAGAGTTCTAAATGAATACAAGAACTGTAAGCAATTAAAGAACATGCCAAGAAACAAAATTAAGTCATCAAAAAAGATCAAATCAAATCAAAAAACGTTGTTACCAAGACAGTAGAAGTGGTTGAGTAATCCTCTTTTGTATGCACAGCTCCGGTTTTTCTATGTGAATGGCCACAGCTTCAGCAATAGAAAGAAGATGAAACCGTATCGCCTTTGATAGGTTGTTCTTGACTCTGTAGATTTAGATTTAAAGGAGGCGTTTGTTGAAACGGAATGATCAGTGTTAACCAGGTGTTCAGTTTTCCCACTCCTTATTGCACCACTATTGCCTCTGTGCAACCATGCTGGATAATGTTCTTGAATCCTCTTGGACAGAGTGCGCGTCAAACAACTGATGTACCTGGCTCCGCATCAGCAGGTGAACTGATATATGCCCTATGTATATATATATATGCATATATCTACAAATAACACATATATGTTTGCGATTGTACAGCTAAGAAAATGAATTCGCCGAAAAGAGACTCTTCGCTGATCTACGTGTTTCATTAATTAGTGAAAACAAAACCGTGTAGTCCAACGAAGAGGCTCATTTCGGTGAATTCATTTTATTTAGCCGAACAATCACATTTATATACACTATTTTCTTTTCTCCTTGAAACAGAATAGTAACTGAAGTGATGAGTTGTCACATAGTTTTTAATGTTGATCAATACATAGAAGAAGTCGAATAAGTCAGTGTATTAGAGTTGAAGAAGATCAAATGGCCCGAAAGAGTTAGTAGCAAGAAACTATGCCCGGGAACAGACCAACCAAAAATCGATCGCCCAACAAATATGTAGGAGAAAATGGATATGGACCGGGCATACATTGAGGAAACCGTCGTATGACATCACGCGCCAGGCCATTGCTTGAGTGGAATCCCAGTGAGAAGTGACGAGTGGGTTGTCAGTGTGGGGGTGACTTGGAGGAGATTGTGTGTTTGCTGAGGAAGGGATGAGAGATTATGAGCAATTATGAGGACCCAGCTGAAGAAGACAGCAGAGAATATAACAAAGTGGAGATGTGTTGTTGAAGCGCCATGCTCTCCTCGGAACCCAAGGGTACAATAATAATAATAATAAGATAGAAAATCTAGTGACTGATGAGTTGTACTCATTATGCACATAGAGACGAAGGAAAATATAGAATTATGTAATAGTTATAAAAAAATACAAGAGTTAGAAAAACAAACAAATACACAAACAAGAATCATTTCAGCAGAAATCAACCAGGTTGTTACCATGATAGCGGAAATGGCTGAGTAATTTCCTTTTTATATGCATATCTCCGGTTTTTCTAATCGAGATGACTAAGGCTCCAACAATGCAAACATTCATCGACCAGTTGTCCTTTTATATTAACCTGTTTTTATATTTTTCTCATTTATATACACAGAACTCCACTGATCCGCCTAATCCAACTCGAGATCCACATGTTATACAAGAATTAATCAATAGTGTTGACAGTGTCTATTATTCATTGGCATTTGACTCTGGAAAGTATGAAATTGAAGTAAGTTTTAGCATATTTGCATGTATTTAAAAAAAACCTTTCTTCTTCTCCAGTGTAGATTTATCACAAATCAACATCATTTAGAGAATTGTTGAAGACCAGGAGAGCAGTGAACAACTGTTTCGTCCCATATTTGAAGTCCTGGTTAGGCCGTACGAGTGGCCTCACTTGGAAACTTCAATTGATGAGGCCAGCTTCTTAACTATTCAATAACTTCGGCCAATTCTGTCGATTAACGTCGACTTAACCTTGAATTAACGTCGTAAACCGAAGGTCTGGGTTTCAGTTCATCGTGTGGTTATCGTTGTGCGCTGATGAAGAGCCTCTAACTAGGACGAAACAACTGTTCAGTGCACCCTGATTTTTCATGATTCTCTAACTCATGTTGGTTTGTGACAAAATTCCGCATTGAAATTAGTTCAAAGCACTACAAAACCGATAATCTAAGTATTTTTTTGTGTGTTTTGAAAGACTGTGGTAAAGGTTGAGTGCGACTGGGATCGTTTTCAATGAATACACAAATTTCAAATTCACAATCTCCAAAATGGTTATCAGTTTGCACTATATACATATACAGTTCGAATGGTGAAATTTCACTGTAGTTTACTTTGGAAATCAAATAATTCTGATCACAATACATGTGATCTGCTTGATATCATAGATGGCAGTCACGAAAGCAAGCAAAGTTGCCTAAGATTATGTACTACTGATTGATTGGGGTGAGTAGTTGCCTACCATTCCTACCAACCAAAAGTGCTTGCTAGCCAGCCATATCGAAGTGACCCAAATACCTGACGGCCGTTTCGCTCGTTTGGGGACGAGGTCATCAGGTGTGTATCCGGTTTGAAACAAACCGATTTCTGCCTGGCTATAGATAAATTTTGCAGCCGTAATTCCCTCACCCTGTCATCAAGCAGCTGAAAATGGTGGAATATGCTGTCGTTTACATGCACAGCTGGGAATCGAAACACTCTCTACCATGTATTGATCAAATGCTGGTTTGTATGCGTTTTTGAATGATCTCAAATAAGATTTTATGACGTACCTGTGCATCAGTTAGGCAATTATAGAAAACTAGGAGGTATTGGTCATCTGTTTCGTTTTAATTCAAGACTCCTGAACAGTTGGCACTCAACACCTCGTCTAGGATGGAACCAAGAACTTTGAGGTAATGAACAGAACACATTATCATTCAGCAACTAGGACGGAATCCAGTAGTTCTTGAGTCCTAGCCACTGGCGATTCGCGACGTATAACACACCACTAAAGAGTCCTAAACCAGGACGAAACAGCTGTCCAGTAAGTACTGCCTGTCTTTGAATATCTCTCTAACTGATGTCGGTTAGTGATCAAAATGTAACTTGATATTGTATAGAAGTTGTAAACCATGAGTGTGTGTTTGTGAAGTATAAATATATTTGATGTTGTTGAAACTAAGTAAACAAAAAGCGGTATATACCAAGGTGAGTAAATTATCGTCCACAAGTAAGAAATAATTATTATGTGCGAAGCTAATCAATTCTGATTTTCACCTCTGTTTGTGCTTGTAAACTTCGGACATTCTTTGAGATGTTGTTTTTGGAGATTTTGATGAAAACTATTGTAACTGCCGAGTACAGTAATATTTATTAGAGGGATTGTTGATTTATTTGACAAAATGATGTACAGTCATGACAAATTACATAAATCGTAAATTGAGATTTTAATTTGTAAAATTGATTCCTATTCTGCTTCTTCAGTCTTCGTTTAATCCCTTCCGTATTCTTTCAAAAGTCTCTCGCACTTCTATTCTTCTCAAGTTAATCCGTCATTCCGCTGTTCAAGATTCCTGTAGAATATATCGCATACAATGTTATTGTCGTTATTGTTCCCTCGGGTTCCTAGTGGAACTTAGGGCTTCAACTGCACATCTGCCCTTTCTCCTATTCTCTGCGGTCCTATTCATCTGGCTCCACGTTTGCTTAAAGTCTCTTAGCTCCTCCTCCCCAAAAGACCTACTCCATGTTACCTTCGGGCGGCCAATTCGTCATTTCGACCCTTCAATATGGAGTGAAGGCGGCTAATGGCATATTACATCATTGGTGATAATAAGCACCCTTGTCTTACTCCTGTGTTTGCTCCAAACGCCTCGCTGAGTTTTCCGTTGTGGATCACTTGACATGTGCCGTTGTCGTACAGCTGTTGAATAAGGTTGATGAATATTCGGGGTACGCCGTAGTACTCGAGTAGTTTCCAAATTACTTCGTGGTCAATGCTGTCGCAGGCCTTCTCAAAGTCTATGAAGTTGAGGTAGAGGTTTGATTGCCATTCCATGCTTTGTTCGATGATGATGCGTAGAGTTGCAATTTGGTCAGAACATGATTTGCCCTTCCTGAATCCAGCTTGTTCTGGTCGGAGTTCTGTATCCAGTGCGTCCTTTATTCTCTCCAGGATGATGCGACTCAGGATTTTACTTGGCGTTGACAGGAGCATGATTCCTCGCCAGTTCTTGCAGAGTCCTAGGTCGTCCTTCTTTGGTAGTTTCATGAGGTAACCTTTCCTCCAATCAGTAGGCACCTTTCCCTCTTTCCAGATCTTTTGCAATAATGGAGTCAGCATATCTGCTGTCGTCTCTGGGTCCGCTTTCAGTGCTTCCGGGGGTATTCCATCTGGTCCAGATGCTTTTCCAGCTTTCAGAAGCTTGATTGCATTCAAGACTTCAGCTTTCGTTGGAGGATTATGCCATGTTAGAATTCTTTTATCATTAACCCTACACTCTGCATGATGGAACTATTGACCGGTCTGCATTAGCTATGCTAAAACGTTAGGCATCCGTTTTGGACGAAACTTTTTCTTCATAAAGCTTCTGTAACTATTTCTAGGTGGAGTGTGTAGTCATATCGTGCTGCTGCAGAGTACAAGAAGAAGTAAACTGTTTAAAAGCACTCTAAAAGCGGCCCAACCAGTTAATGTATAACGGGCTGTGTGGCTAAGACTTGGCAGTTAGCTCCTTTATCGATTGACATCCCATTTTGCTCAAAACACTCCTTACTCCTTCCTAATTTTGTGATACTTTAGCTAAGATAACTCGGTCAGAAAGTGAGTAGATTTCTTTGCATCATGCATTCCAGCGACCTGAATCGATGAAGCTTCACAATCTCATTGTATCAGTTTTAATGAGCTGTTGGAAGTCAACGTAAACTGAACGGATACTTCTTTGTTCGTTTTAACTCTTCACTTATGCGTATAACTGTCTCAGTACGCATAGCGCGTAAAACAAATACGGATTTCATAAGAAGCCTCGAAAATGCCAACTAACGAGACTGACATTTTCCAACTTTCTTCAGTCCGCGATGGTAGATTATGACAGTCGATATTGAGGTATTTCTTTTAAGTGATGCTTGTAATGAACTTCAGGTCTAAATCGTCTGAACAGCTGGTAATCCACGGGAAATCAATACCTCACTTTGCCTATAAACTCCCATCACCACTATAACAACAATCGGCTGACCTATCATTTTTTAGCTGGCCTTTAACCGACTTAGTTTAGTGCATTTTCGACCAACTCTAGAAGGGTTGAAAAATGAGGTATAACAATTTTTGTTTTCGTGGTTAATCAATATGTATTGATTAATTTTGTTTTTATTGATCCCATTTTGAAATATTTGTTGTTTCTTTGATTGTACTTCTTAGAATAGTAACTAATATGTATATTGACTTTTATGTCGATGAAATCCGCATAAAGATTCACAATACAATTCGATAATATTGTAAATTTGTGAACAATTGGTTAAATATATACACTAAATTTGAATTGAAGATTTTATGTAGTGTAGTTTTTTGTGGGGAGTAACTAATTTTTCAGATTATTTTCGAATTACATATTGTAAAATGCATTATGCAGACATAGTTTATTGGCTTAAGCACACTGGAATTTGAGCCGCCTGGGTCTTTGGTTTCGAAACCCACTCCATCCACTTCAACGTGGCTGGGAAGCTGGGTAGTAGCAGCAGCCCTCATCACACATTAAGTGCGACGTATAGCTTGTAACGCATCGGTGGTTCAGCGGTAGCATGCTCGCCAAACACGGAGGTGGTCCTGAGTTCGATCCCCGGCCGACGCACTCCTAAACCTCACGAAGCCGGTAGTAAGGCTAGCAAAGAGGGAAGGCTGAACGCGAGAGTAGCAATCCCATCCCGTAAAAACAAAACCACTGCTATCGAGGCTTTCAAACTCTAGCTTGAAGCCTGGAACATGAAAATTCTCTTCTGGGAACTGAGAACTTACAAAAGTATAGTTTTCTAAAATAGTCAGCAGTGTGCTTACGGAAGACCAACTGTCCATACCAGTTGGTAACAAAATACACAGGAAATTACTGGCAGACCGGGGAAAATAATAAATTACGTAATCTAAAAGCAGCAATTGGTGAGTGGCGCTCAGAAATGATCACTCTTAAAACTAAAAGAGCTTGGAAACATGAACACTTTAAAAAAAGTGATTCAGAATGTTTGTAAAGTATATTTTAAATTTAGGAGTTTGAAAGAAAACAATGATCAGCGGGAAAAGCTCGAATGAATATGAAATTGCATACCAAATTATTGTATCAGTTAAGAAAAACAAGAGGAGTTTAAAGCCATGGTAGTAAAAGGGATTGGACAAACCGCTTCAGTAGGCACAGTTTGGAGTTTTTTTTGTGTGTAGCAAAAGCTTCTGCTCTGAAGTGAAGATACATCTGGAAAGCTGGTGGACGATTTAGTCTTACTGTGTACATCACTTTGAGAGATTTTTCTAATGACGCGGAACGATTTGTAAGAACAAGTTATTCAAGAATTGAACTATTTGTATAATAGAGTCAGTAATACTGAGGTCAGGTGTCGAGTGCTATGTAAGGTTATGAAGCTACACCGATTAAGATGGATAGGACGCATGTGTTGCTCATACCTAGTCATAGCCTTCCTCGACGAGGAATGTTAGCTGATATAGGACCAGGCTGAAGAAGAGCTGGTGGTGGTCAGACCAAAACTTGGAATTATCACCCCATGAAATCTTTAGCAGTTATTTTGAGTCATCTAGGATTATTGGTTGGGGTCTTTGGGATTCTAAGTTCCAGCGACTGGAGGCAGTTGTTGAAAGCCGTCATTTTGGGCGATATTTTGTAGATTGCGAAGATATTTGTCTCAAAAAAGGGATGTACACAGTATTTTGGAAGGTGGGGAATGCCATTTTTGTTAGCTTTTAACAAAAAACGTCGTTTTAGGCGTCTTGACAGTATCCTACTTGTACAGCCGCCAAGTACTACTTAGCTCCACAGGAGTAAGTGAATCCATATATACATGTGTATGCTGCCAGCAGTGGAATATTGTCTTTGACGTTTTGATAAGTAAGATATTGCATGGAGAAGGTGAGATGTCAAGATACGACTAAGAACGTTTTCCGAACTGTTCTCAGTAATCTGGGCCGAAAAATTTCAACTGTTGTGTCACCTTTGAATTTCAGATTTACAACTAACTTATTCTTGTTTGCATTTCTGTCCATCTTATTGCCATGCACTCTGTCGCAGAGAATGTGTAAGGGTAGATGACAAGAGACTTGTTATAGGGACGTACATCTGGGATTTGGTATATCTATGTAGCGAAATTATGTACACCTTTTCTTCAAATCACCATTTGCACAGATCTTCCGTGTTGTGCTATTTCTGCCCTTCCTTCGTATTGTGTTTCTTTGTATTCCTTTTCACGTTCCTCTATATCTTTCCGCAACTCCGATTCATTTGCTCTCTCTAATGTCAAACCTATTTCCTTGCTATTATATGTTTTTATGCCGATGAACGTCTCTTTATATACTACTGATAAATCGTATCAGTAGCCCACACCTCGAATGTATCATGAATTATTTGATGCTTAAGTTCACTAATTAATCTTTATGATACTACAATAATTAAAAATATTAACAATATTCTTTATTCTCGTTTTAGAATGTTGCCGGTCCTAATTGTCGTGAATTGGCTAAATTGAAGTTACGCCTTTTAGCTTTAGACCGTCAAAATAAGGCTGTTTCCAGACGTGTTTCTGAATTAGTCCTAGAGAAACATCCACGTTATGAAGCTGAATTGAAAGGTGTGCTATCTCTACAATCGGATAATTGGGAAACTCTGTGTATGTGTCGACAAATCAGAAGGTAATTGAAGGTGCAGTATTATTTATTGACCAAAGGATGGCGTAGTACTTTAGGGAGTCTTTTTAATTGATAATGTCGTATTGACAGGGAAGAGATCGAGGTACAAACTTGTCTTACTCACCTTCTAATTGCAAATTTTATTACTTCACTACTTATTGATGCTTTTATGCTCTTTTTCTGATAAGGTGGTAGGTAGTTCAACGTATCGTGAAGAAGATTTCTATCTCTGATGGATGATTTTGGTGTAGTTGCGTTCTCTGAGCTGGACGGTTTACTTGTGTAGCTTTCATTATCTCCCTAAATAACATCCTCAGCGCATAATTCAACTTGAAGTGGGCTCTTCTGGTAACCTTGGTGAAGGTGGTTGGTTGTTCAAGGTTACCTGGAGAGATAACTAATAAACTCGCGGAGAATTAAAAAAAACTCACTTCGAAATGAATTATGCGCTGAGGATGTTGTTTATTAAGATAATGAAAACTTCGTAACTAAACAAGCCAGCTCACAGAACACAACTACACCAAACTTTCAACGTATCTCATCGGCCTTGGCTGACTGCTGACGGACTGACTGACTGACAGAAATGCAACATGGAGTCCAATAGAGCTGTGCTTTCTTTCTCAACTTACTTTACTTAATAGCGTTATGTAGATCAAGTTCACAGTTTGCAAATGACACCCAGTTTGAGGTGAAATTTTACTACAGTTTCCTTTGAAAGTCGATTACAAGATGTTTTTCACTTACTTGATACCATAAATGGCAGTCATGAGAGCAAGCAGTCGGTTATCGCCCCTCACACCAGCCAATAGTTCTTTTTGGATAGATTGAAGAGATCTGATCACAGGATTGCCATTTCTCCCGTACACTGTTCATTCCCAAATGAATTACACCACTGTTCGTTGTTGAAATCACCTTTGTGTATGACTGATGAGGTCTACTGGTTGTAGCGGTTAGTTATCGATTACTTATAACATTCAGTAGTGTACACTATTATTATCGTTCACTTGGGTTCTGAGTGGAACATAGGGCTTCAACAGCACATTTACACTTTGTCATCTTCTCTCCGGTCCTCTTCATTTGGCCTCATTATTACCCATGGTCTCTTATCTCCTCTTCCCCACACGATTTCCTCCATGTCAGCCTCGGACCCAAGCCGAACTCGTCGTTTATCTTTCGGGTCCCGCTCGAGGTTATGTCTGGCGCGCGATGTCGTTTGACGGTCTCCTCAATGTGTGACCGAACAATCTCCATTGTATCCTACATATTTGTTGAACGATACGTGCTTGTTCTGTCCGTTGCTTGCCAGAGTTTCTTGTTGCCAATTCTTTCTGACCAGCCATTTGATCTTCAGTATAGAACCAATGAATTTTGTTTTATTTTTGATTATAACTTGATTCCACACAGTATTTTTGGTACAAGTATGGAATTTTCAGCATGTGATATCGGTAGCCCAAATTTTGCAGTCCGACCAATTGATATCAGGTGTGCGTCGGTAGGGGATCGAACCCTGGACCATTTACATGGCCGGTGAGAGTCGTAACCGCTGTGACGCCGATGCACATGCAGCTATTGATAAAAGTCTGCAGTAGCCTGTTCAAAATGCTTTTTGCGATGGGCGTGCCATGGTTCTAATGCATATAGAAGAACTGACTGACTTCATTGACATTGGTTTTGAAAATCCGAATTTTGTTCTTTGTACTCAGTTCAAAATCTTCCAGAATGATTTCAGAGTAATGAAGGTCTTTCTCACCTTTCCCATTTTGATTTTGCCATCTTCATCCGTGCCGACTGCCTGTAGTTGAAAAGATACTTCTTGATTAAATGAAGGAAGTGACTTCTTTCAAATATCTGGAGTTCACAATGATTGGTTCTTGTTGCTGTTGACTGGTTTTTTCCGTCACTACCGTCCTCTCTTTGTCCGCTTTCAGTTCTGTCTTTGACGCTTCTTTTGTCAGTTTATTGGTTTTCGCGTGTAAGTCTTCGTGTTTGTGTGACACTGGACATAAGCTTTCCGTGAAATTGGTCCAACATACTTGTGTCTTCCCACTCCCCACAGTCTGCCACGTAATCCTGTCCACCCCCCATTCCACTCGATTTCTTGCCATCATTTCCAGCTGGCTCCATGACTTCCCACTAGGTTTTATTTTCTCTTCGTATAGTCTTCATGCCATCCTGAGACCCACCTCCAACTAGTCGCCTCCTATTCGGGTTCGGATTGAGGGCCTGGCATGTGATGATATCACTCCAATGGTCTGCGCAGTGTATGTCCAATGTACCTCCATTTTCTCTTGTACATTTTTTCGACTAGTTCGTTGCCAAAGTTTTTTGTCGCTTATCTTTTCTAGCCAGCCATCCAATCTATGGAGTCAACAGAAGCAGGCAGCTTCTGATGAAAGTCTTCAGTGTAGCTTGTTTGAAGTGCTACTGGTGATGTGTAAAGTTCTTGAACCATGTAGAAACTATGACTTGACACAAGTACCTGGAATTCCGATCTTGTTCCTCTTACGAAGTACTGCTGATCTCCTTATCGATTTCAGAGTAATAAACTTTTCTCATGCATATATATATGAGTATATTTTATATCATTGTGTTTTATCCTTTTTCTTTCTTCTATCAGTTCATTAAAACAAGCTGATGAATCCCTAGTCATATCTCGATTAATTGTATTACGTAATTATCGTAGACAAATAAGATTACAACAAACATTGAATGTTTTATTTCAATTACGGAATTTACAGAATAACGTTCATAAACTGGATACACTCATTAAGGTAAGTAACATTTAATTGCTCTGAAACAATTCCCACTTTTCTCTAATGCTTACAGCAAATGACTTCACCTGCTGTTCATTATTGAGTAGTCTTTGAGTCTTTTATTTTTGAAGTCTTGTTATTATTTTCAATTGGTGTATCATGTTCATTCATGTATATAATTCATGGTGATGTTGTGACACGGAGTTTGGCTATCGTTAACGATATATACTGTATATTGTGTTTTAAACGTGCGTAGATGAATTGGTTTTCTTTGGATAAGAATAAAAATCAATTTTATTGAGTTCTTGATTGTTTTGCTTGTTTATTTCTCCTTCTCGCCATCCTTTTCTGAGGGTTTTTTGTATGTGTGTTCACTGAATGCTTGAAGTATGTGATGAAATTACTATTATTGTCTCGATAGAGAAAGAAAGACCAGATTTGCAGTATAAAATGATAGCATCATTCTATTTCACAGATTCTCTTCAGCTGCAAACTACCTGAAATTACAATGGTTATAAATAATAACATTTCATAGGTAATAGAGAAAACACATCCCGAATATAAGTATTACAATTTTCAGTTTGAGTTGCTATCAATTTATATGCTATCAAGCTATGCGAAAAAGAGGTGGGGGGGATGAGAGAAGACAGAAAACAGAAAAATCTAATAAACACTGTTAGCTTGAACGTCAACATAGCGACTCAAAGAGGTTAAAGTTCATCAAATTGAAAACTTGCTTAGTGAGCTGAGCTCTCGAGTGTGTACGACCAATCAGTGTAATGAGAGTAATACAGTTACCAAGGGAGTGAGAGATTGACTACACTCTCTTTCTGTGCGCGTGTCTGAAACTTTTGGTTGCAATTGCTTCAGCAAATCGTAGTAAATTCTCTGTCCTTTGTGTGATAAGTATTTTGAAGGATTTGGAAATCTCTACAAAATGACCCATATCCACAAGGCGTCTGGTAATTACACTTTGCAAATATCTACTTCCTTTTAGGCATAATTTTCTTGGAATGTGCTCGGAAAACCGGATAGAAGCCCTTCTTTCTATCCTCCCAATTTACTTGCTGCCGCAGCTGCACTTAAATTTATAAATGCAGTTGGAGGTAACATCAGTAGGGTACTTATACAGTTTCGATTGGCTTATAGAGCATGTAGTGCTGTATAGTGTCACCAGCTTGGCTTTAGGGAAGGATTTCTTTATTTCTCCTTTCATCCTTTTATCAATCTTTTGTGATACTGCTTCTCCTTAGTATGGGAGGCAAATGAACACCGTTCTTTTCAACTGTTGGATACTTCGCTTTCTCATCTCTTTCAGTCCTGGACTTTAGGACAAATCTTTTTGGATACCCGTTTCCTTAAGTCATTTTTCAACAAAGCTGAATTCTTCTTCTGCCTTGTTAGGCGAACATAACTTCCTTGCTCTATCGTACAGTGTCTGTTACTATTATTATTATTACTGCGCTTTCTGTTGAATTGCTTTCACCTGTTCTTAGCCATGCTGCGTAGTATTATTTCACCCTTCCGGATAGCACATGCTTTAAAAGACCAGTATACCTAGCTCCACAGAAGCAGGTGAACTCGTACACATAAGCACGTGGAGTTAGTCAAGTGTAGGTTATTGGAAAGTGTATCGGTGGGCTCAGCGGTAGAACGCTCGTCCATCATGGCCGTGGTCCGGAGTTTGATTGCTAGCCGGCGCATAATTCTACCTCGCTTAACCGGTTCTAAAACCCACAAAGAAGGAAGGTTGGGAGTGAGGCTAGTAACTTCACCTCTTAAAAAAAGACACCACTGCTACTGAAACTTCAGAGCCATAACTTGAAGCCCAATGTTCTACTGGGAAAGTATAAGAATGATATGACATGCAAGTTACTGGAGAGTATTGGCTGACTGATAAATACTACCCTTATGAATGTAGATAATTTTTCAGGTGAATAGTATGTATAGTACAGTTAAGTACATGTGTGCCTGTGGCACAATGCCCGCCAAACACTCGTATGGTCTTAGGCTCCATTCCTGGCTGACTGATTAGCTTCATTGCTAGTCCGTTGTTTCATTTCACTGATTGTGTGGGGGCTAAGATACTGCCCGGGTACTCAGACCAAGGCAGGTAGTTGTCTTAAGGGACCACCCTCCGAGCCATTGACTACGAGTCTAATCTGCAAGGTAGTGGAGCAGCTGGTGAGCAATGCAGGTTCATACGCCATTTTCATCCATATGCCCCATAGTAACTGCTTTCAGTCTAACCGTTATCCAGATATCCTTCCTGAGATTGTAGGACCTGCAGAAACATAAGTTTCAGCCAGTGTAGCTTGTTGGATAACTGTGGTATTCAAGCCCGACCACCACGAGAAGGTACCAGTTGTCTTCCGGCAAAGCTTGCCTAGTTTGTTTATTGATAGTTTGCCCGGAAAAGACGGAAGGTTAGGTATGTGGCTAGCAACGCCATCACCCCGTGTAAACCATACCACCGCTAGTGAGACTTGAAATCTTGAAGCCTTACTTTCCTTTTAGAGCTCAGAGAGTGATAAAAAATATTGAGCAAATAATTGTAATTTAGGTGATTACAATTTCGTAGAACTTTCATTCACTTAAATAGCCTTCAATAGTTTATATGTGATTGAGATCCACTGTTTTATGGCATACCTATACTCGTCAGCAGCCTCTTTTGTACGTCGGTTTACTGAATTAGGATAATTTACTAGATAGATAGTAGTAATTGTTTTTCACGTCTTTTTTTAAACTGTGCGTATCTAGTGTTACATGTTCAATGTTTCATTGGCGACTTTAAGCTTATTGGTTCACAAATCTATAGTTAAGATACTTTGGTAAATGTAACTTTTGTTCTTTTAGATATGTAAGGCTTGTTAATGCCTTCCTTCTGTGCTAATTCACAGGTTTAATTAAACCAATGCTGGATTAGTAAAGAAAGAGAATCAATATAGTAGGTTTAATTCAGATATTATTTATTGTAAGGTAGAAAGTATCGGTTTATTAATTGGTTGGTTGGTTTGCTGTTATTTAGGAAGTTTTAGCAGTGGTTGAGTTCAACTCTAGTTAGAGATTTCATCACAATCCGATAGTATTTATAGAATCATTGGGAACCATGTGGCATTGGATATCTACTTTATCCCAATTTTCAACTATCCAGCAGAGTACACCCATTATCCTACAAGGGGTCGAATCAAGGACCTTCAGGTAACATGCTTACCCCTTTGACCATTAAGCCTGTAGATTAGAACCCGTTGTTGTATGATTTTTAACGTCTTTCAGCCGGTTGGAGATGTTGTGAGTGCGCGTTGATGAAGAGTTTCAAGCCAGGCCAAAACAGCTATCCAGCGCTTCTTGGTTTTCAATGACTGACTGACTAACTGATGTCAATTTATAACAGAATTTACGTTGAAATTAATCCGAATCCCCCGAACCCACAATTTAAGTTCTTGATTAGCTAGTTTACTACCGTTTGACTGGTGAATGTCTTCTTTAATTTCATAATTGTATATTCTTTTTCAATACTCCTCTTTTCGCGTCGATGTTTCAAAGGTAGTTTGCTGACCAGCGACCCGGGAGTTCCGTGTCCGACTCCTAAATCTTGCTTAGCTGGTGGTAGGCTAAGAAAAGAGCGAAGGTTGGGTACTTTGGTAACCAGCCACACCTTTTGAGAAACAACACAACTGCTAATGAAACTTCAAAGCCTGACGGCCTATTTTCCACATGTGAAGTCAGGGATGAAAACGGTTTTGGGTCATTAGATTTCTGTAATGAGGCAATGTTTTGCGTTGAGACAAAAACACTTGCTTTGCGTTAGGACTCATACTAGGTGGCCTAAGAATGACAAATAAGGCCTTCTACCAAGTGAGCTATAAGAACCAATCACTATTCCAAGTTTTAATTCGGTGTGAGTTACCGTAAGTTCCTCCCATATATATCTTGAGGCTGAGAAAGGCATAATCAGTCATTTGTTCATTATGGTTGTTGTGAACACATTAGGTGTTCAGTCAGGTCTTCTCATACTGACTCTAATCCCAATGAATTAGAGGCATCATAGGCTAGTGAAACTTAGTTAAATCATCGAGGGTAGTCTTAGTTTGGTACACTGAGGTGGTGTAACTGAATGGTGTTTAAAGTTTGGACAATAAGTTTGATCGCTTTGGGGTTCAAAGTGTGCAATTCTTAGGTAGTCAGACAAAAACAGATCATCTAGTGTTTTTCTGTCTCTCTTGTTCAATGTGATTAGATTTTGACTATAAAGGGAGACATCTGTCCGAGTGATGATAGTAAACGTAAATGACAGCAGGATCAGGGACCTGAGTGATTACAATGAAAGTGAGACTTAATTCTTGATTGGATCTCATAATTTTCTCGGTTGAATGCAAGACTACTGTTTCTAATCGTTTTATGAAGTTGTTTTCTAATCCTTACTTCTTCCTAGTATATGTGTAAAGCTACCTCGTATTGCTTAAACATCAATGTGTTAATGTGGCTTATTGGCTTAAACACTCTACTTCCAGTCAGTGTGTCGGATTGAATAACGTTCAACCCAGTTGTTTGTTTTTTATCACCAGCTGGAATACAATAAATGCGACTTACAACCTTGTGTGTCTGTGAATCGGGCGTAGGATGTTCGCCAACAACACAGGCAGTCTGTGGTTCATTTCCCAGCTGACGCACTTCTAAACGTTACCTAGCCAGTAGTAAATCCGGCAATGAGAAAAGGTGGGGCGTGAGGCTGGCAACCTCATCCCTGTAAAAACAACACTGCCGTTGCTGAAACTTCAGTGCTGCAACTTTTGTGGTGAGAGCTGTCTACTAGCCAAATTGGTAGACAGTAATTTACGTCAATATTTACGTTCCCAAGATTTGTCGTGAGAAACAACCAATCGGAAGACTGTGTTTGTTTGTTTGTTTATACATCCATAGTAATGTACATGAAAACATATATAAATATGCGTTGATTTCCTTAATAAATGATCTGTTGCCTGACTCTTGCCTTCTGTCGTTGCACTTTAAGTCCTGCGTTCCACTCAGAAGGAATGAAAAAGAAGCAACTCTGTGCATAAAAAGTCTGACTGAATTATAATAACAACAACCAACAGTATATTATCTCCCTAAAATATTTATAATATTTTTGTTAATTCTTACTGTCTGTTATTATTATATCATTTTCAGCAAGGTGAATTTTACGATGCTATTCGGTTATATCGTGAAAGCCTTGTCCTACTGGAGGATTTTCGTTCTTACCGATGCATCGAGTAAGTTTTTTTGTTTGCTTCACGGTAGTCTGTGAACTTAGGATATTTGATCCTGTAGGTTTTTGCAACTACTAAGCCTGATAATTTCATCCTCGATAATCCCGTAAGTGAAGCATTGAGTTTAAAAAGTGTTTGAAGGCTGCATGAATGCTGAAGTGTTGATTGCTGACGAAATCTCTTTAGCACGGATACAAAATGCCGTTTTGGGATTTACCACCTAACATCATCTCTAGAGTAGACAAGATGTCTGGCTCTTGATTAAAGGATGCGTGTACCGCACAGCAGCTCATTATGTTGTTTCTTGTAACTGTGAGACATGGATATTGAAAGTGGGTTAAATGAGAAGATTAGTTGTCTATAACCTCAGATGTTTGTGTTCTAAAATAATATATGGCGAGTAATACTGAGCTTAGGCGTAGGGCAGTGTCAAGGAAGGAAAATCAAGGGATGAGGTTGTGAATCTACATCGATTGAGATGGCTAGGACATGTCTTAGACATTCCCAGCCATCTTCCTAGACGAGCAGTGTTAGCTGACAGGGTTGAGTTGGGAAAGAGTTGTGGGTGGTTAAATCGAAACATAGCATCAATTCATGGAGTCTTTGATTGTTGGTTTGAGTCATGTACAGAGGTGTATGCCGCTTGCTAGGGGTCTTTGGGATACTAAGAACCAATGGATGGATAATATTGATAATATAGTTGAAATCATCTTCAATAGTGTAGATGCATTCACTCTGTGACTTCCCAGATCTATTGGATCCTCATGATTTCCCTTTTTTGCTATTCTTCCTCTAATACAATTCTGCTCATCATAGTTCTTTTGAATTCTTACTCGTTTATTCGCTACTTTTGTGTGCTATGTGGATTGTGGCGACTTTAACTGTTGCACTTTAGTGAAAAGTCCTACACTGAGACTCAGTCAGTCATCGTGCGTGCTCAAACAGAATTTTGATCGACTCTAATTATTATCAAATTTTAAGTGAATGTGGATTTTTCTGTGTCTGTTGTTTTATTAACGCTTCGACTTTGGATAGCTTGATTATTTTCAGTTGATTAGCGACGATGTAATTCACTGGCCTAAGCGCTCGAATTTTAGCCATTCGTTTCGGGGTTTGAGTCCCTCCGACTTTACCAGTCACAGCCAAGGCAACTGAGTAAGTAGCACCAGTTTTTAAGCATTATGTGTGGTGCAAAGCCTGACACGCTTTACCACCTGGTTAGTGAGAACGGTTTTCTTCTTCGAGCGTAAAGTAAAATGTGTTTTAACCACAAAATGACACCACTCAGTTTCCCAGTTGGCCTGAAGTTGGTGGAGTGCCGTTCGAGCGCAAGACCCACTGGCTGAAAGTAGAGTGCTTAAGCTAGTAAGTCACGTCTTCGCTCAAAAGCAGTGAAAGATTTTAATATTCTGATCACTGGTCGCGATTAAAAACTGAGGCGTACTGGACAGCTGTTTCATCCCAGTTTAGGACTCCTCATCAGTGCACATACATGATTGAACCCAGGACCTTCAGCTTGCGATGCGAAATCGTTGACCATCGACTCACTGTGACGGAATCCAGTGACCCATGAACTCCAACTAGAGTGACACGGTTGTTCAGTACTCCATTGTAATCAAAGATTCTGTAACTGATATCAATACGTGGTCAAACTTGAAACCAATCAAACTCTTACATACTAACACTCGAGAGATTCTCTTCATCGTTTTATTCACCATACTGCCACCCACCCCACCCCCGATGATCACAAATTTTTTGCTGTTGTTGTTATTGCTGCTGATGTTCTTTTTTTTTGTTTCATAATCCTCTTCCTTCAAAAAAGACCAATTCACGTCAAACTGAAAGCATCAGAACTACGTATTGATGAGAAATTGGATTCAGAGTTACAACGAAGCTGTGAACATTTCGATGATAAAGCATATTCAACTGTACAACGTGCTTTTGAGTAGGTCGCTGTGTTGGTCTTTCTTTAAATAATATTTTTCAAAAGTTATAAATATCTATAAAACACAAAATAATGGAGCAAAGAATATTCTTTTCGATAAATTCCTCTTCTAGGCTCTACAATTATATATATGTTTATATACATAGAATATTCTAGATTAGTAGTCAATAAGAATATTAGCGTTTTTTAAATAATATCGATTTGTAAAGTACGATCAATGCTATTGCAGTTCATTAAAGATGCTTAAATAATAATAATAATAATAATAATAATAATAATAATAATAAAGATATAACAGCGAATAGAATATCAACTAAAATTAGGGAAATTTCACAAAAATTCTGGATTATTCAAACCTGGATGACCAAGGTAATGATAATGACTGAACTAACTTCTTTTGGGTGCATAAATTAGGCTTGTTAATATGGATCCCAACAGCCTCAGCAATATTTAGAAGTCGAACTCTTAAAGCGAAATTGAGATTCGTAGGTATGCGGTAAATGACCCTGAAAGCATGATTAACGTCAATCTTATGTTCTGTCTCCACAAGATGCGCCAGAATAGCGCTGCGAATAGATTTTGTTTGACCTTTGCTTAACCAGGCAGGGTGATGTTCAGAAATTCGACGAGACACACGCCTAATTGTACGACCTATGTTATAAATGTGTATTTATTTAAATAATCAATAAAGGCAGAAGGATATGTTAAGACTGTAAGTATTTTAATGCTTCACTTGTGAAATGGTCGGATAGTGTTGGCTGGTTTCCCCAACCTAGAAAAACTAGTGTTATTCACCCACAGTACTTCAATAAAGGACAGTGTATGACTGGTTCCCCACCCCACCGAGGGCTGTCCTCACACTGAGAAGACATAGAAAACAGATTTGGATGGAAAGAGATTTTTCTCCAGGGAAAAGTCAAATGACCAGAAAACACAGTAGTAGTAGTAGTAGTAGTAGCGTGTGAATATAATTTTTTTTACATAACCTATAATCCTCAAGTTTATTAAGTAAGAAAATACTGTGTTTTGTCTGGTTAGTAATGCTCCATAACTGTGGGACACACTGGTATTTGGTAGCAGAGTTGTTGATTTGATGAAATGATATATTCGAGTTGCGAAATACAGAAACTTTACATTCAATCTGAAATTTTCGCTTACAAAGGTTACTCCTATTCTCGTTTCTTTGTCTTCCACCTCCTGTATTGTTCCACATGGACCTTCATTTCACCTCTTTACCACTTAATCTGTTGCTCCTCTATTCGAAATTCTCCTGGTTGATAACAAACGTGACATTATATTATTATTACACCGGGCTTCTAGTGGAATATAAGGCCATAGCAGCCCATTTGCATTTCATCCTGTTCCCTGCAGTTGTTAAGCTACCTCCATGATTGCCCATAAGCCTTCATTCCCTCTTCACGCGATCGATCCCATGTCACTCTCGAACCTAAGTCCAGCTCAGCGTTTGCCACTCGGTTTCCATTCGAGGTTATGCCTGGTGGGCAGTGTCAACCAACGGTCTCCTCAGTGTGTATTCGTTCCATCTCGGTTTGCTTCGGCATATTTGTCAGGCAATAGGTTTTTTGGTTGTTGGTTCGTTTCCAGAATTGCTTCCTACTAATCCTTCCTGACCGTCTGATCTTCAATATCCAGTCAAAGCATCTGTTCCGGAGACTCTTGGAAATTCTTTTCATCACGTGCGAATTCTCTGAACGATATGGAAGCACTGACTTAACGTTAGTGTTGAAAATGTGATTCTTATTGTTTATGTTACACAACATATTACTTATAAATCCTTATCAGTGGCACACATCTCAGTGCCGATGAGTGTTCGATGAAATAATCTTTGTTGGTATTAGATGGTTGGAGGCAATCGGCACGAAGCCTAGTCTTGGACCTAGGTTTCCTGCTAGTTGTCACTCACCAGTAGGCAAGACGTATCTGCAACCTCGAAGGAACTCATGTCCCTTCTGAGACTCGAACCCGCATCACCCGCGACTAGACATATTACACTAGTTACTAACTAGTGTTCAATCAAAAATATCCAATACAGTCCTACAGGAGGACAACTGCGAGCCTGAATGGCTTAGTGGTAACTTCTCTGACTACAGCACTGGGTGACGCGGGTTTGAATCTCAGAAGGGACATGAGTTCCTTCGACGTTGCAGATACGCCTTGCCGACTGGTGAGTGCCAACTAGCACGAAACCTAGGTCCTAGACTTCCTACCGATTGCCTTCAACCATCTAATATCATCAAATCAATGTGTACCGTGATGGTGAGTTAACTAGCGTGGTGTCCACATTGCAGACCTGACTGATAGAATTCAGTCTCCACCGAATATAGGACTAGACACATTACACTAGTTACTGACTAGTGTTCAATCAGAAATATTCCTTGCACTTAAATTTGTTTATTGGGTATATCATCCACAGAGTAAAGCAGTACTATTTTTACTACATGAAGTTTCGAACACAAATTATTGTTCATAATCATATCTTCAGTTATAACTCCACAACTTCGAAACTTGATTTTTTTTTTAATTTTAGTTTTTATCAAAAAATTTTTTGTCATTTACTGGGGAAATACAAAGCTTTGCATTTATAGTGAATATCGGCAACAGTAAAGAATAGGTACCACAGCTAAACGACCTTGAACCAGCCAATCAGATTCTTCTGGGGGAATAGTGGTATTTGCAGTATGAAAAGTGTTTTCATATGATATGTATGTGATAAGAATGAATTATAAAGGGTATATATCTCTAATATATTGCGAAAATTGATTCCAGTTTCTCACAGGAGTGTTGATGGACATATTAAACCAGTGACGATGCAAAAATTCATTTAAGCGACTGTATATTATATCATATTGGGAACCATTTACCATTCTAATACGTTTCTTTGATGAGCATAGAACCCTCCAGTAGAATTTGTATGAGTTCCACATATTATTATTATTCCCTTGGATTCCGACTGGAACATAGGGCTTAGTGCATATCCATTCCATCTGCTCTCGCAGATTCCGAGCACTTCTGCACCATATCTTCTCATTTCCATGGCTGCCTGGGTAGCCTTCCTAGTATCGTGCACTCTTATTTTTGCTTTCATCGAAAGAAGACACATCGGTTGGCTGACTGGCTTCACGAAGGTTTGTTTTCACCAGCCCGCTATGTGTCATTTTGCTTCTCCAATTCCAACGAAGAAGCAGTTTGTTTTCTGTATTTTTAATATTTTTTTATGTGTGTTGAAGTTTCTGCAGCAGTTTGAATGGTTTAGGGGTGTGGGGTCGCTGTCCCCAAGCCCGACGCTCCCTCTTTACCCGGGCTTGTGACCGGTTAGAAAACTAGTCAGCTAGTAAACTAGGTGAGGTTAAACATTATCAGAGCGAGGCGACTGCATGTAGCACACAGCTTTCTTCAAACCTTGCATACAACCATTAGGTTGCCTACTTTCCTATCGCCCTTGGTAGATCTGGCGACAAAAGTCACAAGAACACCATCAGACCACTAACAGTTTAGGTACCCCACTTGTAAGATTGACTAATTCAGAAGGAATAATTGACTTTATGATAAACATAACTTAATGACGATAACTGAGGAATGACCTTTCCACTCGTCTCTGAGAAGGGTAGTGTCTTGGACGACTAGTTGTTGTATTATTGGTATTAAAACATCGGCACTTACTTCTCTTTGGGATACATCCTGCTAACGCTTTTTTGAAGATTTGCAACGTACGGTTCCTGCACTCAAATATGGTTTGCTCTTCTCCGACCGCGATTCATTTTCGTCTAATAAATACTATTTCGGCAATATGAAGGACGACACCAATCCCTCCAAGTGTGCAAGTAATTCCATTGGTTTTTTGTGAGGCAATATCCCGACAGTGCTGATAACACTGCACTGTTGACATTTAAGTATTCTCTGTTCACGCAGCCGTAATAGATTCTAGTCGTTTCAGTAGCAAGCTGTAGGATATACACAGTATTTTAGTAAGGCAGCATTTCGATTTCGAGAAGGTATGTAAAAAATCACCGTAATCTACAACTTGCAAAATCTTACCGACTTCCTGCTGTGACAGTGGCATAACCTTCAATCCCGACCGATAGCTACTACCTTGACGTGGTGGTCGGGCTTGCATATCGCAATGACCCAACAAGCTACCCTGGCTGGAACTATTGTTCCTACAGGTCCTACCATGCTGGAAAGGTTGTTAGGATAGCGATTAGATTAACAGCAGTTACCGGCATTGTGTAAGAACTTTTTTTACACTGCTGGGGGTCTGTGGGCGAAGTCGTACTGCTGGGGAACAGGGATGTATCAGCAGTAAAGTGTCTCCTTCAGATGACTAGCATGCCAGCTATGCTGTCTCTCCACTCTGGAAGGGGGGGTTTGAAAAGGTCGACCCCCAAAATTGTACATCCCGACTTACCCTACGGTGGTCCGTAACCGGCGGTAAGTTAACTTATACGGAACCAATCCCAGAAACCAGTTCATACAGGCCGTGTGGGACCGGCTTCAAGCAGGCGTATCCTAGACTCTGTAGTCACGCAACACTAACCATCTTTCTGTTTCAGGTACCCGAAGACTCAATCAACTTCCACGATTTGGGCAGTCGGGAAGTATCACCCACCCACAAACTTCCAAAAGCACGCGAAGGCTTTCTGAGATAACCGTCAGTAGCCTGGAAATACTTCTGAATAGTTCTTATTCCGTCCGTTGTGGACAGAATTTATTCTGATTAAGTCTCACAGTGTTATACAGTCATATTTACTGATAACTACCTTTCTAGCATAACTGATTATTGCTCATAATCATATGAATTTACTTACAGAACTTTATGTGGTTCCACTATTTCTCTTTCTGTTGATTTGATTAGTAGTAGTGTAAAGAAGAAAAGACCGAGGAGGCTGAAACGTATTGTACATAGCTAAATTTGGTATACCATATTCTCAACCTGCCATTTGCACATCATTTGCCACATCCTTGACGAATTGGTCGAATATCGTCACATTCGATAGCTTCTTGGATTCTGCATCATATGGCAACATTATTCTCATGGTTCTCTTTTTTGATTGCTCTTTCCAGTGTGCCAAACATATTGTTACTTCGTTTCTGATATACTACTTATGTCGGATTATAAGTAGCACTCACCACAGTAGTATTTTCCTTATTTCTGGTATTGGCGATGGGTCATTCGTATTGCACGTGTTGGGTGTAGATTCGAACAACCAAGACTCAGTAATCAACCACCTCTCTCTCCACCTACCTATAATACTTTTTAGAATTTTAACCCTCTTCCACCCAAATGTGTGGTTGTGTATTAATGCATGCCAATGGAGGATGAACCTACCAAATGATTTCATAATAAAGTTCTGATTTTCTTTTTATAGTTGATATCATTATGCCACTATTCACTTTGTAAAGTGTATCTATTTTATAATACTTTATAATGTACAGACTCCTAGGAAGTACTCAAACAACATTTGCTCAACTTCAAATGCATTATGTAGCTGCTATCCAACGTAGATCCTTCAATTTAGTTCAAGTCCACTTGGAAACACCTTCATCGCAAATGATAGACATATCTGGAGATAATTCCGACCATTCATCATACTCTGATATGTGTCAGGTAAGCATAATATTGCTGATTCTCTCTCTTTCTCACTCTCTCTTTATACCTTATTCCATTCATTTTGCTGGTTTTGGGTCATAGTTAATGTGGTATTTCAGGCCATCGAGTGGAACCCGAAAGGGAAGCGGCGAGTGGGACGTCCAAGGGTGACATGGGGGAGATCGTGTGAACAGGAATTGAAACAGTATGGACTAACATGGATGCAAGTGAAAAGTACAGCAGAAGACAGAAACAAGTGGAGGCGTGTAGTTGAAGCCCTATGTTCCACTAGGAACCCAAGGGAACAATAATAATAATAATGTGATATTTCACCCTTCTTTCAAAGTAGTATATATATGTATATATATATATATATATATATATATATATATATGGAAATCGTTACTGGCTAACTGTTAGCTGGTACTCATAATTACTCTGAACAGTTGTATGATTAGACTGACAGATCCACTGTCCCCAATATATTGAAAAATAGTTGTTTAGTCCTTAGTGGGGAGAGAAGTTGGTTTTACACAAAGATTGTTTTGAGATAGAAAACGTCGGTGGATTTGTCCATATTTAAGATAGTTTAGAAATGCACCTGCTCAAATATGATTAAAGATTTTTTCATGAACCGATATTAGTTAGAGAATCGTTAAAAACTATGGAACATTCGATAGCTGTTTCGTCCCGTTTAAGACTCTTCAATAGAGTGCAACCCAAGACCTTTGTGGTACGCGATGAGTTTGTTGGTCAGATAAGCAATGGGTTTGTGTCCAGTGTCTCATAGCTTCCGACCTAATTTTATCATGATTTGAGCAAGTCTAGTGTAGAAAGTCATGCATACACTTGAATTAGGAGGAGACTCATATTTCGGCTAATGGTGCTATTTTTAACTCTTGCCTGTTTTTTCTTTCTTTATTTTTCATCGAAATCAATCGATTTCTAGCAACTTCCTCATTGGACTCTTTTGCCTTGTCTAAGAGCAATTTGTCAAAATATGTGGCAAATTCTGCTGTGTTATCATTGTACAATACAATGGCATAAGAATCGTGCTGCTGGTAAAAGTGTACGTTTCATTCTTATTTATGTATGCATATATATTAAACCTTTTTATTTTAGCATTATTTATCACACGTAATAGTGTCA
This sequence comes from Trichobilharzia szidati, assembly GCA_944472155.2. Classification (NCBI taxonomy): domain Eukaryota; kingdom Metazoa; phylum Platyhelminthes; class Trematoda; order Strigeidida; family Schistosomatidae; genus Trichobilharzia; species Trichobilharzia szidati. The sequence continues at coordinate 39,031,451 of OX235276.1, read as the reverse complement.
CTATCATTGCCCTCATTTCCACCTACCCTATGTATCTCCTAGTGGAGTTGATGATTCCGTAAGCAGCTGGGTAATATCCTTCTTGATACTTAGACGTTAGATGTTAAGATGCAGTGTGCTTCTCTTCTCAGGCACTTGTCATAGAATTCAAACTGTAGATTTAATGAACAGAACCAAGTTTAGAAGTTAATTGGTGGATGGTGACTAGCGGTGAAATCCAAGATGCTCATTTCGTCCTACTTGTGACCGATCACCTGTACCTGCAGTACATCACAAACTGGTAGAAGTGATAATTGATGGGCTGACCATTGAGTCGGGTTTCAGTGGTTGAGTGGTCTACATGCTTGCCTTGTAAAAGGAAGGTCCCGTAGGTGCGAAGTGTTCATGATATTCCAAAATAGGATGAAACAGCCACCCAGTACTCCTTTGTTTTCCAATGGTTCTCTAACTAATATCAATCCACGGGTAAACTTGTAACGTAGATCAGTTGGTCAAGCGATAACAATTACTACATCAAAGTTATTCGAGTAATCAAATTGGAAAAATGCCGAATCTTAAATTATTTATTATAATAGTTAGAACTAAGTTACTTAGAGGAGATTTTCAGCTACCAGGCTATGAATAACACTTCTTGTGTTAGAGTTGATAATGCTATCCAGCTGCTCAGATCGTTACAGAAAATGCATCACTTTAACTCGGAATCTGTCAGCCGACAATAAAGCATATCTCCAGCCATCATAAAAAGCATTGTCCAGTTTGTTTATTTCAAATATGAATTCCAACTAATAGGGAAAATTATGGCAAAATGAGCAAACAGACTGTTGTGGTTGGTTTTCTTTGGTTATTAAACTCTTAGACGACAGCATGGGAACCCTGTAACTCATTGGGAAGGCAGGTCCATTCAGAAATGCTCATCCTTGATTTGGCTAGTAGTCATCACCACTAGTCAAATCAAAGATACAAGATGTCAAATACAACAAAGTATATGAGTGCAGGTGGAAATGATACTGGAGTAAATTTGAGCTTTGAATAAATTAGAGTTTTGTCACAAAATAAAATAACATATTCATTTTGAGTTAACCTCTTTTATTGTAATTCTTCTTCTACTTTTTATTTCAGTCGAAAAGCTCCTCGAAATCCCCTCAGTTGAACTGTAATCCATTTTCCTCGGACACATCACTAATGAAGTCAAAACAGCATAAAGCTAAATTAAAAGATGGTGATACAGACAGTAATATTAGTAATAGTAATAACAATAATAATAATAATATGATCACTGGTGATAATGACTCTGCAATTGTTATCACTGATCGAAACAGTAGTCCTTTATCAAAATCGTCAAGTGTAACCAATGATGATCATGGGTGTGATCCTGAATTGGCTAGACAATGGCATGATTATGTTGCCTGTAAACTGGATTCTGGTCGATCACGTATCTGGTCGGAAATTATCTCACGTATTGAACCGATTCTTAGTGTTGTCGGTGTAGTTGCTAGAGATATGACATTTGATCAGATTGCATCATTGTTAACTACTGTAAATCAGTAAGTAGTATATACATGTTTGTTAAATTTGCTTTTGGTGTTTTTACTCGCTTGTAAATGTTTTTTTTCCTTCATACATTTTGCTTAGATTGTTACTGTAATTATGACTAACCTTGCCCTGATGAAGTACTATGCTATTTGATTCAATACAGTAGTTCAATTATGGATAAAATTATATTTTGATCAAGTCACACAGTAATATTTACTGATGATCACGTTTTGAGAACAATTTATTGTTACTCATAATCATATCAAGGTACTCACCTACCTTTCTTGCTTCGTTTATATACATGAGTAAAGAATGATTAGAAGCGTTGGTGTTAAATAATTGTCCTATAAAATTCATTAGGAAGATCAGAAAAGATCAAAAGCAAAATAAAAATATAAGGAGGAGACATCTGAGACTCTACGTAGGATTCTCAATAAAGCAGGAATTAGGGTGGCATTCAAACCTACAAACTCACTCAGGTAGGACAATCTCTGCGGGCTAAAGGGCCCAGTGGACCCAATTAGACAAAATAATATAATTTGCAAAATACCTTGCAATGACTGTGAGTTAAGTCAACTACATAGGTCGAACTAGTAGATCAGGAGTAGTGAGATTGTCAGAACATAAGAATTTAGTGGCTAAGGTTAGAATGATTGACCCCGCGAAGATAAGTAATCTAGAAAGGAACTCAGCAATCGCACTGAATGCATTAACACACAACCACACATTAGGGTAAGACAAAGTCAAAATTCTAAGTAGTAGTATAGGTAGGTGGAGAGAGAGGTGGTTGATTACTGAATCCTTGTTCATAGAATCTACACCCCCAAACACATGCAATAGGAATGACTCATCACACATGCCGGAAATATGGAAAATACTACTACCAATCAAGTCAAGCGATGCCAAATAATGGAATTATATAAACAAATTTGGAAATTTGTGTGAGTACCTTGATATGATTATGAGTCATAATCAATTGTGCTCGAAACGTGGTCGCATCAGTAAATATTACTGTATGACACTGTGTGACATGGTCAAAATAAAATTTTATCGATTATGGAGTTATACTCTACCACAGTACCCAAGTTTTATCCTTATATCAATAAGTATAGGGGTAATGAGTTCAGATCTAGCAAGCTTACCAGACATTCTGTGGGTGATAACATTGTCATGCATTCTTCATATAAAATAGGTTATCTCATACCTTCTCTGGTGGTCCAGCTTCTTAGGCTCAAACTGGTTACATTACAGTTTCTGTTATTTCCAAATTCCCATTTACGCATTCAGAAAAAACAAAAGATTGAGCGAAGAAATGTATTTTTTTTTTCAATTAGTTCCTCATCATCGGCTCTACACTAATGTATAGTTTTTTACATTAAAAATGTTACCATTCAAATGGTTATTTTAATTAATCAATTCTAGATATAGGGGGTGAGGGTTTAATTAAGAGGTTAAAGTGTAACAACAGAAGACAAGGGCAAGGCAACAGATCGTTTATTAAGTAAATCAAAGCATATTTATTTATTTTTGTGTACATTATTATAGATTAGTTAAGCAAACAAACACAGTCTTCTGATTGGTTGTTTCTCACTTAAAATCAATCTGTCATCTCTTCGTGACTGTTTCTTGAATGTCAGATCATCTATATGTTAACTGTATCCGCCTACGCAAAGTCTGCTGTGGTCGGTTTTTGAATCAGTCTTGTTCATATTTTCTCACGACCAATCTTGAGAACGTAAACATTGACATCAATTACTGTCTACCAATTTGGCTAGTAGACAGCCCTCACCACAAAAAGTCATCAAAACAAATAACTAATAGGTATTAGTAAAAAGACATCTAAGTTTTGAAAGAGGGGTGAAAATGAATTACGGAATTCAAGATAAGTTGATTCTTTGGCTTTAGCAACAAGTTATTACATAATCAAGAAATTTGTTAAATAATGATAACTAAGAAGAATAGGATGACTCAGGGGAGTTACGTAGAATAGAAGCTAGTTAGTAGAATTAGCTAGAATTGTAAAAATTAACAAAATCTAAAGATAGTTACAAGATGAGGGGAAAAAATTGTTTTTTTAAAAAAAAACAGTATATATTATGTAGTTGGCCATGGCAAAGAAAGGGGTTGTATAAATTTCTTTTTGAACTGACACACAGATTTGGCTTGTTCAGATGAATTCCTATCGGCTCTGCTGTATGTAAAAGTCGTACTCGTAGACCATGTTAGTGGTTGGGTGATATACGATTATAATTTCTACCGATGGCTTTTTCGTACACATAACTACCTCTCCTTCATAAGTACCTGTCTGTGGCCTAACACACTTGGTTTTCTTTGCGTTCTGGTAATTATGACATTTAAATGTCTTCACTAGATATCAAGCTAATCCAATTTCAAGATTGGTTACCGATTCATCAGGATGTACCGAGAAGTACTTACAAAATGTTGTTAAGTGTAAATCGACTTTGTTACTTTATGGAGTATCCCATTATCAGACACTTGGTATCTGTGAGGTTTTTTGTGATCTCATTAGTCTGTATCTATGGTTACAACAACTTACCTGTAGCTTCCGTCAGTAAGGTGTAAGAAACAATCGGCATTTAAGTCGTTAGAGCCAGCAGATATGATCTAAGTAAGACTATCTGTGACACATACTGACATGCAAGTCAACAGCTTTCGATGACGCTCAAAATTCTGGAACATTTTAAAATGCTCTTTAGCTGGTCTATAGAGTCATTGTTTCATTCCGTAAAGCCTAGTGCATCGTAGTAAGTTAACAACGCCGTGCCCTTAAACGACTGATGTGTTCCAATGCTCTGAAATGTTTTCTTCATCGTAAATTATTTTAGAAAAATAGATTTCCCGAGTATGTGTGAAAATCAGTAGAAGTATTAGGCTGTTATCACATATCACAGACTTTGCAAAATGCCTGAAAATCTAGTTGGGAAGAGAAGATTGTGTAAGTAGACCACGTGCTAGTTGTCCAAGTACTGTTACACATCTGATGAGACTGACAGCTGTTGTATCTTCAAGTGTTGATTTCGATTACGATGATGAATTGAGAACCATTTAAAACCAGGGTGTACTGGACAGCTGTTTCCTCCTTGTTTGAGGCTTTACTGTCTCGTGATTTAGGAATGAATCTTCCCTCTTTCATCAAAGATTTACGTGGTGAAGCACAATACAATGAGTCTTGTCTTATGATCACCGGGGTCCACCAAGTTGGGCGTAAGAACAGATATTCACCGAGGACATTAACTGGTGGTCACGCTATATACGGCGAATTGGAAGCAGTTAGAATCCATTGGTCATTTAGCTCCGCCCCAATGTTTGAATGGTCAACGGGTTGGCTTAATAACTTCAATGTCTTGGGTTCGGTGCCGTATGATGTTGTAGGTGAGTACCGTTGAGGAGTTCCGGACTAGGAGGAAACAGCTGTCAAGTATTCCTTGGTTCTCATTGGTCCAATGGTTCTCGAACTGAAGTCAGGTCGTGGTCAAGGCTATAGCATCCTTTTGATGTGGTGATCGATGTTTAATCTAGAAATGAACTAATCAGTTGTTTCATAGATCAGTAGACAGACAACCACTGGATTATCTTTTCTGACACCTACGTCATTGGCCCATCTTTATATTCTGTGCTCCCTATATGTATATCATTGTTTCCTTTCATAAATATACTTTTCCTCTCACTTTGTAGTGTGTTTTCGCTTAAGCAGTGGGGTCGGAAATCAGGTAGCTGTTCTGTTACGTTGTTAGCTTAGACAAGCGATTTGGTGATCACCGAATTTGTCACCAGCTTGGCACCACTATACAACCCAAAATTTTGGAAAATATAAAACCCTTAACATTACCCCAGGATTTAATCCATTGGACAAGATTTCTTTATGAAATATGACTTTGACTTTCAAAGTTCATAGTACTTTCTTGAGATATTGACAAGAATCCGTGGTAGTATTCTCTCTTTGGGGTCAACCATTATAAATGTAATGGTCTCACCGTCGAAGATTTTCAAAGTATAATTATGTATCTATAGAATTTTCATCTAAAATAAATAATTATTTGATGATAGTTAGCAGTGAAATCAAAGATATGCCCTATATTACTTTACTAACCTGATACTTTATTCTTTTGGTGAATGGAAATTACACTACCGGAATGAAGTGTTTTTAATGGAACACCATTACTCCATTGAGTTTCATGTATAAATTTGGCTGGATGGTATATGAGCTTGCCTTGTAGTAAGAAGGTCCTCGGTTCGAACCCCAGTGGGTGCGTGCTTCCCACGCTTCTCAAACTAGAATGTGTTAATTGTTTTGAACGTCTGTAATAAAGATGATTATAATGACAGTGAAGATAATGACAATAAGGTCAATGATAACATAAGTACAGGGACTTTATGCAGATGGCGATGAAGGTAGTAATGTATATGTGTATATGTAGACAATTCAATAAATAAATTAGGTCAGTTCTCAAAGGTACGTAATGCTATAGGTGTAGTAGAATAAATAATCAGAGTTTAAATGAATATCATAAAAGTACGGAGGAAATGGAAAATAAGAAAGGGTGAGAGGGTTTTAATTAGACTTTACCTAGGCCTAAGGAGATACATTGGTAGAACAAACTTCTTTTGTGTGCAAAGACTACCATTGTCCTCTCGAGTTCTCATAGCTTCGGCTATGTGTAAAAGGCAGGTTCGAATTCCGTTCGAGAGCTTCAATGGAATGCGATAGATAACTTTGAAGGTGCTTCTTCTGTCCACTTGGTGACCGCGATCAACCAGACGAGTCAAAATAGAACTTCTCATAGATTTTATTTAGCATTTTCCTAACGATGAAGGAAGATGCTTATTAACACGTTTGTTGAGCTATCTAGTTGTCCGTCGTATGTAGCTTTCTCCTCAAGGAGCAGCTAAAGCTATGTAAATTAGAATAAAGTGTGAAGAAGATCTAATTGAAAACAATATTGTTCGTTTATATGTCTTCTTCTAAATGCGTATCGTTGTTAACACCTGCTAGCCTGCCTCACGCAAATGACAGCAAAATGTGAAAACTCTACGGAATATTTAGGCATCTATTGACTAATTTACTGTAACAGTAGAGATAGGTCTATTCAAGAGAGTGAACACACATAAAACTACTGCAATGCTTTCCACGTGAATGAATAAAGTTATAATGTTTTATTACTTTTTTGTATTTTCTTTCCTTTCTTTTGCTAGTTTTGTACATATTGGTGAAGAGTTCTGTGAATGCCCAGCCAACGAATTATTAGAAGCTTTAAGAATATCAATACAAAAGTATTTCAAAGATTTCCATAGGTAAATCAATAAATCTGATAAGTCAGTTAATTCTTTTTGTCTTTTTCTTTTCTGTGTCCATTACAAGAGCCTTTTTATTGATTCTTTTTTTCCTGTTACACCCGTTTTTATCGATTTTGTGTCTTCTTGTGTACTATTTTTTTTTCATTAACAAGACTATTAAATGTCATGTGGTCTTGACTGATTTAATTTTAGGGATGAAATTTACTCGCCCTTTTAGATATTTTCATGAGAAATTCATTTTTTTCAGTTACTTTTCACAAGGCTTAAAAGATGACCAGGTTTTCTTGGTTTTTTTAACTCTTTCTAAATGTGGTTATCAGTTAAGTTTTTTATTAGGAAAATAAGTTTGATTTTGAACACTATTATTGGGGCGTGGGTGGGGTTCCTAGTACAATACTCGTCCCAGGTATCAGCTAGGTGGATCTTTCCTGATGAATACTTATTCTGCATTCCATGGAATACGAAATGACTGGTAAGACATCTGGTCCCTTTGGCCGAGGTTATCGTACACCCCAATTCGGCATGAGTTGGAAATCATACGTTATTATATTCTAGTCAGTTGATTGACTGATTGCTTGATTGATAACCTTCTGGTCGATGTAAGTTTAACAGTCCAGAGGTAGATCACTTGCACTTTCAGAAATAGCATCAGTAGTACAGCGGTACGTATTCCGGCGTTCGGTTCCTGGCTGATGTAATCCTAAAACTCTTTTAGCCGCTAGTAAATTCAATAAAGAGGGAAGGTTAGGCGTGAGACTAGCAACGTCACTCCGTAAAACTTACACTGCTGCTGCTACTACTGGAACTTCAGAGCTGAAGCTTGAAAGCCTATTTACCATTGGGAACGTAAAGAAATAATAAAAATGCGATAAGATTATCAGAGAAAACAACTGTTCAGTTCTCTAGATGTTGTTAATTCATGGAAATCACTTCTCCATGAACAAAAGAAGATTCAGTAGTGAGGAAAACTTTCTTTCCGACGACTCATCTTCAAGAGCTGCACAATCGTATTTATATTTAACGAAGAGTGCATAAAACCAATGAGATACTGTGACAAGGTGTAACCTTAAAGACACATTTGATTTCCGTAAATCAGTAAAAGGTGTTAGTCTGTCTGAACAATAAACGCTCTTTATAGATGTTACACTTCCCTGTTTACAAGCGTCTCCTTAACTAAGAAAATAAATTTCATATGTGACGACATCGAATCCAACAACTTAGGAATTCTTCCTACCAACTACTTGAACGAATTGCTTCTTAGGTGTACCTTTAACGAATCATTCTACATATGGAAAATGGTGTGGTTTATGGGGTCTCCTCTAGGTCCACTCTCAGTTGACTGTTTCATGACGAGTCTTGAAGGCAAAGTCTTCTCCATTATTTCAAGTCAACTGGTTAGTTCCAATTGCTTTGACTCACTTAACTCTTTGAGTTGAACTTGTCTAAATAAGGGAGTGTCAATGACCGAAGAGGTGAACTATCGTTTAGCATATAAATCAATTCCATCTATTATGCACAATTTTCATTTCTGGATCACTGATTGTTAATATGCTGTGGACTACTGTTAGACAATCGTAACTTATCTATATTTGGTTACACCAGTTGTCAGTAACTTTATGAATTAGTACTCTGTTTTCATCTGGTCACCTCTTTTTTTCATCCCAGTGCGTTCTGGGTGGAACATGGAGCTTCAAGTGTGTGAGCTTTCAAGTTTCAGTAGCCGTAGTGTCATATTTTACTGGTTATCATTGCTAACCTCACGGTTAACCTTCCCCACTTTTTTTACCAGTCTTGCTACTGGCTACCGGGTCGAAACTGGACATTGTATGCGGTTAAAGCACTGACTCACTAGTCACCTGTTACTGTTTTTCAACTTAATACTACTTCAATTTAATATTATTCATCGAGGAATAAGGCGGTTTGACATGCCTAGCATATATCCTAGGTACCACAGTTGATGAATCGACGTTATGCCTCTGATTTCTCATGTTGTCCCAGTTACATTGAGCAACTGAACGAAGTAAAACCTTTCAGCAATCATGTCTGAGAGCCAAAAAACTAGGGAAAGCAAACATTCACACAGCATATACCTTCTTTGATATGTATCCGGATATCAAAGCAGTGTCAAGGATGACACAAGTGTTGGCGAATGTCATTAAGGCTTTCTGTATCCTCTCTGAGACTTTCTCATCAAGCAGTCTATTAGAATTCCTACAACTTTTCAAATAAGTATTTTGACGTCAGTAAGCGTATGTGTGATTTGAATTCTTTCGAACAGTAAAAGTTCAATAAGCAGATCTTTTTTGGAACCCTTTTATTTAATAAGCCTGCATAGTTGTTTGACGTGGACTGAATTCTATCAGTCAAGTTTGCAATGTGGCCACCATGCCACTAAGTGGCTCGCCATCATAATATACTTTGAACTGTTCTTATTAGATAGTTGGAGGCAATTGTCAGGAAGCCTTGCCAGATCTAGGTTTCGTGCTTGCATCAAACAAAGGACTAAATGCCTGTTACTACTTACTGACTAGTGTCCAATCAAAGTATCCAATACGGTCCTCCAGGAGGTTTATCGCAAGCCCAAACAGCTCAGTGTTAACCTCTCTGACTGCAACACTGGGTGACACACGCGAATCTCACTAGGGACATGACATCCCTCAAGATTGCAGGTATGCTTTGCTGACGAGTGGCACCAAGCATGAAACCTAGGTCGAAAGATTCCTGCCGACAGCCTTCAACCAAGTAATAATAAGTATTATCTGTGGCTGTTACCTTTAACGTATATTTTACTTTCATCGATTGCCATTACTCTACTTCTTCGTTGCAAGGACCTTTAGTCGTCTTCGGCTTAGGCAGTTACCATTCTTGTCCTATATTTTACAGCCCGCTGCAATTATTATCTCTCCAGTGCTGGTTTTAAGTGATGCTAGAGACACTCACTAGCTTTTACTAACCATTGTCTGTAGGATATCAACTGTGTTCACTGTTGGCTTTAGCTGGAGAGGTTACTGCTTTCACAAGGGTGCAGAAACCCACGATGTTTATTTATATTACATCATGCCTTTATTTTGTCACAAGATATCATACTGGGTCGTCTGTTACTTACAAAAGCTTAATTCAATTCTCTAATATGTAGATCATTATTTTCTTATTTATTTGTTTGTTGCAAACTGACAATCTGTACTGCACACATTGAACTTAAACGTTTTGCTCATCACGTCGTTTATATGTGCGTTCAAGTATTGATTTGTTCAAGTTATCAATATGTCATCTGTATATTTAAACATTCACAATTAAAATAATAAAATAATAGTAGTAGTAGTAGAAGTTTGAAAATCATGTTCAGTCTGAATATGTATATATATACATATAAGATTATTCTGCATTTGTTACCTGTCCTGTAAAAATCTATTCTCTCCACCAGTCTGTTCTTGTTTTCGTACTATTATTTTCATCTGGTTTCCATTTTTTATAATTGTCGTTTGTTTATCTGCTCACCAGTTAATTATAAGCGCGTCTTTTCAATTTGCATAAGTTGTGTGTATGTGTATTTGTGGAACATATGTTTATGTCTCTATTCATTCATTGTATTGTACTTATTTTTAGTTTATGTTTCGTTTATCCTGTCGTTTTCTCAAAATAAGTTTAACCAATCATATTGTTGAATAGGTAGGTATAAGGTCGTGTGAAAACTTGTTGAAGATTAGTACTAAATATTATTATTATTATTATTATTACCTTCAATTGTTGATGTGACAAAAAAAAACATCATACGCCTGTAGCGATGCTTATTTGACCGCCTATCATGATTTAGAGCATTAGAGTAATGGTACAATTGCGAAATAATGCCATCGGTTGTTTACTGTTTCCTTTTCTCCTGCGAATCACAGGTATCCATGCATTGGATATTGAGCAGGCAGGTGATTGGCTAATAATGATTAACGAACAGCCTTGTTTAATTGAATTTTAGATTTTCCCGTCTATTGATTGGCCTCAGGTTGACATGTCAGCTTCTTGTGCAGATGCTTCGACGATGTCTGGACATGTAATTATAATTTAATTGGAGAAGGCAGTCACATCCAGCTGACGAGTCCCAAACAAGACGAAATGTGCATCCTGGATTCCACTGCTAGTCACCATACACCAATTGAACAGCCTTGTTGTTGTCTTAGGGATAAAATGACATAATTTGTTATTTGGAGGGTTGTAAGCAAGCGGTAGGGAGCCTGAATAGCTAGCTCAGTGGTAACGTCTCTGATTGTACCACTAGGTGACTAGGGTTTGAATATCAGCAGGGGCATGAGTCCTTTCAACACTGTAGATAGATCTTGCTGACAGAGGCCAACAAACACGAAATTTAGGTCAGAGGATTCCTGCCGATTGCCTCCAACCACCTAACAACATTTCAGAGTGCACCGCGATAGTGTGCCAGCTAGCTTCGTGGTCTCATTTCAAACTTCACTGATAGAATTCAGTTTTCGCAGCAAACAAAGAGCTAGACGTTGACAGTCCCCTACTTTGTTTATACACGAGATAAGAAGTAGTCACCAGGGTGTAAATCATTTACAACCATATTTTTAACTATGCAAACTTTTACTTCATTATTGTTATCATTCTGTCGGGTTCCAAGTAGAATAAAGAGCTTCAGCAATATATGTCACCATTCTATTCCATTCTCAGAATTCTGTTTCACCTGGCTCCATGATTACTGATAAGTTTTCGGTGCCTCCTCACACAATCTTCTCCGTGGAACCATAGGACCATGTGCCCAACTCGTTGTTGCCCAAACGGGGGATTCACTCAAGAACCAGTCTAATGTGTGATGTCACTCCACGTTCGTCTCAGCATTTATCCAATCCATCTCTGCTTTCTTTTGCATTTTTATTGGGAGATAGATTGTTGATTGTTTCGTCTCCAGAGTACCCTGTTGCTAATCCTTTCTAGCCATCTGATCATCAGTATCGAGCCAGTGAAGTCAGCTGTGTACAGTCACCTATTTTGTGTACACATTAAATAAGAAGTGGTTATCAGCGAGCAGATCGTTTGTGACTGCATTTTTAAATGACGTAAACTTTGAGTTCACCATAATTAATAGTATTATTCTGTCGGGTTCCAAGTGGAACAGTGACCGTCAACAGCACAACTGTGGCAACAGTAAAGATTCGACACCACAGCCGAATGATCTTGAACCAATCGATCAGATCACTAAGAATTACAATGGATGCTTTTCGTAATCTTCGTTGCAAGTTTCACCTTAACCTCAATCATAGCCCTACCTTAATGGTAACCGAACCTTAACCCTGAATCAGAATAAAACTTGCAACGAGGGCAATGAAAAGCATCCATTTGTATCGCTTGGCGATCTGATTGGCTGGTTCAAGGTCATTTGACTGTGGTGTCTATTCTTTACTTAGGCCTACATCGTCGTCCCACTCTGTTCTCTGGGTTCTTTTTTGCAGCTGGCTCCATAATTACCCATAAGTTTTCATTTTCTTACACAAACTATTACTTGTTACCCTCGGACTGCCAACTGGTTGCTTCCTATTCGGGTTTCTCTCGAGGATCGGACTGGTGTATGGTGTCACTCAGCGCTCTATTCTCACTGTGTGTCCAATCCATTTGCATTTTCTTCTGTGTATTTATTGGGAGATCGATTGTTGATTGGTTCGTCTCCAGAGTTGCTAATTCTTTCTAGACATCTGATTGTCAGTATTGAGCTAGCGAAGTCAGCTGTTGATACAAAGCGTTCAGTGACGCGTAAACCGAGTATATGAATCATATACAAGCACTAACTTGACGTTGGTGTGGAAAATCCACATCTTTCTTAAGCTGCTTGTATAAGATTTCCAAAATAATTTCAGAGCATTGAATGTCTATATTGTTTTCCCAATATTGCTCTTGATATTCTTATATGTGCCACCTGTAGTTGAAAGGATACTTCTCACTCAAGTGAATGAAAGAGGTGACTTATTTATGTCTGCAGTGTATTTCTACTGGTAAGTGTTAATCTACGTGAGATCTAAATGCAATAGTGTTGTCTGTTGCCTTACTTCTAACAGCTAATAACTTTGCTATTGGTTGATCAGCTTTAGATTAACACTAATTGAAATTTAATAACTAATAGACATCAGTTAGAGGACCACGGAAAACTAGGGAACATTGGACAGCTGTTTTGTTCTACTTCCGAACCCTTCTTCAACACCCAACGCAACAATATAAATCCACTAGTGATCGAAACCATTATCCTCAGGTTATGAAGATATGACCACATCACTGTTCACCCCCCCCCCTGGGACGGAATTTAATACCTCACTCATGGTTTCTAGTTTTCATCAGTAAAATTGTCTTTTTCTTTCAGTCTTACGTAATATTATACAACGTCAATATCAAGTATAAATTTTCACAAGTTAAGCTTCATTTATTTTCTTCTGAGAACTAACCAGTTTTTTGTACTTATATTTTCACAATCCTAGTGACATTATTGGAGGTACCGATAGGATGTACAAAAACACACTGGACAAGTCTATCGTCCAAGTTTATGATTTATAAACTGAAAGAAGTAATAAGTTGTACTCGGTTACATTCTAAACCGCTGGTTTAATAATCCTTTCCTCGAAACGTAAGGGTTTTGGATCGTCCGGAATTCTGTATCCAGTGCGTCCTTGTTCATTTCCAGGATGATGCGACTCAGGATTTTCCTTGGCGTCGACAGGAGCATGATTCCTCGCCAATTCTTGCAGAGTCCTAAGTCGCCCTTCTTTGGTAGTTTCATGAGGTAACCTTTCCTCCAGTCAGTAGGCACCTTTCCCTCTTTCCAGATCTTTTGCAATAATGGAGTCAGCATATCTGCTGTCGTCACTGGGTCCGCTTTCAGTGCTTCAGGGGGTATTCCATCTGGTCCATCTGCTTTTCCAGCTTTCAGAAGCTTGATTGCATTCAAGACTTCAGCTTTCGTTGGAGGGTTGGTGTCAACTTGCAGTTGTGTACGCGCTGTTGTTGGTATTTCTGGACGGGTTGCAGGTGGTGGTCGGTTCAAGAGTCCTCTGAAGTGGTCCGCCCATTGTTTAATCTATCTTTCTTCCTTGGTAATTGGGTTCCCTTGACTGTCTTTTATAGGTTTCACTTGTGTTGATCTCTTCCCAGATAGAGACTTGGTTATCTGATATAATGTCCTCAGGTCCTTATTGCCTGCTGCTTTCTCAGCTTCAGTGGCCAGATTGTCGTAGAATTGTCTTTTGTCCTTCCTGGCACTCTTCTTCACTTCTTTGTTCAGTGCTGTGTAAGTTGAACTCAGCGTCTCCTTCTCTTGTCCATCTTTGCATTGAATCATTTCCTCTTTCACCATTCTCCTCTCCTCTATTAACTTCCAAGTGTCTGTTGAGAGCCATTCCTTGTCTTGTTTCTTCTTTCTTCCTAAAACTGTCGAACACGTTTCGTTGAAAATCACCTTCAGAGAGTTCCAATGGTCTTCCACGGATGATTCCTCAGTGGTGCCACGTCGTGTTTCCTGCTTTGCTCTGACAGTTGCAGTGAAAGGTTGTTTAGTTAGATCTCAATTACCCAGTACTGGGACTGTTAGCCTTACTTATTGTGTGGGGGCTAACGATAATATGCAGTTATCCAAGCTGCAGTAGGTGAAGTTGGACTCGAACACCTAGGACCCACTGACTGAATTCGAGTCCCACTCCACACAATGGTTTAGAGATATTAGGACACAACTGTCTTCCAGTATTTTCTCGTCTTTAACAGATATCTGACTTGATACAAACAGATAAGGAAATCTCCCCTCAATAACTTACACTCACGATTTATTTATTTATTTTTTATTTTGATTACAGCTTGATGCCACAGCGTATTTTCAGTACAAGTATGGAATTTTCAGCATGGATATCGGTAGCCCAAATTTACAGGCCGACCATAGATATCGGGTGTGCGGTGGCAGGGGATCGAACCCCGGACCATGTGTATGGTCGGTGAGAGTCCTAACCACTGTGCCACCGACGCACTAATAATAATGTCTGAGGATTGTCTCTGTATATCATACATACTTCATTTTCTTCGTTGTGTATCTCAGTAGTGCAAAATGAAACAAATCTTAGGGAATGAGATATTATTTAAAGAATATACTTTCATCTTATTTTCTGTGTAATTCCAATCCTTTTTGTAGATTTACTCCAATGCATACAAATGTTGTTGTTGTCCAGTTGATTTTATCGTGCCACTTATACCAATGAGCTGTTTTCATTTCATTAAGGAGTGTGCCTCACCTACATACACTCCAGTGAAATAACGTTTCTCAAGTATAGTTCATTGTTGGTTTTGCCTAATAGCAATGCGTATCATTTATGCATATATGTGTAGCCGTTTGCATATGATTATTCTCTCAATCTCAAGCATGTAGTGTTTGTTATTACTGCCTGCAAAATATGCATGTTTTGATTCATTTTCAACTATCTCTTTGCTCTTTACCATTTGACATATCTTTCATAATGATGAAGTGTTTTGTTCTCCCGTCGTTTAGTTTTCTTAGTGAAAGAAAAAACAACAACAACAGTCGATCTCTAATTAAGGTGTGACTTCAACTGCACACTCGATTCATTGTACAGTTGTAAAGGTTTTTTGTTTGAGTCAGTTTTCTTTGCAATCAAACAAAATCCCTACAAAACCGATACTTCGAAATTAATCTGATGCTCACTAGCGACTGGCCCTATTAAGGCAGTTAAGCTGGGGTTCTAATGGGAAGCCGTGACTAGTAGGGTACAGCAGGTCGAAGATGAGGCAGTAACTCATTGAAGAAGACATTGCGAAATGGTCGCGCTATGTCGTGAATTGGCAGAAGTTAGAATTCAAGAAACAGTGGATCGGGTCCTAGCGGCTCAATGGTCCACGAGCTCGCCTTGCAGCCAGAAAGTCCTGGGTTCGAACCCCAGAGGGGGTGTGCTGATGAAGAGCCCCGATCTAGGACGAAACAGCTGTCCAGTACTCCCTGAAAGTTTTGCAGTGGTTCTCTAACTAATGTCAGCTCATGATGAAATCCTCCATGCAATCACTGTTGTTTAAGTGGTGAATTTTCCATACGCAGGATAGAAGTGACTCGATTATCTCCGTGCTGAACTGAGCCCCTTTCCAATAGCATGTATAATATTTCATGCATCCTTGGCATGCTTGTCTTGTATTTTATTTATATGTTAAATCATTAATTAAATTAAAACAAAACACATAGTTCATTTTCACAGCTGTGCAGTCGCAAATATATATGAGTTATTTTGTGTGTATGTGTGCGTACATCAAGGTTGTCAAACAAAAATACAATTGGTCATGGTTATTTTAACTAAACAGGTGAAAATTAATGAGTTTTGGGTGGAGTTACGTAATACAAAATCGGTCAAGGAAATTGGGTGTTAACGAAAATAGAGCAGTAACAAATGTGCTGAGTTGTCACAAACAGTTGTTAACAAGGAGTCACGTAATAATATGAATAGTTTGACGATTAAGCTGTACTCAGGATGCATTGAGAAACAAAGTAGAGGATATGAAATTACGTAAGAGTTCTAAATGAATACAAAAACTGTAAGCAATTAAAGAAACAGACAAACAAACAAAATTAAGTCATCAAAAATCAATAAAGTTGTTACCATGATAATAGAAGTGGTTGAGTAATTCTCTTTTGTATGCACAGCTCCGGTTTTTCTATGTGAATGGCCAGAGCTTCAGCAATACAAAGAAGACGAAACTGTATTGCCTTTTGTAAGCTATTTCTGACTCTGTAGATTACATTGAGGTGGGAGGCGTTTGTTGATATGGAATGGTCAGTGTTAACCAGATGTTCAATTATCGCACTCCTTATTGCAACACTATTGCCTTTTCGCGACCATGCTGGATAGTGTTCTTGAATCCTCTTGGACAGGATGCGCGTCTAACGGCCAATGTACCTGGCTCTGCAGCAGCAGGTGAACTGACATATGCACATAGAAGTGGTCAGGTGCGGGATCTTGTCCTTGAGGCTTCTGCAGATCAGTAGTGGGCGACCGGAGAACACTATTCTTAGCGTTGCTGCAAAGAATATTCTTCTGAAAGATGATATGATGCTTCTCTTGAGAATATCGCTTGTTAAATCTCCTTTGAAATTCAAGTTTATGTAGAGTTTCTTTCTCGGCGCATGTGAAGTTTCATACCTCGAAAATTCTTGGTTTGATATTTTTATCAATCAATCTTGATGGGTATCTATCTTGGATGAAGATTTCTTTCAAGAGATCTAATTATATTTCTAGAACAACGGGCCTAAAGATGCGTTGAATACGATGCATGCGTCCCGAATTAGATCTTTACGTGATTCCTTTTTAACAAGTGTTAGTGACAATTCATCACCTTTGTTTCTGCTCTAGTTTCATTAACACCCGATTTCCTTGACTGTTTTTGTATTAAGTAACTCCACCCAAAACTTACTAATTTTCACCTGTTTAGTTAACAAACTTAATTTACACATACATACAAAATAACCCATATATCCGCGATTGTACAGCTGAAAAGAGACTCTTCGTTGAACTACGTGTTCTGTTTTCATTAATGCCTGGATGGGGATTAGCCATGAATTAAATTAAATTTGCTTACTTGTATTTTAATAGCATTTATAGTTTTTATTGTAGTAGTAGTAGTAGTGTAACAGCAGAAGACAAGAGAATTCGGTAGTGGAATTATTTATAGGCCATTCGATACTCAGATTTGGGTCACTCAAGAGGGTGAAATGGAAGAGGTCGTGTGGGAAGGAGGAGACGAGAAACCATGGGCAGTTGTGGGCCCAGCTAAAGAAGACATCAGGAAATAAGACATTGTGGTGACGTGTTGCTGAAGCCCTATGCTTCACTAGCAACCTAAGGGAACAATAATAATATGTAGTGACGAGTGCCAACCAACACGAAACCTAGGTCGAAAGCTTCCTTCCAATTACCTCCAACCATCTAATATCAACAATTTACAGTTCATCGTAATAGTGAGCCACCTAGTGGCATGGTGGCCACATCACAAACTTGACTGATAGAATTCAGTCTGCGTCAAACAAAGGACTAGACAAATTACACTAGTTACCAGCTGGTATCCAATCAAAATATACCCCTACCATATATTAGACTCACAATTTTCCACATATCTTCAGTATAGTGCTATCTTCGTCTTCCGTTTGGTGCTTCTTTGTCTTCCTTTCATGTTTTCCATCTTGTTACATTAGCACTGTTCATTTCTTCTCTTGGATATTCTTACAGCTGATATACATATTTATATCTATATGTATATACTACTTATAAATCTTGTCAGTAGTACACGACAATAGGACTGGGTCGCTAGACTGTTGTTCATATAATTGATATAGGGATTACAGTCAGAAGATGATCTAGTTAGGCACAAGAGTCTCGTATCTCAATAGACAAATCATCGGACTAGGTTATCTGAAAGTCATTGGTTCTATTCCAGCTGCAACCAAGATTTCCATTTTTGTCTTCATTTGACACCAATTACATTCATAGTTGACTTGTTCCTCCATTTTCTGAATATATCCGTATTATGCGCCTTTTGATGAACTCAGCATCAAATTAGAGGGAAATTCAATGTCATCATACGCACATTTTAAAGGTGAAAGTGTCTTACCACATATTTTCGTATTCACTTTTTTTTGCTTCAACGGCAATATTAATTTAAAACAATTAGTTCCCTTTATGAATTTAGATAAAGCAATAAGAAGACGTAATTTTTCTGAATCGTGTGTGTAATGTATTTGCGCAACACATTTCGAACAATCTGATTACACACGGACTTGTCATAGGAATATGTATGAAATTAATAATGGGTTAAGAGGTGATAAAATAAACTTAGGTCAAGTTAAAAGGACACGTTGAAGGTCAAAATAGCAATGAAGACCACTAAACCAAATAGCAGAGGTAATAATACATCTGTTATGGTATCAAAACAAAATTTACCAAAGAAGGTTTAGTGTGATGACGAATTGATGCTTTGAACGCATAAAGGTGGTTTAAACTTTCTAATTGCTAGGGCTTCCACAAACTTTAGGACACGCCCCAAACACGTTTTATAGACAGGTTTAAAAGATCTGTTAACGTCAATTTTATGTCCTGTCTCTATAATATGTTTTGCAATAGAAGAGCTAGGTCTCCTGTTCTCACCATAAATAAGTTCTGAAGATTCCATTTGTTTCTGGAGCCATTTAGGAATATGCTCTAAAGCCCTTAAAAGCAGAGATCGGTGAGTCCTCCCTATGTATATGTGTCCACACGTGCATTCAAATTGGTAAATACAGTGGGATGTGACGTCATTTTTCGCATGTTCGAAGAGCTTAGGTAGATATTAATTTACTTTTGGTATACAACATTATTTCTTCTGTTCTATTTTACTCCACAGAAAACACATGGAACGATTAAAAATGTTTTTAGAAAATGAAACATGGGAAATATGTCCTGTGAAACGTTCATTCACTGTAATGGATCTTCAGGTATGAAAATGAGAAAAAATTTTGTTTGTTTTTTGTTCTTGATATTTTTATAAAGAGAATTAACTATCTTCTAACTTGATTCTGGCTCCCTATAGGTGTTTTTTCCGTGATATTGATTTTCCCCAAAAGATTACTGTCAAATCGACCATTTCAACATCTACGTTATATAATATATAGAAACTGATGGAGAAGATTTTTAGCTCAGGTGGATGATTCTGATATAGTTGTGTTCTCTGAGATGGATGATTTGCTTGCGAAGCTTTCATTGCTCTACTAGGCAACATCTTCAGCGCATACTTCAATTTCGAATGAGCTTTTCGATTCCTCCACAGGTTTATTTGTCATCTCTTCTGATGGGTGATCTTGATGGTTTGTTTTCGTGTGTTCTTACACCCTCTAGGCTACTTGTATTGGTACTGATTGTTTCCTTGACCCCTGAACTTTGACCCTTTGTACGTGAGATTTCCTTCTTATCGATTGGTATATTTTGTCTATGTCGATGTGTCTATTGATTGACGATTCACTGGAATACCAGACAGGCTTCTAAAAATTCTCTAGCATTCTTGGTGTTTCCTCTGTCTAATATACGAACTTTGTCCCAGTTGAATTGATGTCCGTGGTTGTCTGTATGTAACGACATGACGGAGTGGATGTCATGTCAAAAGACATGATGTTGCCTAGTGGGGCAATTGAAAGCTTCTCAAATAAACCATCCATCTTAGAGAGCACAACTACATCAAAATATCTAGAAACTATTCCAACTAATATTTTTGGGAATCGTTATTAAACTGGTGAGTGGTTTAAGTAGGCTTAATCTTCTTTTCAATCTAATAATTGTATTTTTTGGGAGTGTTGGTGGGGGGTGGGGACTAATTGAGTTACCTTTCGAATCAGCTCACTCAGTGTATATTTATTGAAAAGTCAGTTTTAAATCTAGATTTCATTATGAGATGGAAATTTGATGGAGTTTAGATTCTATGTTGTGCATCAGTGACCCACTGGCGGAATGTTCTCCAGCCACACGGGAGGTTCGGGTTCGATTCCTGATTGATACACTCTAAATCCTCACCCAGTTTACTCGATGGCAGTACTCTTAGATAAGTGAGAAGCTATCCCCTCCCACTTTATAGAAGTAACATCATGGCTGGTGAAACTTTAGAGCGTGAACCACTCGGAATACAATAAAGGGCAAAAGAAAGAGTCTACGCTACTAAAAATGTACTCTGACGGGGGGCCAAGAATAAATTGACCTGCTGGAAGCGTTTTTTTCACCAAGCTTACTTTTGTTTTCATTGAATTCAAAAACAACAATCGAATTAATGAGAAAAAATTATGGATTCATTTCCTAGTTTAATTGGAAAACCAGAATCCATTGATTCTAATCCTGCCAAAGTTCATATTTTCTCTGAAATTCAATCCTTATCCCTTCATTTCTGATGAAATTAATCTGCTTAATCAAGGTCATGTCGTAATAATTATATCAGTAATGATTTCATTATGAGTCATCGGTGATTCATATAGTTTCTGTCTGAAAGGAGAATAAAGTGACTTTAGTGAATTAAGGATTACCTTCTTACTGGGATCGAGTCTTATCGCCTTAGAGTATGCAGATGATATTGTCCTTCGAAGTAAAGACACTAACAGCCTTGAGCAGCAATCTTTGTATAAATTACGTCATCCCTGGAGTACATGGGATATTTGCCTGTTGATCATAGGACCTGTTTACTGCGCAGCAGTACATGATGACTGTGAGACATGACAAGTGAAAGTGAAAGACCTGGACAGCCTATTGGTCTCTGAACACACATGTTTGTGTTAAGTGGTATCATATGGTGAGTAATACCGAGGTGAGGCGTAAAGTGTTAGGTAGGGGAGGTAAGGCAATCGATAAAGTTGTGAAGCTACATACATTGAGATGGTTAGGACACATGTTGTGTATGATTAGTCACCAACTTCTTCATGGAGCAATGTTAGCTAACATAGCATTAGGTTGGGAAAGAGTTTGGTGTGGTCATACTGAAACCCGGCATCAATCTGTGATGTCTTTGATTGTTGGTGTTAGCCACGTAGGGAGGTGTAGATGGTATATTTAGAGTCCCAGAAACACTAAGAATCGCTGGCTGGAGACTGTTGGTGATATGGCTGCAAACCGTTCTCAATGGCACAAATGCCTCCACTCTTCGTAGTATCCCAGATTCCTTAGGTTCCCATGTTTCTTCTTCCAGTGCATTTCTGCTCATTACAGTTATTTTGCTATGTGGAGTGCGGCAACTTGAATTGCTTTAAGATGGAACGTTCAACGTACAATACACTCAATTGTCCCGAGTGGAGGATGTCTTTGTTCAACTATTAGCCCCTTTCAGGACCTCAAAAATTCAGCCTAAGCCCGAAAGCCCGGCTGATAACATCAGTCTTTCGACCGGTTATTTGGTGTTGGCAATCTCGCACTCAGCTCAACTTCATTGTACGAGTCGCTTCCCCACCACAAGGTTGGTGCCGACTGCAACTTCAACATTGAGCCCTATAAATTTGGTCTACCATCCCACAAAGCAACTGTTTGCAAATTTCCCTTGTAATTCGACAACGTTATGTATTTAGTGAGGATGATATGTGTTGTATGAGATATCATGGTCATATTGATAGTAAACATGAATATAAAAGATGAATATTAGTTATAAAACTAAAGTATACAATTTTGCTGCATCTATTTATACTACTTATGTCAATAGTCAGCGACCACTGGGCTCAAGGACAATAATCAATAACCAAAATCACTTGGAAAAAATAACATAATGGGTAAATTATTGTTATGAAGGCATAAACATCAAGTTATGCAGAGTATACAGAGCCAGGAAAAGTACTCTCTTTACTTTACTGGAGATCATTCAAAGGTGGTGTTCTAACTTGACTCAATAAAATTATCCAGTAATTATTAATTGTTGGTGTTCGGTTACGTCACTATAATTAACTTGTAGTTGTATTCTCTTGTTATCGTACATCTAATCAGATTTATTTGTAATATTTATTTCTCGTATATTTGCTTGTTACTGTCGTTTTCTTTAGAAGTGTCTAAGAAAGGCCTAAAACAAAGTACTATTCTTTTCATTTGTAGGAGTTTAGAGCCGTTAAAGATTTATTTGAACAAAATACTGGTAATAATAACAATAATGATAACAGCAGCAACAGCAAGTATACTACAAGTGGAAATCATAAAACTAATCAAGAAAATAATTCAACAAATGTGTAAGTGATAGTTTTTTTCTGTTTTCCTTCGGTTTATTTTGTCCCAATGTAACGACAGAAGGCAAGAGTCAGGCAACAGATCATTTATTAAGGAAACCAACGCATATTTATATATTTCATGTACATTACTATGGATATTTAAACAAACGAACACAGTCTTCCGATTGGTTGTTTCTCACGTAAAGTTAATCTTTCATCTATTTGTGACTGTTTCTTGAATGTCAAATCCTCTATATGTTAACTGCATCCGCCTACGCAAAGTCTGCTGTGGTCGGTTTTGAATCAATCTTTGTTCACATTTTCTCACGACAAATCTTGGGAACGTAAATATTGACGTAAATTACTGTCTACCAATTTGGCTAGTAGACAGCTCTCACCACACCAATATCTCTCCGAAGTGTGGTTACCAGCCATATTCCTAAAAGGGGGAAGAAGCACTCCTCCTGGATTCTATTCATAGCCACCTCGTTCAACCGTCATCGTATCATGGTTAAATTCAATTCGACGTGGGAATAATACTAATAATACAGAATAAATGGGGACACAAATTGTATGGAACAATGTAGTGTAGTCTGTGGATTTCTTCTAAGAAATCCTGAACGCTTATTCAACCCGCCCACCCCCAAATGAAACACGGAATTTGTCTAGAATTCTGTACTATATTAAACATAAAATAATGAAATATAATACACAAACCGCAAATTTTGAGGTGTCTGTGGCTGAATGCCATCGAAAGAACAGTCAGTATGCGTGAGTAAGAAAATCAGCAAAGCTGTGTCAAAGGTGACCCACGTGTAGATTTAAACAGCGCGTGAATGCCAGACAAAGAATAAAGGGATACGAATAAACAATACTTAGAAGTAAAGGATATGCAAATAAGGCATATACAGCAGATAGTGTTCAACTATAAGAAAGTGTTTACTATACATCAGAAATAGGGTGTACATACATTAGGTGAGTTAATCTTCCATAGGGAAGTTATGCTTAAGATGTAGCAAATATGATTTATACTATTTACCAATAATAAGTAGTATAAAGTTGAATACAAAAGAAAGAACAGCAAAGTATATTAATATATATCTGATTCCCGATAAGGTTAACCAGTTGTCATACTTTCTGGTGAAGGAATAGTGCTATTCCCATAACTGCATACATTTTTCCGAACTAATTATCTTTTTATGCTATAGAGTTAGAGTCGATCGGCAGAAAGTCCTCGACCTAAGTATCCTGTCGGTTGGTACTCCTCAGAGAATCCATATCTTTGAAATAACTTATGTCCCCTCTTAGACTGCAATCGGCGTCACCCGTCTCTGTATTTAGAGACGTTAACAATGAGCTGTTTCTGCTCACGAGTTGCCTCCTGTAGGTCTGTGGTGGACAGACTGATTCGTCGCTAGGTAATCACCACTGTCATACCTCTCGTCCCTGGTATTGGCGCAAACTGAATCTTATCGGTCGATTTTGCAGTATGATCACCAAGTTAGGATTGGCTCCTCATCGCGGCTCACTGTGAATGGTTTTTACATGGTTAGAGGAAGTCGGCAGTGAACTCTTCACTTATCATTTTTGTTCATCACATAGTCACTCCACAGTGAAATGCAAACTTCAAAGCACAAGTGGAATAAAAAATGAACTTTTTCTCCGTTAAAATAGCAGAAAAGAAGTGGTGCAGGCTGGTGGAAGTCTTTAGGAAGTCAGTTGAATGGTTCGCCTTGTTTTGGTGAAAACGAAAGTAATCATGGAGACACAAGAAAAGCAAACCTCTTTGAGCTATTCTCGATATGACGAATTCATCTTATCATGGCGCTCCCAATGGTTAGCAGATCTACTAGAATCAATCAGAAGACAAGTTTCCTGCCACTCACTTCGAGATTCCTTCAACTTTGTCAACTCCATTGAAAACGTCAATGTTTCTTATCAGACCATATTCTCACTAGATGTGTTATTACTGTTTATGAACGTCCCACTAGCTGAAACAGTATGCTAAATATGCGAAAATATTGATTCAAAAGGGATAAACATTGGTGTACCCACAGACTATATGAAGGAACTCCTATTGAGATGCAATAATCAAATATGCCAACAGAAAGATGGCATAGCTGTGGGCTCACCACTGGGCCTATTGCTTGCAGATTTTTTCATGTCAAAACTAGAAGATACACACCTATAGACAATTGACAGCTTTGGGTTTTACAAAAAATACGTGAAAGATACTTTCATTATCTCCAATAACGAAGAGAATTTGCAGAACATTCTAAACTTTTTCAACAGCTGCCATCCTACAATTCAGTTCACACTAGAGAAGGAGTCTGACAAAAAAGTGACTTTTCTGGACGTTCAATGAACAAGACGTGAACAAGATAGAATACTAGAAAGATCCATCCATAGAAAGCTGATATGGGACGGAAAACTCACTAACTTTCATAGGTGGGTGCCTCTATTTACAAAACGAAACCTGATCCATTCACTGAGCCACAGAACTCGCAGCCGTGACACTGTGGAAGAAAAGCTGAGCATTCTGCAAAGAATCCTCCTTGAAAGTTGTTACACAGAATGACTTATCACAAAATCCATGAAGCCTAAGCCAATAAAACTGCCTAGAATTTATGCTCTCAAAAGACTTCTTACCTAAATATTCAATTCAATGGAGACTCATCATCAGAAAAGCTTAGGAACCTCCTGTCTTGCTCATTGAAGAAAACCTTCTCTGTGGCTGAATTTCAAATGGCTTTCTCCATAAAACCAATGATTCGCATGAGCTTGAAGGATAAGCTACCACTGCTGACCTTATTAATGTGCATCTATCGAATCACCCGCTAGTGTGGAGCAAGGTATGTCGGCCGTACCCAGCATTTGCTAACCGAATGAATCATCGCACACTTACCCTAATAGTTTTATGAAGCAGAGAAAAGATACCCCCACAGCTCTATCCTGGAACACCTTACCGAATGTGGACACTAACCTAACCTACAAAGAAACTTCAAACATATCTATGGAATAGGTGGGAATCTTGCTAAAAGACTACGAATCACAATTCTTCAAACCGCGAAAGCAATGCCAATTCACATGGAAGAGAGCCGATAGAGCAGAAATTATGTACAGTGTGTCCTTTTCTGACATTTAGCAAAAGCTGTAGAAATTTATTGTTTAGAACTCTACATTTCATCAACAACAGATTGCTTCGGTTGATATTCAAAGTTAAATGGCTGGCTTAAAAGAATAAGCCACAAAAGACTCTGACACATGACGAATCAGGTGAAAACCTTTTGCCCAATAAATATGTAGTAGAAAATGGAGATGAATTGGACTCACACTCCGTGTAAGATCAATTCAAATCCCATCCTTGAATCAGGTCAACCTGTCCCGGATCAGCCTAGCGTTGTTGCAACCTAATTATCCATGCCTAACGTGTCTATCTCCCCTTGTTTAATCAACTGTGTGTGTTTTTTACACCGATCCGTCCAGTCAGACCATTGAACTCATGACCCAATCAGAGTATTTTGTGAACTGTTATTTTTGCTGACCCATGTCTTACTTTGTACTATTCTGTCGAGTTTATCTTATTTATTGATCTTCATCTGTATCAGCCTACCTGGTTAAGTAGCCAATTAAATTCTATCTTTGTGCCTATGCTCTGTCTATCTCTTAACCGCTCTCTGTTCTATGCCTTGCCTTACTTGGGTTCATTCTTCTATTGACTGCTTACCTGAACGGTCGTGTCTGATTCCGGCTAGTTCGCAATTTCGGCTTTAACGTTATTCCGCTCTGATAGCGGTACCTTGCTTTCTGTTAAGCGTTGTGCTTTGTACTGTTGAAAACGTTAAGGTTTGTTGTATATATAATTATTGATTTGTTTATTAATGGTACTGTAGAAACAATGACCGGCTTCTTGTTTGTTCTGGACAGGGATAGCCTTTATCTACGCGTGACTTAATTTCAAGCGATTTGGCGCTTACAGTATTTAACGTCAAACAGAAAAGACCGTACTGAACTGGTCAGTACTGAACGTTCATCCAGAAGAAACTGTGGTGAATTGGCAGCACGCAACGTTGTTGAAAATACATTTTCTTTGGAACAATGCAAACCAGATCAGGGAAGCGAATTTCGGAGCAGCAGTCGGAGAGTCGGCAAGTCCCCGTTTGTATAAATGATCATGTTGATAATCTTTCGTGTCCCGGCTCTCATGTCAGTAGTTCGATATCATCATTATCGCGAGTAACTAGTGCTAAGTCATCGCTACTAAGGGCGCAGCTAAAAGAGAAACAGCTTCGATAGGAGTTAGAGTTAGAGAAAAAGTTGCTAAAGGCTAGACATGATGTCGAAATGGCCAAGCTGCATGTGAAGTTAGCCGCGGACGACGAACGGAACATTGAGGAATATGAAAGAGGCAGTGTCATTGATAACCGGGAGCAACTAGAACGATATGTGAAAGATTGTGCCGCAATGGTTGGCAGGGACGCTACTGTTACGATCGGAAAGAGCGCGGTCGTAGAGAAACTTGACATGCCTAAGGTTGAAATGTCCTATTTTGATTGCAACTGTACTGACTACTTGAGATTTACCAAGGGATTCGAATATTATGTCGAGAATTGAGTAAAGGACCCTGGTCAAAGAATGCTATATCTGTTGCACTATTGTAAGGGTCGAGCTAAAGCAGCCATACATGAATGCGTGATCTTGCGTCCTGAGAGTGCGTATGCGCGAGCTAAGGGTATCTTACAGGATCTGTTTGGAGAGATCCACTTCATCGCACGAAACCGTATTGAAGATATGATTAGAAGCCTACGACCTGTGGCAGAAGATGGAGAAGCTCTATCCCGTCTATCGATACAGCTTCAGAATTGCCTGATTGCCCTAACTGAAATGAACTATTTGTCGGACTTAAATTCCGTAACAACTCTCCAGAGAATAGTACGCATACTGACGATAGCAGTTCGAAGGAATTGGGCCAGACTAGCAGACGCAAGGAATCAAGAAGGGCAAGAGCCATCTTTTCAGGATCTTTGCCAGTTTGTTTCTACAGAGACAAGAGTGGCACGAAGCCGATACGGACACCTCGTTTCAGAGGGCTTTAATCGCCCGAACACCCAAGTTTCACTAAATAGACAGGGTCGTCATGGGGGCACATCATCCGCAATACAGGGAGAAAGGACCCCTGCACCCAAGCGACTGTGTATCCTCTGTAGGTCTGACCATGCTACTGCTTCATTTCAGAAGTTCGTTGGATTAGATGTGCGAGACAGACGGAGCTGCGTCCGCCGCCATAGAGCATGCTTTTTGTGCTTAGAGGTCGGACATCGTATCGATCATTGCGTATAGGGTATAAAGTGTTTCAAAGCTCATTGCAGTGGTAAACATCACTCACTGCTACATGTTGAACCGATCGTAAATCAAGTGGCAGAACAGGCGACATGTGCTGCTACTATGCATTATGGAACGGCAGTTATGTTAGGTGTGATCCCCGTCAAGGTGCGGGCCCACGGTAAGGAAATAGATACTTATGCCTTTTTGGATAACGGCTCCGACGTTACCTTAGTTACGAAGGATCTATTAAGCAGCTTAGGCCTAGAGGGTACACCATCGTCTATGACCTTGACAACAATCAATGGTGCGAGTCAGGTTCAGGGCAACATGTGCGAACTGGAAGTCGCATCAATGGATGAAAATGAAATGATAAAACTTGACAGAGTGTTCACGTTGCCATCCTTGCCAGTCAATGCACCCTCACTATCGATATCACAAGAGGCCCGTCGCTAGCCACATCTCCAGGAGTTGCTATTCCGCAAACTTGATGATAAAAGGGTCACAATGCTCATAGGCTGCGATGTTCCCGAGGCGCATTGGGTCCTCGATCAGCGTTTGGGTAGTTGCAAACAACCTTGTGCAATCAAGACATTGTTCGGTTGGGTCTTGCTAGGGCCACTTCATGGAAATACGAAAAGAGGCACTGTCAACTACGCTCGAATCAGCGAAGAGAGTATCAAAGACGACATCAGAAGGCTATATGAAGCTGAGTTTAGGGATACTGAAGAAAACGAACACTCATTTTCTATCGAAGATCGTAAGGCAATCGAGTTGGTTACTCAAAGCACCGTCTTAGAAAAGGGGCATTAAATCATTCCTTTGCCATGGAAAGATCCAGCAAAGGTAACGGACAATAATTATGTAGTCGCCATAAATCGGTTACTCAGTCTGAAACGGAGGTTATCGCGTGACAAGAACCTTTTAGCACGATAGGTGGATGGGATAAATACGATGTTAAAAAATGGTTATGCCCTTTCGGTATCCCCTGAGCAGCTAGCAACCAACTATCGCCCGAGGTGGTATCTTCCACATCATGCCGTAATGAATCCGAAAAAGCCAGATAAACTGAGAATAGTTCTAGATTGCGCCGCAACCTTTAGAGGTCATTCTTTGAACGATAAGCTATATCAAGGACCTGATACGATTGCCGAGCTTGTTGGTGTTCTGTTGCGCTTTCGAGAAAAGCCTATTGCTGTAGTCGCGGACATAGCTGATATGTTTATGCAAGTGGAGGTGCCAGTAGACGATCGAGGAGCATTGCGATTTCTGTGATGGTTGTCTAGACGAAGAGCCGCAGGAGTTTCAGATGACAGCGCATCCGTTCAGGGCAACTTCGTCACCCTTCTGTTCGAACTTCGTGTTGAGAAATGCAGTAGAGGACTTTGGTAGCTTATATCCGGAAACAGTAGGAGATATAGTACGGCGCAACTTTTATGTCGACGACTGCTTGGCATGTTTTGAAGATGTTGAGACCACCAGTAGGTTTATCACTGATGTAAGTGATCTGCTAAGTCGTGCAGGTTTCCGACTGCATAAATGGATTGCTAACCGGGCAGAAGTATTAAAATCGGTAACGCTAAAGGAGCCTACTCGGACGTCTCGACTCATCAATGGAGATACAGTGAAGGTAGAACGTACGTTGGGTTTAGAATGGAACTCGGAGATAGATTGCTTTGTTTTCCCCTTCTAAATCCCACGAAAACCTGTTACAAGACGTGGCATTCTATCAGCAGTATCTTCTATCTTTCATCCACTTGGGATACTGTCGCCACTGTTGCTCCTATCCAACTTTGCCAGACTTCCTCGTTTTGTGAGGACAATGACTGATTCCATCCCATATTTTGTTTGCAGAGTGACTGTATTATCAACTGTCGCCACTGTTGCTTCCGGCGAAGCTGATGTTACAGTCACTCTGCAAACAAAATATGGGATGGAATCAGTCATTGTCCTCACAAAACGAGGAAGTCTGGCAAAGTTGGATAGGAGCAACAGTGGCGACAGTATCCCAAGTGGATGAAAGATAGAAGATACTGCTGATAGAATGCCACGTCTTGTAACAGGTTTTCGTGGGATTTAGAAGGGGAAAACAAAGCAATCTATCTCCGAGTTCCATTCTAAACCCAACGTACGTTCTACCTTCACTGTATCTCCATTGATGAGTCGAGACGTCCGAGTAGGCTCCTTTAGCGTTACCGATTTTAATACTTCTGCCCGGTTAGCAATCCATTTATGCAGTCGGAAACCTGCACGACTTAGCAGATCACTTACATCAGTGATAAACCTACTGGTGGTCTCAACATCTTCAAAACATGCCAAGCAGTCGTCGACATAAAAGTTGCGCCGTACTATATCTCCTACTGTTTCCGGATATAAGCTACCAAAGTCCTCTACTGCATTTCTCAACACGAAGTTCGAACAGAAGGGTGACGAAGTTGCCCTGAACGGATGCGCTGTCATCTGAAACTCCTGCGGCTCTTCGTCTAGACAACCATCACAGAAATCGCAATGCTCCTCGATCGTCTACTGGCACCTCCACTTGCATAAACATATCAGCTATGTCCGCGACTACAGCAATAGGCTTTTCTCGAAAGCGCAACAGAACACCAACAAGCTCGGCAATCGTATCAGGTCCTTGATATAGCTTATCGTTCAAAGAATGACCTCTAAAGGTTGCGGCGCAATCTAGAACTATTCTCAGTTTATCTGGCTTTTTCGGATTCATTACGGCATGATGTGGAAGATACCACCTCGGGCGATAGTTGGTTGCTAGCTGCTCAGGGGATACCGAAAGGGCATAACCATTTTTTAACATCGTATTTATCCCATCCACCTATCGTGCTAAAAGGTTCTTGTCACGCGATAACCTCCGTTTCAGACTGAGTAACCGATTTATGGCGACTACATAATTATTGTCCGTTACCTTTGCTGGATCTTTCCATGGCAAAGGAATGATTTAATGCCCCTTTTCTAAGACGGTGCTTTGAGTAACCAACTCGATTGCCTTACGATCTTCGATAGAAAATGAGTGTTCGTTTTCTTCAGTATCCCTAAACTCAGCTTCATATAGCCTTCTGATGTCGTCTTTGATACTCTCTTCGCTGATTCGAGCGTAGTTGACAGTGCCTCTTTTCGTATTTCCATGAAGTGGCCCTAGCAAGACCCAACCGAACAATGTCTTGATTGCACAAGGTTGTTTGCAACTACCCAAACGCTGATCGAGGACCCAATGCGCCTCGGGAACATCGCAGCCTATGAGCATTGTGACCCTTTTATCATCAAGTTTGCGGAATAGCAACTCCTGGAGATGTGGCTAGCGACGGGCCTCTTGTGATATCGATAGTGAGGGTGCATTGACTGGCAAGGATGGCAACGTGAACACTCTGTCAAGTTTTATCATTTCATTTTCATCCATTGATGCGACTTCCAGTTCGCACATGTTGCCCTGAACCTGACTCGCACCATTGATTGTTGTCAAGGTCATAGACGATGGTGTACCCTCTAGGCCTAAGCTGCTTAATAGATCCTTCGTAACTAAGGTAACGTCGGAGCCGTTATCCAAAAAGGCATAAGTATCTATTTCCTTACCGTGGGCCCGCACCTTGACGGGGATCACACCTAACATAACTGCCGTTCCATAATGCATAGTAGCAGCACATGTCGCCTGTTCTGCCACTTGATTTACGATCGGTTCAACATGTAGCAGTGAGTGATGTTTACCACTGCAATGAGCTTTGAAACACTTTATACCCTATACGCAATGATCGATACGATGTCCGACCTCTAAGCACAAAAAGCATGCTCTATGGCGGCGGACGCAGCTCCGTCTGTCTCGCACATCTAATCCAACGAACTTCTGAAATGAAGCAGTAGCATGGTCAGACCTACAGAGGATACACAGTCGCTTGGGTGCAGGGGTCCTTTCTCCCTGTATTGCGGATGATGTGCCCCCATGACGACCCTGTCTATTTAGTGAAACTTGGGTGTTCGGGCGATTAAAGCCCTCTGAAACGAGGTGTCCGTATCGGCTTCGTGCCACTCTTGTCTCTGTAGAAACAAACTGGCAAAGATCCTGAAAAGATGGCTCTTGCCCTTCTTGATTCCTTGCGTCTGCTAGTCTGGCCCAATTCCTTCGAACTGCTATCGTCAGTATGCGTACTATTCTCTGGAGAGTTGTTACGGAATTTAAGTCCGACAAATAGTTCATTTCAGTTAGGGCAATCAGGCAATTCTGAAGCTGTATCGATAGACGGGATAGAGCTTCTCCATCTTCTGCCACAGGTCGTAGGCTTCTAATCATATCTTCAATACGGTTTCGTGCGATGAAGTGGATCTCTCCAAACAGATCCTGTAAGATACCCTTAGCTCGCGCATACGCACTCTCAGGACGCAAGATCACGCATTCATGTATGGCTGCTTTAGCTCGACCCTTACAATAGTGCAACAGATATAGCATTCTTTGACCAGGGTCCTTTACTCAATTCTCGACATAATATTCGAATCCCTTGGTAAATCTCAAGTAGTCAGTACAGTTGCAATCAAAATAGGACATTTCAACCTTAGGCATGTCAAGTTTCTCTACGACCGCGCTCTTTCCGATCGTAACAGTAGCGTCCCTGCCAACCATTGCGGCACAATCTTTCACATATCGTTCTAGTTGCTCCCGGTTATCAATGACACTGCCTCTTTCATATTCCTCAATGTTCCGTTCGTCGTCCGCGGCTAACTTCACATGCAGCTTGGCCATTTCGACATCATGTCTAGCCTTTAGCAACTTTTTCTCTAACTCTAACTCCTATCGAAGCTGTTTCTCTTTTAGCTGCGCCCTTAGTAGCGATGACTTAGCACTAGTTACTCGCGATAATGATGATATCGAACTACTGACATGAGAGCCGGGACACGAAAGATTATCAACATGATCATTTATACAAACGGGGACTTGCTGACTCTCCGACTGCTGCTCCGAAATTCGCTTCCCTGATCTGGTTTGCATTGTTCCAAAGAAAATGTATTTTCAACAACGTTGCGTGCTGCCAATTCACCACAGTTTCTTCTGGATGAACGTTCAGTACTGACCAGTTCAGTACGGTCTTTTCTGTTTGACGTTAAATACTGTAAGCGCCAAATCGCTTGAAATTAAGTCACGCGTAGATAAAGGCTATCCCTGTCCAGAACAAACAAGAAGCCGGTCATTGTTTCTACAGTACCATTAATAAACAAATCAATAATTATATATACAACAAACCTTAACGTTTTCAACAGTACAAAGCACAACGCTTAACAGAAAGCAAGGTACCGCTATCAGAGCGGAATAACGTTAAAGCCGAAATTGCGAACTAGCCGGAATCAGACACGACCGTTCAGGTAAGCAGTCAATAGAAGAATGAACCCAAGTAAGGCAAGGCATAGAACAGAGAGCGGTTAAGAGATAGACAGAGCATAGGCACAAAGATAGAATTTAATTGGCTACTTAACCAGGTAGGCTGATACAGATGAAGATCAATAAATAAGATAAACTCGACAGAATAGTACAAAGTAAGACATGGGTCAGCAAAAATAACAGTTCACAAAATACTCTGATTGGGTCATGAGTTCAACGGTTTGACTAAACGGATAGATGTAAAAAAAGCACACACACACAGTTCATTAGACAAGGGGGGATAGACACGTTAGGCATGGATAATTGGGTTGCAACAACGCTAGGCTGATCGGGGACAGGTTGACTTGATTTAAGGATGGGAATTGAATTGATATAACTCTGAGTATACCTTCAGTTGATGTTACTCGTCTAGCTGCTCATCGAAATGTTAATGGGAAGTTGATTGTTGGTCATCCCAGTAGGACTGACACAAAGGAGGTCGTATTTACATGAAATATATAGTTATGGAGAGTCGTGATACTAGCTGAAAATGGAGAAGGAGTACCGAGCGCAATAGCAGTGTGCTACTGAAGATCTATGTTGCACTGGGAATTAAAGGAAGCAATCACATAATACCAGTATTATTGGAGTGTAGGATTATTTTTATCCTACAGATTTAGTCCTCCCTCAATACTGACAACACAGAGTCTGGGCTTAGCAATAGTTAAAACAGAATAACTTGACTTTAACTTTATCTGTTTCTAAAACATAAAATAAACCATACAATTACACCAAGAAAAATGTACAAATCCATTGTCATTACAAAAATAGGACAAAAACGTACCGGACAGTATTGAAGGTACGGACAAAATGAACAGTCAGTTAATTACATGTATATACAAGTAAAGTGACAGACAAAAAAGAACATCCAAGGTCATCACGTGGTGAGAGTTACAATAAATTGGCCAATAATCGCGACAAGAAAGGTCACATAATATTGATTGGCTGTTTATCATACAGTCTATCTATCTGTCGCGATTAACACTCCCCACGAACGACCACCACGTTGACCTTTCGTACGCTTCTTATATCTTGTTCCATTTCTTGAGTTGAAGTTTTCAAACACAGCGTCCTGACGTGGCCATCTTGGTCATAGTACATCTGCTTAACTATAGCCTTTCGCCAGAGACCTCTCTGTGTGTCAGCACTGTTAACTAAGACGAGATCATCAGGTTGTAGGTTGTGCTTTATATCCAACCACTTAGATCTTGTTTGCAGCATCAGAAGATATCCACGTAGCCACTTATGCCAGAGCAAATCAGTCAAATATTTTGGAAGTAGTTGACTGTAGTGTTGGGAGAAAGCATATCCATACATAGCATTCGCTTTACCTTTGTAATATTGTAATTTTCGTAAGAATTCACCAATTGCTGAACGAGCCGCAGTTAAAGGCCTTTTTGGAACTAAGGAAATACACAAATCAGATGCATCGTCCTCACCGACTACTTTATGCGTACGTCCCATAGAATCGTCAGCTCCAATCAAAACTTGCAGAATCGCATAATAAGCACAATAATGTGCTTGACACCATGATCCAATGTCATCAGCATTTTCTGCTGGAGAATAAAACTCCATGGAAGTTACAACTGAAGGAATCATTGACAACCAATTAATATAGACTGCATCTGAGACATTGCCTTGAGCACAGTTGGTATTCAGACCGAACTGCTCCAGAACAAGAGGTAAATTAGATAAATAAATTCCAACGCACTCAGCTTGACACTTGTCTATTGCAGATGAAAGGTTTGAAAACTTGCTGTCATACGTTTCTCCTGCTTCACACCAACCTTTTACAGGATCTGCATTTATGACATATTCAGTAGCTTTCGTGTGGAAATTTCGTTTTCCATAACAAGCACGCCGAAACAGTTTACCAGAACTATATCCCATCAGTTCATGAAGTTCAACTTGTAATTCAAAGGAACTTTCAGCACGTTCCACGTACATCTGTTTGTCTTCATTACGTAGAAATTCTGGTTTAGGATCCTCGAGACGAACACTAAGTACATTATCCAAAGAAACATTTTTAAATCCATCAACTTGTCGTACATCATCATAGTTAGGAATATTAGTTCCAACAGGAATTCCAGCAGTTGCACACGTCTCTGCATCCAAACTAGTAAGGTCTGGCTGTAAGAAATTAACTTTTTCAAACGTAGAAGTCCACGGTAAACTTGTTAACAACCTTTCAGCATTATTTACAAATCGTTGGAATTTTTTAGACACTGATCTATTTACAACAGCGACAAATGATTCAAACCTTGCACGAACACCAAAGGGATCACGGTACCACTCGATAAAACCAATATAGTTTTCAACAACAGGGTTCTTATCTTTAACACATAACCTGAAGGCATCTTTGTGAGTGGCTACTGAGCCAGTAGTGAAGCTTTCAGCATACTGATGCCACATTTCTGATTCGATTTGGTTAAGCGAATATGCTTTAAAATCTTTACAACAATCGACTAGTAACTTCATCAGCTCACTACAGTCACCATATTCAAGCTGCAAAGATGTGTCCGAGGGAAGCGGATCTCTTGACTTCTCACGACGTTGACTTAGAGGGATTTGCAGGTCATGGTAACGTTGGGCTAACTGTCTCTGTTTTTCTTGGATAATAGGAGCGTCGAAATGACCTTCTGCAGCAAGCGTGTCAGCCTGGACTTTGAATGTATCTATACATTCACGATGAGCAGCTACATCAGATTCAAGCAAGATGTGCCGCTTTTGTGCGTTGATCACACCGTTTAGATCACGATCGACATTCTCTGAGGCTATCTGAGCTTCAACATCATTCAACCATAACTCGACATC
The DNA here is from genome assembly GCA_944472155.2 of Trichobilharzia szidati. Taxonomy (NCBI): domain Eukaryota; kingdom Metazoa; phylum Platyhelminthes; class Trematoda; order Strigeidida; family Schistosomatidae; genus Trichobilharzia; species Trichobilharzia szidati. The sequence goes on along the minus strand of OX235276.1, from coordinate 38,995,326 downwards.
TTCTATGTTACGAGCGAACTGTTGTTGTCTACTTGCTTGATCTACATTTTTCTTCTTGTCTGTCATGACATTTACGAGATGAGACCAAGTTTCATCTAACTGTTCAATCTTTACTTTTATTTCTGACGAGTTGTAGTGGTTTGCCTTTAACAAATCCTGACCTGTCTTTTTAATATCTTCAACGCGGGATTGGCTCGCTTGTATTTCTGCCTCAAAACTCTGATGCTTCTGCACCTTTGTTTGCAAATTCGTGGAGTCTTTGTAACTTTCATCAAGTGCATTTCTAAGCATTCCTGATATCCATGACTGCATTTCATCTGCATCTCTATCGAACATTTGGTAACGGTGGGAATCTTGAAGATGCTGACGGCGGTTCTGAGCTTTCTCTTTTAATGCATTTCGTCTATTTTGAAGACCTTCCTGAATCTCATGAACCTGTGCAGCCGCATAGTGGTTTGACTCGACTAAGTTTGCAGCGAATTCATCAAGTTGTCGCATCTTTTCTTCTTGTTCTAAAAGTGACTTTTCGAAGTCTTCATGTTTCCTTATTAGTACTTCGACAGAATCGAGTGAGTCTCCCACATCCTTTATTTCTAGGAGGGCCTCTTGCTTACCAATCCAAGATTCCGACTGTTCAGAGTCGCGGTAAAAATACTGAAGGCCCATACACTGTTCTAGCTGTTCACGTCTTTCCTCACAAAACTGCATCAGGGAGGCTCTACCTCTTTCAAGGGTGGAAAGTTTAGCAGCTATGTCTCCATTACAGGGATGGCCAACACTTAGTAATGCCTGACCTTCTTGCATGCATGTATCGAAACTTTCAGCTCGAGAATTTATCTCAGCGGTGTATTCCTTATGTCGCTCTACTTGGGCTTCAGCACCAACTACATCCTTTGCCAAATCATCCGCCAACATTAACGTCTTCATGTCATTCATCCAGATACTCAAGTCTCTCCAATTAGCCGAAAAGCGATGCATCTTGAATGACTCTTCCAGTTTACCTCTCCTATCTACAGCCTGACTTTTCAGCTTATCCCATGCAGTAATTAATTCGTCATACTTGCCTTGTATTGTGTCTAGCGAATCAGGATGCTTCTGTGCAAGCGCCTTAGCATCATCTCCAAGTTGAACAATCTTTTCATCTAGGGCAGTCAAACCCCTTTCTAATGCTTCGTGCTTCATTTGCAAGGCTTGGATTGAGGCAAGATCACGACCACAGTCCTCAATGGATAAAGGAATGGACTTTTCATTCACCCACGATATAGCTCTATCTATGTCTCTAAAGAAGCGCTGTATCTCATAGGCTTCCAGGCGCTTTCCTTGTCGTTTTCTAGCCAGATCCTTCAGACGTTCTAGAGCTTCGCGGACCTCTCTGGACTTTTCTATGACTAAGGCATCCTCAGGAAATTTCTCTTTTAGAAGTTCATCTGCCCTCCGATAGATGTCTTCTGCACGACTTTCTTGATTCTCGAGATCTTTTGTAAACTCATTAAACCCTTTTTGAAGTGTCTCAACATCTTCCAAGTCTTGACCTAAATCCTCTGATGTTACGTAAGTTTCTCTTTCACGTATCCAGAAAAGTATCTCATCGACTTGGCTTGAAAACTGGACAAATTTAAGCGTTAGGTTAATGACACTGGATTTTTCTCTGAAAATAGCCATAAGCCTTTCCCACAGGGCATGCAATTCATCAAGACGGTTTTTGATAATATCTGTTGCGAAGTGTCCCTGACCAATCATTTCTTCTCCCGTAGAATCTAGAGCTGAGAGTGTTTCAGCATGAACTGTTACTTCGAACTCAAACTCTTGATGTTTCTGTTTTTTCAGCTGAAGATTACTGAGTTCATTAAAATCCTCATTTGTATATGTTTGCAGTTTTTCATTGATCCAACACTCAAGTTCATCGGTATTCCACTTAAAATATTGATATGCTTTAAGCATGTCCAGAAACTTAGATATGGTTCTGGTGGACTCATCATTAGGAGATACAGAGACTTTATGAGAAGTAGAAGGTTTGTAAGGCGATTTATTGTGACAAGAACATTCGCGACTACCTTGTCGTAATCTTTCTAATTCCATTTCCTTCTCTTTTTGGACTATGCGCAATTTCGCTAGCTCCAATTCTACCATATAGCGTGATTCATACTCGTTGCTTCCAAGGAAATCAGCTTCATTACTCTTTCCTAATTGTGGAGTTAACGACGGCATAGTTTCATAACTTTCATCTGACATACTGTCCGAAACTTTGTAGGATTATTTTTATCCTACAGATTTAGTCCTCCCTCAATACTGACAACACAGAGTCTGGGCTTAGCAATAGTTAAAACAGAATAACTTGACTTTAACTTTATCTGTTTCTAAAACATAAAATAAACCATACAATTACACCAAGAAAAATGTACAAATCCATTGTCATTACAAAAATAGGACAAAAACGTACCGGACAGTATTGAAGGTACGGACAAAATGAACAGTCAGTTAATTACATGTATATACAAGTAAAGTGACAGACAAAAAAGAACATCCAAGGTCATCACGTGGTGAGAGTTACAATAAATTGGCCAATAATCGCGACAAGAAAGGTCACATAATATTGATTGGCTGTTTATCATACAGTCTATCTATCTGTCGCGATTAACATGGAGTACAACGCTTACTTATTCGAATTAGTATATTGTTGTAACCTGAATTAAGTGACTTGATCAATGTTTCTGGTTGTAACTTCGATGAAAGCTTCTCGTGTATATAGTCCCTTAGTCAAAAGATTAAGACAAGCCAATCTGCACTCATCCTATTATATTAACCGTGACCCTCAGACTGTGCGAATGTTCGATTCACATTACTCGTTACTAATTAAAATGAAGATGCCAACTGCTATAGTTTGAGTATCACTTAACCGTTACTGAAGTTTTAGAAAGATGGAGGGACAGCAGATACTCATCGATGACATGCACAAAATGTGCTATTTGAGAAGAGGTATCGATCGTAGGCTGATGATTTCTTACCCAGTGGCTGAATTATACCGTTGTCACTGGTTAACTAAAGAGTTCTGTTACCAATTTCTCACAGTGCTTGTTAGTATTCATTGTTTAAGATTTTCAGACTAATACGAAGTGGTACACTGATCTCTGGTTTAATTCAGTTCTTCTCTTTTTTGACGAAATTGATCGTTTCAGCAAGTAGCCGGTAGCCGATTTGGTCAGTTATATTTTAGCCGATTAAAAAATACCCATTAAAATGTTTTAAAAGAATGGTTACTGAACAAAGAGTAATTCCATATTAGTTTTTTTATTAGATGTATCACACAGTGAAACAGTGTTATTTGCTGGATGGCGTTTCGAACAAAATTTATTACTGTTCATAAAATCATATCAATTATAATCACACGACTTCGAAACTTGAGTTTTATAGTTTTCTTTGTCCTCTCCTATTTGACGTAGGGGTAGTAGAATTGCAGGGTATTAGATAAACTAAATTGTTTTGATAAAGAAAGGAAGACGAAATTTGCAGTATAAAATGATATCATTCTATTTCACAGGTTCTCATCAGCTGCAGACTACTTTCATGTTTGATTAGTAGTAGAGAAGAGATAAAATTGACGCATCCAAAAAAGAATGAAAGCATTACAATTTTTAGTTTAAGTTATCATCATCAATTTATACACTTTCAGAGTTGAAAAGAGGGGGGAGGGGTAAGACAGAAAACAGAAAAATTGATTAACAGAAACAGTGTTAGCTTGTAGGTTCACATGGCAACTCCAAAAAACAAAAGCATTTACAGTTTATAAGATTGAGATTTGCTCAGTGAGTTGAGATCACTGAATTAGATGACTCATCAAAATCAAAATTCAGTTACCAAGGGAGTGAGAGGTTAATCACACTCTCTTTCTGTATGCATAAGTCTGGTTTAAATCGTTTGATTGCGATCGCTTCGGCAAATCGTAGTAAATTTGCTGTCCTTTGTCTATTTAATATTTTGAAGGACTTAGAAATCTCTACGAGATGTCCGGTATCAACAATATGTCTGGTAATTGAACTCTGAGAATATTTGCTTCCTTTCAGGCATAGGTTTCTTGGAATATGTTCAGAAAACCGGATAGAAGCCCTTCTTTCTGTCCTTCCAATGTATACAACACCACTCCTTCCATGATCCACTCAAAACTGGATAAATACCCTGCTGATGTCACCTCCAACTGCGTTTATGAATTTACGTGCACTTGCGGGAGCAAGTACATTGGAAGGACAGAAAGAAGGGCTTCTATCCGGTTTTCTGAACATATTCCAAGAAACCTATGCCTGAAAGGAAGCAAATATTCTCAGAGTTCAATTACCAGACATATTGTTGATACCGGACATCTCGTAGAGATTTCTAAGTCCTTCAAAATATTAAATAGACAAAGGACAGCAAATTTACTACGATTTGCCGAAGCGATCGCAATCAAACGATTTAAACCAGACTTATGCATACAGAAAGAGAGTGTGATTAACCTCTCACTCCCTTGGTAACTGAATTTTGATTTTGATGAGTCATCTAATTCAGTGATCTCAACTCACTGAGCAAATCTCAATCTTATAAACTGTAAATGCTTTTGTTTTTTGGAGTTGCCATGTGAACCTACAAGCTAACACTGTTTCTGTTAATCAATTTTTCTGTTTTCTGTCTTACCCCTCCCCCCTCTTTTCAACTCTGAAAGTGTATAAATTGATGATGATAACTTAAACTAAAAATTGTAATGCTTTCATTCTTTTTTGGATGCGTCAATTTTATCTCTTCTCTACTACTAATCAAACATGAAAGTAGTCTGCAGCTGATGAGAACCTGTGAAATAGAATGATATCATTTTATACTGCAAATTTCGTCTTCCTTTCTTTATCGAAATTTATCAAGGGAACCAGTTGTATAAATTGTTTTGTTTTAAAGGCTCCACAGAATCCTTTAACCGACAAAGCTTGTTTCCAATTGAGTTTGTAGGTTTTAATACCACTTTTATTCCTACCTTGATAAGAACTCGGGCATAAGGTTTCTGAGGTTCCTTCCTTGTATGGAATTACTACTGATGATTTAGATTCCTTATTGTTGGTGTTGTCTTGCGCGTATTTGACATGTTTGACAGAGATAAAAGTGGCATTCAAACCCACAAACTCAATTAGAAGCAAGCTCTGTCGGTTAAAGGATCCTGTGGAGCCTATAAAACGAAACAATTTAGTTTACCTAATACCCCGCCTAAATGATTGTCAGGTCAAATACATAGGTCAAACTAGTAGAACAGGGGCAGTCAGACTAGCTGAACACAAAAACCTAGCAAAATCTCGATTGGTTGACCCGAATAAGATAAGAAATCTAGAGAATAGTTCAGCTATAGCACTACATGCAGTTACACACAACCACACAATAGGATGGGATAGGATGACAGTTTTAAAATCTAATGTCACATGGTATAGGGAGAGATTGATAACAGAAGCTTTGTTTATCGAATCAACTACAAATACATGTAATAGGAATGATTCATCACCTGTCCCAGATATCTGGAAAATTCTACTACCCAAACGACAAATAGGAGAGAACAAAGAAAACTATAAAACTCAAGTTTCGAAGTCGTGTGATTATAATTGATGAAATGATTATGAACTATGAATTATGTCCGAAAAGTCATCCAGTAAACAATACTGTTTCACTGTGTGATACATCTAATAAACAAACTAATATGGAATTACTTACTACCACAGTGCCCATGTTGTACACATATATGAACAAAGAGTACTCTTTTCGATAACTTTATCATCACGTTCTACAGTTATATATACATACCTAACAGTGAATGAATTAGTGTTATTAACAACATTAATCTTATTCAAATAACATCGAATTAATGATAATAATATCAATGGATTACAGTTCAATAGCATCAATATAACAATGCACACTGAATATCAGTGAAATTACGAAAAATAATAATAATACAAATTCATGAATTTATAGTCTTCACTGGAGGCCAGGCAGGGCAGTAGTAGTGGCTGGCTAGACTTGCTTCTTCTGACTGACTGTTTCACGGGAGTCGCGATAGCCTCTACTGTTTGTGGTACCTGGATGTTTTCGGGAATTTATTTGGTACCCGATAGATGATAGAGAAGGATTCTTAAGTTTTGGCTTTCTGGGCCGGTTTAGATCAGGTGACAGTTCTACATAGAGGTAAACTATCCATCACTATATTAGTTTAACGTAATCAAACATGTTTACAGCTGCATTGTTAGAAATTGCTTGTTTGGTTTTCAGGGAAATGACATCTTTCAAACTGACGCAGTTAGTGTTAAGGGATTTCAGTTTGGAGAATACGAAAAATGCCTGCGTGAAAATCACTGACTGGATATGTTGTCTCTTGGATTATACCCCAAACAAGTTTGTCTTGAGAATGTAACTTGCTATATACCTATGGAACGCCATAATGCTGTCCTCACCTCCTCTTATCTCGCAGATTAACATGCCTGAAACCGTGAAGATTAGTCTTGCGTTACAGAGCATCCACTGCGAGATGCCGCCCCAGGCAACCTAATACACTGCATACTCTACAATTGCTGATAATGCGTGTTTATTTAGTTATTATTAGCCCCTTTCAGGACCTCAAAAATTCAGCCTAAGCCCGAAAGCCCGGCTGATAACATCAGTCTTTCGACCGGTTATTTGGTGTTGGCAATCTCGCACTCAGCTCAACTTCATTGTACGAGTCGCTTCCCCACCACAAGGTTGGTAGCGTTGTAACCATTGACATTGACCCCTATAAATTTGGTCTACCATCCCACAAAGCAACTGTTTGCAAATTTCCCTTGTAATTCGACAATTTTGTGTATTCAATGAGGGCTATGTATGTTAAGTCAGACATCATGGTCGAATTGAAATTTAACATGATTATGATGCATAAAATAATAATGATAAAATTGAAACAAGAAATTTTGTGACGCCTGTTTATACTACTTATATTAGTTATCAGCGATCACTGACTGGGTTTGATAAAAAATAAGTGTCAGTGACTTTGTAGTTGCAAAATGATTAATTCATGGACAACTTGACGTCTGATAGGGACATACTGAGATTTAAGGTTATAGAAGCAGCATATTGATTTTTTATGCTGTCAAAGTGCTGATGAAAGCTAATTATTAATTTATACCAGTTTGACCACTTATTAACATCAGTTAGAGAACTATTGAAAACCAGCAGGGAGTACTGGATAGCTGTTTCACCCTAGTTTGGGAATCATCGGCAGTACGCACCCACCGCCACGGTTCGAACCCAGAACTTTCCGGTTACAAAGCAAGCTCGTATACCATTTCAGCCACTGGGGCCCGACTCAACGACCCATAATAGATTGTGAAATGTACAAGTATAACACTGAATGATAAAGATAACAGCACAAATAAGGATGATATTTACAGTCATTTAGTGTCACTAGATTAGAAAACACTCTAAATTGGCGGGGTGGCGAGGAGTGCACTGGGGTTGAAGGCTATGAGAAGAGACTGGATAGACATTTCCAGTAACATAAAAATTGTGCTGATCAATTTTTTCATGGAAATCTCCTCAGAGCTATCCTTAGCAATTGAAGGCTTATCGCCTTAGGGAACTGAAGTGATACCTTGTATACAATTGTAAAGGCTAAACTATTAATCAACTAGATGTGCGTAGATTATATAAACACGCATGAATTTATCATTGTGATTTACTGTAAAGACGATTTGGAGTTTTAAATAGTGTGAATCATTAACGATGAAATCTATGTTGAACTACTCATCACCAAGCTATAACAACAATTAGTTGGTTACTACGTGCTTTCTTCACACTAATACCAATTAATTCCTTTATCATGTAGGCTTTCTTTTAACCGCTTTTTCTCTCAACTTGTTTTTTCTTCTCCTGAATTTAGCCCTTCAAAATCACAAAAGAAAAAGTTATTCTCTTTCCCCTATACAATTGTACAATTCCCTATTAATACAGAGGATAATAATAATAGTAGTAATAATAGCAAAAAGAAAAGCACTACTACTTCCACTACTGAGGCCAGCAGTCATCATAATAGTAGTAATCATGAAAGAAATTCACCGAATTCCCTGTTGGATTCTACATCTACCTCGTTATCAATAGAGACTAAAAAATGGTCGAATACAAATTCTTCCTATGAAGATAATGATGATTATAATGAGGATAATTTGTCATCTACTCAAAATGATTTCGTGAGTTGAAAATTATCGCATAATATTTTTATATTATTTTACTCTTTTTTTCTAACATTCCTTTGCATGATAAGTGGAACATAAAACTTCAGGTTTTAAGGTTTGAATTTCCAGTAGTATCCGTACTTTTCTTTTATGGGGTGGGTTTTCTGTCCCCACACTCCATTTCCTCTCTCTCTTTACTGGATTTACTGCTGGCTAGGTGAGGTTTAGAGATGCGTCGGTGGAGAATCCAACTGTGGTTGGTGAGGGTTCCATCACTGAACCATCAACTTACCAAAAATTTAACGTTTTAAGTAAACCATATTATTATGATTATTATTCCTTTGCGTTCCGAGTGGAACATGGTGCTTCAACAACACATCACTTTGTTCTGTTCTCTCTTGTCCCCTTTAGCTGGGTCCACGATTGACCATAATCTCTCATCTTCTCTTCCTTACACCATCCCCTCCATGTCACCGTCACACTGACGACCCACTCGTCGCTTCCCACTGGGACTCCACTCGAGTAGTGGCCTGGTGCGTGAAGTCATTCGACGGCCTCCTCAACGTATGCCCGACCCACCTCCATTTTCTCCTGCATATTTGTTGAGCGATCGGCTCTTGGTTGACTGGTTCTCAGCCAGAGTTTCTTGTTGCTAATTCTTCCTGGCTATTTAATCTTCGGTTTGGAGCCAGCTAAAGGAGCAGCTATTGATAAATGTCTGTAACTTGTTGGAAATCCTTTTCGTGACGCGCAGTGCAAGTTTTTGACGCTTATATAAGAACTAACTGACTTCACATTTGTATTGAATAATCCGAATCTTTTTCTTAGTGCTGTGGCGGAGTTCAAAAGATTTCCAAACTGGTTTCAAGTTGGTGAAGGTGGATCTTGCCTTTCCAATTCTGGCTGTCTGGCTTTGACACCTTCATCCGTTTCGCCCGCCTGAGGTTGAAGCCGTGCTTCTTGTATAAGTGAAGGAAGTAACCTCAGTAGGCCACAGGTATCAATGATTTGTTTGTCTTCTTGTTATGTGATTAGCAGAGGGATAATCTTGCAGGAACAGACTGTTGTGTAGATAATGTGCGAAGGCAGGTAATTCATAAAGCTTAAAAAGAATCGCTAAGAGAAAAAAATAACGAACAGAGAAGTAGTGTGTACTTATATCGTCTACGCTTATTCCTAACTTTTCTTTTGGAAAGTTTCATCAGTTCTTATGGATTAACTGCTGACGAACTCTCAGCACGGATACATAAACTTTATTTGGCATTTGACAACTTACATCATCTCTGGTGTAAACTTGACCAACATACGTGTGGAATGCTCAACAGTTCTCTCTGACCTCCTTTTTGACTGGGAGACACGGTCACTGAAATTAGGAGATATGGAGAAGCTAGATGTACCTCACCACAGGTGTTTGCGTTCTATCACTCGCGTTAATTGGCATAGTATGTTGAGTAATATCGAGGTTAGGTGTAGAGTAGAAGTCAATCGATGAGGTTGAGAAGCCACATCGATTGAGATGCCTAGAACACGTGTTACCTATCCTGAATCATCGCCTTCCTTGTCGACCAACGTTAGCTGACATAGTAATAGGTTGGAAAAAATTTAGGCGTGATCAAACCAAAACTTAGCATCCCTCCATGAAGGCTCTGACTATTGGTCTCAGCCATGTGGGGAGATAGATTTATGCTGTCTGGTTGAGGTTCTTGAGAGACTAAGAACTGATGTCTGGAGACTGTTGGTGATGTGGCTCACAACGGTTCTCACTGGCGCAGATGCATTTACTCTTCGTAATCTCCCAGATTCACTCAACCCTCCTGTTTTTTCCATGTTTAAATTTTTTCTCCTCTACATTTCTGGTCATTGTGGTTCCTTTCAATTTCTTTTATCTACCTTTGTTTGGTATATGGAGAGTGGCATGGTTCTTTGCTTTAATTCAGTTAGTCAGTCATTTAATGAGTTCTCAGTTAGTTTCTCAACTAGTCCTTCATAAAATTAAATGAAGTAGGGTATTTACACACTATGCGTTAAACCTACCTCAAAGTCAGCATTGAATACTTAGGAAAAGTTACAGTAGACGTTACATTTCTGTTATAAAAAAAACTTGTTGATCAGCCGGGTTTCCTTGCTCAGATGGTAGATAGGTGATCTTGTAATTCTGAGGCTGCTTGTTTGAATCCTGCCAGGACTCAGATTTCCAGTCAACACCCGTGACATCACTAACAGTCTTCCCAGTACAAGGCTATCTCAGACAGTCTCGACATCATCAAACAACCTTCTCATCTGCTTGTAATTCAGTGTACTTAGGAATGATAGGAGATGACGCGGTTAGTTTAATGATAAATAGGAAGTAGCATGTCATTCATTCACATGACATCTGAGTATTACTCTTCATGATATCCGTGAAATAATGACCCAGTTGTCAGTTGATCCTCGTAGCTGAACCAGTGGAGTTTCCAATATAGAGCTTTGCACTAAAGTGTGAAATTCTAATTTACCATACTTCATAAAGCACATATGAAGGTAGAAATAAAATTCAAATGAACTATGATAAACAGCAATTAATTTGTGTAAGAACCACTCCACAGAAAAAAATTAGGATTTAATACACCTCGAGATTACAGTAATTGACTCGTAGAGTCTCGAGGAGGTTAATCAGTCAGTGTATGTTGTGGCTCAAACCAGCAGTCTCAGACAGTAGATTAATGCCTTTTTTGGTATGACCACCCTTAACTCCTTTCCAAACTAATCCTATATCAGACAAAATCGCTTGACGAGGAAGGCGATGACTCGGGCTATGTAATGCATGTTCTAACCATCTCAGTTGATATGGCTTCACAACCTTATCGATTGATTCACCCTTCTTATTTAACACTCTATTTTTTTTTTTTTTTTGATTTTTTGATTTACAGCTTGATTCCACACCGTATTTTCAGTACAAGTGTGGAATTTTCAGCATGGATATCGGTTGCCCAAATTCAGGCATACCATAGATATCGAGTGTGCGCCGGCAGGGGCTCGAACCCCGGACCATGTGCATGGTCGGCGAGAGTCCTAACCACTGTGCCACCGACGCACATCTAACCTCATTATTATCGGCGATGTTATACCACTTAATGAGAGAAATTGAACGTGAAATCCTGATTAGTCACTTGACGACCTCTGGTTGGAATCCTGTTTCAACCTGGGTGTTTACTCCGCGTGCAATTTACATTTGCATATCACTGAATGTTAATCAGTTATATGCAGAATCGAACTAAGCCCTTCTACTTAAAAAGCTAAAAATGAAGTGTGAGAATTCAAAATGGATGCCTCTTATCGCCGCTTTTTTATCGGTAAATGATATACAGAGTACTGGAATCATTTTTTGAAGAAAACTGGAGATTGACAATGTCTTAGGTTTACAAAATGGAGATGTGTGATGTATTAAATTTTCATCATTATGAAATGATTCATATGAAGAAGTCAAGTAAAAGTAACCATTATTATATAATTGATTATTGAAGGAATTTAAAGTTAATTTTTCTTTATGGAACATCTGTTTGTTTTCCATCATTTTAATTAGTGTGTGTTCACTAAATTTGGATTTCTGGAGGAGTCTCGTCCCATTTGAAATGGATGCATCCGCTCCTTAGTTTATGTAGTTCTGTTACAACTGGGACTCGAACTCATTAGCCATCTCTGGGTTCCGCTGTTAGCCCCTACCCCAACAAAAAAGTTGACTTCTAGTTCGCTGTCATGGTAATATCGGGGCATCTGTTCATCAAAGAACTCATATGCCGAAATAAAGGTCGATCTATTTGGTTTAGATATTTCAACGGAATATCAGAAGTGTGAATAAATAATTTTAATTCTACAGATTCTTTTCGTCTTCCAGATTTTAAGATAGTGTGTTTTTGAAAGTCTGCAATGGAGTATCTAATTCATGTTGATGCATTCTGTGATTTTTAAAAACTTTTCTTATTATTCAGTCTGATGATAAATCACTTCCGGTTGGTCATAACGGTCCACTGTTCTCAACAACTACGTTAGAAGTCCTTCGATTAATTGGTAAGATTCTTTTGAATTTCATTTAATCAGGTTATGCTAAAAATTAAATTTAAATTACATCTTATCGCTGTTTTCCAAGTCTCTGCACCATTGGGTTTGTTAAAACAATTGTTTTGAACTCTCGCATGCTTACGTGAAGATTTGAGTTTTTTAATAGTATTTTTCAAACTACTATTTACATTATAAGTAGGATAAAACGATCAAATAATAATATTAGTACTTAGATTATGGGTTCTTGCAGGGTTTTGGATTAATTTCAATGTAGATTTGAAACGACACCTAATCTAAATATCAATCTCCAACTGATTGATGGCTACCGGATTGGTGTCCAGAAACTGTACTCAGGATTCTCCACCAATGATGTCCACCATACCAAGGTGAAGTTACTGCTTGTCGAATTTATCAGTTGGAGGTAGGCACTGTATCACTAATTGACAAAGAGTCCCAAACTAGGACGAAACAGCTGTCCAGTACTCCCAGGTTTTCCAATGGTTCTCTACCTAAAGTCAGCTCATGATGAAATCCTGAAACCAATCAAATCCCTACAAACCAACACTTGAAAAGTTAGCATTCACGTGTCATTGAATTCCGGCTAGCTAGGTCTTGTAACCTGAGGGTCCGGATCGTGATACCTGGTTGCATCGTTGGTGTGCACTGATGAATAGTCACAAAATGGTACGGAACTGCTGTTCAGTGCGTCTTGATTTTCAATTATCTCTAGCTGTTTTTGGTTCGGGACGATATCTACATTGAAATTAATAAAAAATTACGATTGCTACTTGTAACAGCATGTCCTTATCTTTATCGAGAGTTATTCAGCCCGAAATGAATGAAGTAGAAAGGCACCGTCAAGTTGCTAGATCTCTCGCCGTAATGAGTAGGAGCAAATGAACAGCTGAAAAGTTAACAGACATTATAGAGGCATCCATTCATAGAACGCACATTTCCTCTCGTGAATAATAACTGTGTGTTCAAACTCCTCTAGAAGGTAACACTAGATCATATTCACTGGCTGGAAGTTTGCGATCACGGTTCAGGATTCCAGTGTACAAAGCTTTTGTCTATGGAAAGATAGTTACTGGCTCCAAGTTTTATTGTGAGAACTTTTACACAGTATTGGTGTGTTGCTTAATTCTATACATTCCATCTAAGGTTTACTCGCCTATAGACATCAAACTTTTCTTCAACCTAACAGTTTATTTTACTTCTTTGTTTTCTCTCGAACAAGCCGATATCTTTATTGTCAAAATATTTGACACACGTTAACGAATAATTGATCTAATGAATTTCTGCCATGTATACAATTCATCATTTTAATCCAATAAGTTAGTCACCTACTACTACATACTACTGATTGGTTGAAGTGAGTAGTTGCATATCACTGACATTAACTAGTAGTGATTGCTAGCCATATCGAAGTTATCTTGCCACTTGACGGCTGTTTCACTCATTTGGGGCGGAGCTCATCACTGGTGTACCCGGTTCGAACTACCTGACTCTTCAAACCTTTAGGAATTGATGTCGCATACAAACCAACAAAATCACTTCACTCAGCTCCCTGTCAGCCAAAAGACTTAACAGCGAAAGAAGATAAAACCGAAATCATCGACAAAATAAATTGTAACAAATGCCAAAGTGGACGTCTGCTTCGCCTTCGTATCTATCAACATAAACTAGCTGTCAAAGGACATGACATCCACTCGCTCGTATCACCTCAATGCATACAGACAAGCACGGACACCAATACGACTGGGACAAAGTTCGTATATTAGACAGAGGAAAACCAAGAATGCTGGAGAATTTTTTAGAAGCCTGCCTGGTATCCCAGTGAATCGTCAATCAATAGACACATCGACATAGACAACATTTACCAATCGATAAGAAGGAAATCTCATGTACAAAGGGTCAAACGTCAAGTTAAGGAAACAATCAATACGAATACAAGTAGACTAGAGGGTGTGAAAACACATAAAGACAACCAGTTATTTTCCAGGTCCTCAAGGGAAATGACTAATAAACTCGTGAAGAAATCTAAAAGCTCACCTCAAATTGAAGTATGCCCTGAAGGAAGATGTTGCCTAGTGGTGGGGCAATGAAAGCTTCACAAGCAAAACCATCCAGCTAGTTCAGAGAACGCAACTACATCAAAATCATCCACCTGAGCTGCAAATCTTCTCCGTCTTATCTAAACCACCTGATTTCTGGATAGCTAATTGAGTCAACTGGTAATCCCATTAATCAAATTCACAATTTACACACTTTGAGGTGATTATCTCACTACATTACCGAAGTCATTCAGATTGTAGCGTGTTGTCTGCTTGATGTCATAAGTAGTAATCAAGAAGTTAAGGATGTGAGTGGTGCACAACTACTCATATCAATCAATCGATCAGAACTGTGTAGCTTCATGCATGTATGCTTGCTTGCTTGATTACCATTCGTATCACCTATACTGTGGATATGCATAATTTAGGTTTCTAAAAGAAAGTGTGGTGAAATCTGACCTCGAACTGTGTAAATTGCAAGTCCGATGACTAGTTATCTGTATAGTGTTCACGTAATGCCATTCATTAAATTGACCTGTAGCGGGTTTGATCTACTATATTCTTTCTCTCTCTCACCCTCTCTCTCTGTTTCCCATTGAAAACATGCTTCCCTTACCTCTAAAACTATGACCTTTGACCTTGTACTACTTATCATATCTATCTATCCTCTTTTCCTTTCATACGACCTTCATATCAGGTCATTACCCTTCAATCTTTGTTTATTGATCCAATTCACTATTCCCTTTGTGCCAACTTACCACCTTATCTAGAGTCAGATTATTTGTATTATTCCATTGGGTTACATGAATGCATTGTTCACTCGCACACATGCACACACACACAATTGGTGGTTGCCTTGATAATTTTCGATAAACTAAGAAAGACCAAACACATTTGCAGGATAGCAAAGAGTCTCTTTTCGACTAATTCATTCACTTAGCCATACAATCAAATTTATATTTATAATTATTCGTGTGTGTGTGTATGTGTGTAATGCTGGAGCTCTAACTATTCAAATAGAGAAACCGGAAGTATGCATACCAGAGAAAATTACTCAACCACTCCTAATATAATGGTAACAAATGCATTGATTTCTACCAACTTGATTTTTGTTAACTCCTTATAACACTTGTAGTATTTTATAGGTTTCCAGGCCGTAGGTGTTACGAACTTCCTGCAATAATTTGAGCGCCGAGTCAGATTGATTCATTATAAATTATTGAAATTAATCCCAGCGTCTTAAGGAAATCAAAACAAGATTTTCCTGAACGTTTCGCTGTGTAAGCCACAGCTTCTTCAGCAGATTTATTCGGATTTTTTATTAGTCATCAAAATATATAGTCAAAAATTTTTTTACATAACTTGAAGTCAGATTATTTGAAGGCCATTTGTCCATGGACATTTTTACCAATAAAAAATATGTAAGCAGTCATCACATATATTTGTAATCACTAATGTCAAATTGCTGTTGTGTTCACTCTTCTATGATTGATTTGTATAGATTAGTTTTGTATGAGTGTGTGTGTATGTATGTTATTTGTCATTTGGAAAATACGTGAATTCATATGTGATAAACATGATCCTACATGTTTTAAAAGGTCATGGAAGCTCATATGGTGTTTATTGTTTTTTCATCTGTCTTGCTTCATAAGAGTTTGCCATATGTAGGTGACAAGTCTATCTCTTCTTTCCTATTCACTGCATTCGATGTGGTTAAGATGTGCAAGGCTTCAGAAGTCAATCTTTCTTTATGTGAATGAAATCCTCCTCCAAGAATTTCGACATTGTCGAAATCAATCTTATGTCCGCTGTCTATCGCATGCATTGCTATAGTCGATCTTTTTTCTAGACTTTTTAGTTCTACTTCATTTCTAGGTGGATGTTTCGTGCATAGTCTATGTTCATTCACTCTGACCTTCACCTGCCTACTGCTCTCCCCTAAATAGCATGCATCACATTCTGAACATTTTATCTTGTAGACACAATTACTTTGTGACATTTTGGGAACTATATCTTTAACATGCACCAGCGCTTTCTCCAGAGAATTAGAAGGTTTGACATAGACTTTAATATTGTATGAGGTAAATAGTCTTTGAATTTGTTCAGCTGTGTCCTTTCTATATGGGATGGCTATCGTCGACTTTGTTTTCATTTTTTTTCAATTTTTTGTTTTCCCTTATGCTCCTTTCTATTGATAATATTATCTAGTAGCTTTTCAGGATAACTTGTAGTATTTCTTTAGAACTATTACATAATTCTATATTTTCTTTCGTTTCTACGTTCATCCTGATCACAACTCACTGATCAAATTATTCGTTTTTATGACACTCATTCAACTTCTTTTATACAATGGCTAAGATTGAAAACATAAAACTTTTTCATCCCGTTCCCTATATCTTATTTATCGGGTTTAATACTTCTGTATATTAACAATGTTGGATTCACATTTGAAGGCGATTGCTTCCGTTTGTTAGGGCCCCTTCTAGCAGATATTTATATGTCGTACATTGAGAATTTATCGGGGGATTTAATCGAAAATGTGCCATTTTATAGAAGGATGTCGATGACATTGTAATCACAACTGATAAACCTCGTTCTGCTACCTCAATTTTAAATCGAATGATGAATGGAGTTAAGAACAGCATATCACTTACGTCTGTGGCAAAGGAAGATAATTGTTTATCTTTCCTAGATATATTACTTAGTCGACGGTCTAGTGGACCAATAAAAAGATTTATTTATGGAAAACTCACCTTGACAGGACAGTATCTTAACTAACACAGTTTCTGCCCTGTTCGGTACAAAAGAGCCTAAGTGAGCGAGGTGCCCCTTCGGTAGAATCCAACGAATATGCACTGAAGACACACACTTGATGAGGAAGAAAGAAAGTTGATACAAACTCTGGTTAATAATAATTATCGAGACAAGTTCATTAGGAGATATAAAGTAGCCGGAACACCAAGACCCACTCTCCATCTCGCCCCTTAGAAAGACGTGTACATCAAGCTACCCTATATAGGTGATCACAGCATCATGGTAACTCGACAACGATTGAACGGTGAGGTTAAAGAGACCTTTCACTCAGCTAAGATCACGAAAATGTGAAGTCGATATATCCATCTAAACCCTTATAACATGCGAAAAATGATATCACATCCTACTGTATTTACGAATTTAAATGAATGCGTGGCCACACATATAAAGGGGGGATTTATCGATCTCTGCAAGTAAGGACTTCAGAGGATATTCTTAAATGGCTTCAGAAGCAAATAGAATCCTCGGAACCTATTACTGGTGAAATCAGGTGACCTGGCTCCTCCATTACGAAACATACTGATGCTTACACACCTTTTAAACGCATCTATAGAACGTGTTTGGGGCGTATCGTAAAGTTTTGGGAAGACCTGATAAATAGAAAATTTAAACCACCTGTATGCGATCAAAGCAACAATTCGTCATCACACTAAACCTACCTTCCTTGGTTAACTTTGTTTTGATAGCAGCGTGGTTAGATGTACTATTACCTCTGTCATTTGGTTTATTGATCTTCATTGTTATTTTAACCTAAGTCTATTTTCTCACCTCTTAACTCTTTATTAATTTCACATATATTCCTATGACAAGTCCGTGTGTGCGTGTGATCAAGTTCTTCGAAATGCATTGCACAAATACATTACACAATTCAGGTAAATTACGTCTTCTCATTGCTTTGTTTAAGCTATATTTGTAACAACTCATCACTACTACCCTCGGACTAATCTTCACCCAATGTACACACACACACACAAAATCGTCATAGATAATTGCGATTGTATACCTAAGTGAAGGAATTCGCCGACAAGAGACTCTTCACTGAACTACATGTTTTGTAATTCATTAATGTCTGGATGGAGATCATTCATGAGTTCATAGTATAAACTGTGATACCAGTTTAATTCTGAAGGGTTGGTTTGCAGGGAATTGATCGGTCTAAAGTTATCAGATCAATTGCTGACATCAAGTTTAATTTTAGTTGAAGCCACCATCGATTCATATGTATTGCAAAGTGGGAAACGGGTAGGGAGACAAGACAGAGAACAGCAAAAATAATAAACTCTGCTAGCTTATGGGATTACGTAACAACCCAAAAAGTGCATATATATAGTTCAATGGAATTAAGTCACTAATATGCATGATTGTGCAGTCAAAATGAAAGTGTAATTGCCAAAGGAGTGAGAGGATTGGTCATACTCTTTGTTTGTATGCATACGTTTGGTTGATAGTGTTTGATTGACGCTCCCCGCTCATGAATATGGTCCGGAGTTCGATCCCCCGCCGACTCATACCCTGATATCAGTGGTCGGCCTGCTAAATTTGGGCTATCTGTATCATATGATGGAAATTCCATACTTGTAACAATTTTTTAAATAGTCGTAGTAAATTTGGTGCTCTCTTCACATTCAGTATTTCTAAGGATTTAAGAATTTCAATGAAATGCGTCGTATTTACCAGGCGTCTGGTAATCGCGCTTCGTAAATATCTCTTTCCATTTGGGCATAAATTTCTTCAAATATGCTCAGAAA
Source organism: Trichobilharzia szidati (assembly GCA_944472155.2). Lineage (NCBI taxonomy): Eukaryota > Metazoa > Platyhelminthes > Trematoda > Strigeidida > Schistosomatidae > Trichobilharzia > Trichobilharzia szidati. Next base: position 38,976,465 of record OX235276.1, on the reverse strand, counting down.
ACGAAACAGAATCCTTTCTTCCTATCCTCCCACTGCACTTGTAACCGTAAGTGCATCCACTTTAAATTGACTTGTAAAGAATGCAGTGTTTTATGCCGGTACTAGTATAGACTACAGAGATACATCTTTTATTGTACCTTTCATCCTCTTGTCAATCCTTTTAGGATACCGTTTTGCCTTTGAATGAAAGGCAAATAACGACTTTCTTCTTTTTTTGGTAGGTGTTTGTTTCGTTTTCTCAAATCCCCCCACCACCCTGTTTACCATATATTTCAGGATGAATCTATTAGGATGTGCATTCTCTGTTAGCCATTTCTTTCCAAAGCCTGCAAACCTTCTTCTAGCTTGTTGAGTGAACATAACCTCCTGACTTTATCAATGAGCATGCTGACTAATCTATGCGTATATCTAGGAAGACAGTAGCTATTGTAAAGAAGATATTGTCCGTTTCAAGTTTATTCCCTATGGATGAAATCGTCTACTGTAGTGTCATGTCTTTTCATCATATTAAGAGTTAGGAAATTACACTTGTGGTCATGCTCATTGTGGAGTGAATCTTGTTAAGAGGGTCAACGAATTCAGCCTATTTATTTTTTGTTTACTCGGAATTTTCTCGTACCTTTAAGAACTGGCCTGCATCTTTCATCGTAGAAATGGTTGTTTTTCCTTCTGGGGTTGCTGTCAATTTTCTGAGATAGATGGTTTTCTAAATGTGTACTAGATTTTGAGCCATATTCATAAGTAATCTAAGCTATAATCAGTTCCTCATATGTCACGGATGAAAATCAAATTATCTGTTGGCAACTTCATGGGTTTGTTCCATTTTTTTCCCAGCCCTCGTTCACCTCACTTAAGTTGTGTTTTTTTAAATCTTATGTGTACTGATGATATTAGATGGTTGGAGGCAATCGGCAGGAAGCCTTGGACCTAGGCTTCGTGATAGTTGGCACTCACTGGTGAACAAGGAGTATGTACAACCTTGAAGGAACTCATGTCCCTTCTGAGATTCGAACCCGCGTCACCCAGTGATGGCGAGCTACCTAGAATGGTGGCCACATTACAACCTGAGTGATAGAATTCAGTCTGCACCAAAGAGAGGACTAGACGCATCACACTAGTTACTAGTGTCAAATCAAAATTATGTGTACTAAGTCTCAAGAAAACTCTCAGGTCATGTAAAATTTAAACTCACGAAGGTCAAACAGTTTGAGTTATTAACGTATCTGAAACGCATCTATCGAGCAGAAAGTAGTTTATTGAGTGAGAAACTGAAATTTCGTGACTAAATCATTGAAAGCTGGTATAAGATCAAGCGAATACATGTTAACACGCAAATAAAGAAATTAAGATCAGAGAAATGATGACAACTGACCCACTTCAGTTGAGTCACATATGAGTCATATCATGCAAAGTCACCAGACTGACAGCTTTAAGAGTATTGTGCTACTGAGTCATGTAAACGAAACGGTTGAAACCAGCGATGATGATGATAGCGTAAATTGATCCTGTGTTATCTTTAATACGTGATTAGTCTTTCGTCAGTTTAATTCCATTTTAGATAATATTGCAATCTCGTATGAGCCTTAAGCAAATGTGGATAATACATTTGCTACGCATTTTCTTTTAGTCTGTAAGAGTGGTTAAGAGTTAGACTTGGCTTGACTTAAACCTAAATTAACCACTCTTACAAAAACTTCTTCACCGCTTTATGCCCTTAGTTGTAATCTGCTTAATGCGCAAATACTAACGAACGGGGTCAGGGTCAAAAGACTTGAGATAGCAAGTGTGACTGGAACAGAGTTATATTTACACACACGAGATATGAAATTAGATAAAAATAGGGGGTTATACACTTATCTGCAGTCCTGACTGTGGTAGACTCGGAGAGTGTGTTTAATGAAAGCACAACGAGAGAGCGAACCAAAAACGTACCGGAGATTCACGAATCGAAAGAGGAAAAAGTGCCAACAATATCGGATGAGTGAGTTCAAACAAAAGTTCAAAGGTTCAATGTACACTACAAGTCTATGAGTGTTTGTAAATTGCATATTTTAGTGTACGTGATCCCTGATGGGTAGCAGAATACTTGGGTCTCTGCATTCGACATTTTCAATGAGATCTGTGTAGTAATTTACTCGCAAAGTCGAAGTGGATGTCGACACAGAGCAGTCTTAAAGAGACTGCTTACATTCTTTTGGTTTGGGAAGTACACTCTATATTCTCATCATGGACGAGAGCTTTAGTGCCAAGGTATCGGTTATATGTTACTCACCAATATTTATGCAATTCAATTTGTACGCTGAATTAAGCGAAGTGATCATTCATCTGTTCATTTATCGCTGAATGATAGAGTACTTTCCAAGTACTGACGTGGTTCAGGTTCGATTCCCTGCCAGTGTACCCCTAAATATTGCTTTTAGAGGTTACTAGTCGATAGTAAGGATCTTTAAATATTCCAATTTTTTAATGTTAGAACAAGACATATAAGTGAATAATATTGCTGTCTTTTCAATTAGATCTTCTTCAGGCTTTACTCTAATTTACATAGATTTATATATAAAAATTTTAACCAATGACGGTGATTTTGTGGATCAAATAATAATAATGATAATGTGGTAAATGTTTTGAACGTTCAAATGAACTGTCGTCAAGATTTGACAGAATATTTCTCAAATGTTTGGGCGCCGAGTGAGAAGTAGACATTTGTAAAAAATTATATTTGTAAAATCTCAGCGAGATTGAAATGAGTAATTCCAACGTTTCGTTCGGCAATCTGGTCCGAACTTCTTCAGCGAAATTAATCGAAATTAACATAACACAGGTTTATCTATAAAAGGAACATCACTAGTTTGTAAAAACTTTGTCCAATCATTTGTCATTCAACAAGTATCGACATGTATAATAAACAAAATTTTTATGAACTGTGATCAAAATTTGACCTTGGACTTATAAATATTGGTCTACCCTTGTTAAACACTTTAAACAGAGTGTGTATGTGTGTGTGTGTGTGGGTGAACAGTTGTAAAACATTTCTTAACGTCTCCATAAGAAGAAATGGACAGTCGAGAATTTTAACCAAGTATTAATAATTAGTGATACATATCCATTTTTGATTTATTTATTAATTAGGATTTCCTATGCATCTGCTAACATAACGCCTTCATGTCTGTTCAAACTGTAAGTATCTAGAATTTTATGATTAGACGTATTTTCAAAATAATGGTGTATAGGATTAGAGATTTTACAAATATAATTTTTTACAAATGTCTACTTCTCACTCGGCGCCCAAATATTTTAGAACTATTCTGTCAAATCTTGACGACAGTTCATGTGAATTATTTTGCTATCGAATTAAACTAACAAAGAAACTGTGTAATTGGCACAATCATCGTGTTTTCACTCTCCGTTGGCAGCAACAGAATGCATATCCTAAATCCGTAGCTGTCGAGTCACCTGACAACTCCAGTAGGTCGAATAAAGCAGCTCAATCTTCAGAAATAAGGCAAAGCAATAAGTCCGACAGGGTGCTTCTGCAAAACTCTAATCCTAAACACCGTTATTTTGAAAATACGTCTGATCATAAAATTCTAGATACTTACAGTTTGAACAGACATGAAGGCGTTATGTTAGCAGATGCATAGGAAATCCTAATTAATAAATAAATCAAAAATGGATATGTATCACTAATTATTAATACTTGGTTAAAATTCTCGACTGTCCATTTCTTCTTATGGAGACGTTAAGAAATGTTTTACAACTGTTCACCCACCCACACACACACACATACACACTCTGTTTAAAGTGTTTAACAAGGGTAGACCAATATTTGTAAGTCCGAGGTCAAATTTTGATCACAGCTGATAAAAATCTTGTTTATTATACTTGTTTTGAAAGTAGTTAATAACGATGATTATAATGATAACAAACAAACCCTAACAAACCAAACTATAGAAAATATTGATAATAAGGTTTATGCAGGTGGCGATAAAAATAACACAGGTAGAAGTAAAATGTGTATATGTTGACAATTCAATAAATAAATTAGGTCAAATCTTAAAAGTTACGTAATACTAAAGGTAGGTGAAGTGGACAGATAATCAGGGTTTAAACATATATCATGAAAACACGAAGGAGGTGGAAAATAAGAAAGGGTGGGAGGGTTTTGAATAGAATTCACCTAGGCAAGCAAGGGAGAGACAAAGGTAGAACAAACTTGTTATCATTATAATCACCGTTATTAACTACGTTCAAAACATTTACCACATGGGTGCGTACTGCCGATGATTCCCAAACTGGGATGAAACAGCAGCTGTCCAGTACTCCCTGGTTTTCAATGGTTCTCTAACTGATATCAGTCCGTGATCAACTCGTAAAACATAACTAAACCTTACAAACCAAACTATAGAAAATTATTCTGATGCTCGCTAGTGACTTGCTACAGGTTGGAGCTTCCTGGAGTTCTAGTGAGAAGTCGCAACCAGTGAGGTCCAATTAGAAGTCACGTGTGTGGATGGATGTCCCACCAACGACAATAGTTGGGGTCGCGCTAAAAATCACGAAGTGGTAGAAGTTAGAATTCATGAGCCATTGAATCGGGTCCCAGTGGCTGAATGGTATACGAGCCCACAAGCCTTCTAACCGGAAGGTCTGGGTTCGAACCCTGGTAGTGGGTGCGTACTGCCGATGATTCCCAAACTAGGATGAAATAGCACCTGTCCAGTACTCCCTGGTTTTCAATGGTTCTCTAACTGATATCAGTCCGTGATCAACTCGTAAAATTATTATTATTATTATTTGATCCTCAAACTCACCGTCATTGGTTAAGTCTATGTAAATTAGGGTAAAGCCTGAAGAAGATCTAATTGAAAAGACGGCAATATTGTTCGCTTATATGTCTTGTTCTGATAGTAAGGATGCTAGGAAAGAGAGAAGGTTGGGCATGGGGAACTTTTCACCAGAGTTTGTCATCAATCCGTATATCTGCGTCAATTGATAAAATTCACAAAACGATTAGATAAACATTTTTATTGAGTCAAGAGAAAATAAGAAAGAAAATTAGTGATCCCAATAACTCATTAGTGTATAGATTCTATCACGCATTATTTATTTCTCACATGTGAGTACATTTCATTTTTAGCCTAGCATTACTTTTGATCAATTAGTGAGAGGTAGTCACCTGATAACAAACAGAAAAAGAAACGAAAATTCAACATGAATATCATTATTATTGTTATTATTATTATTGAACGGTAATTACAATCCGATTCTAACTACAATTTAAACAATTTATTATTAGTATTGTCAATACTTACTTAGGTATGTTATTTGAGAAAATGGCTTGAAAATCGATTTGTGCGATAGATTTATAATGTGTGTGTGCGTGTTTGTGCGTGTATTTACAGACAAGCGTTCGTTATCAAATCCTAAATTTGGCTTCTCCGTCTTCGTATCAGGAATCAGTACTGTCAGTATGGTGCGATCATTTTACAATTATCTTTTTGTAGTTACTAACCGTCATCTCGATTGTTATAATGACTTATAAAGGTGATTTTTGGAGATGTTTCGAGAGTATGCGGTAATTTTCGAACTTGGTTATCCGGAACAAATCTTCCATGTACACCGGACTATAAGCTCCACTTGTTGTGTGACAACTGACAATTTGTAGGTGCTGAGGTTTGAACAATTAGACTACACTTCCTTGACATCCAATTGAGCAGAAGGGGTGATGGATCACTCAAGAGAAATGTTTACAGAAAACCTTCATCTTCAGGACAATAAGCACATTTCTTCAGTATTGTACCAATCCGATATAAAATCAGTTTGGTCAGATGTCGCACGAAGAGAGCAAGACGGATCTGTGTATAGATGACTCCTTAGAAAATTAATTAGGTTGCATCCAAAATACGCTGGTCCAAACGGGTTATCCTTGCAGATTTGTAAGGAAACAGACACATGAACACAAGGTATAATAAAGAGAAACCGACAACAGTTAGAAAGAAACAATTGCTCCTAAAATTGCAGTTTAATGGGGGCGTGGCTGTCTAGTGAAGTCCTACATCTAGGATTATCAAGAGCAATGAAACGGAATTATACTGCCGCCACCACCCTTTGTTTTTCATTTTCCAGCCGACCAACTATAGTTTCTCAAGAGAAAGACAAGCTGTCTAGCTGTATCACTTCTCTGTGTATCTACAAATTCAGCTACCCGTTGAGGAAAAAGCTATGTAAGGCGAACAACTAGACAATTCAACAAACGTATTAATGCGCATCTTTTTTCATAGTTCGGAAAATGACAAATAAAATCTATATAAGAAGTTCTATTTTGACTTATTTGATTGATGATAGCGGTCACCAGGTTGACAGAAATAATCCCCTCACTCCATTGAACCTTTTGAACGGAATTCTAACCCGCCTTTTACACACAGCCCAAGCTATGGGAATTCGAGAGAAAAATCCCAGTCTTTGCATACAAAAGAAGTTTGTTCTACCTCTATCTCACCCTTGACCTAGGTGAATTCTATTCAAAACCCTCCCGCCCTTTCTTATTTTCCACCTCCTTCGTATTTTTATGATATTTATTTAAACTCTGATTATCTGCCCACTTCACCTTTAGTATTAGGTAACTTTTAAGATTTGACCTAATTTATTTATTGAATTGTCTACATATACACATATTACTACCTTTGTTATTCTTACTGCCACCTACATAAATCTAATTATCATTATTTAGTTATCATTATAATCATAGTTATGACTGACGTTCCAAACATGTAACATACTATTAGTATTATTCGATCCACAAATTCACCATTATTAGTTAAAATTTTTATATGTAAATCTATATAAATTAGAGTGAAGCCTGAAGAAGATCTAATTGAAAAGACAGCAATATTGTTCGCTAATGCGTCTTGTTCTGACACTGGTAGATTAACAGCCAAATAGATCCTCACCATTGGTTATCCTGCGTAGTTGTAAGGCGAGTTACATTGTGTATGCTCTTACTACACAGCACTAATTAAGTGACAATAAACTGGCCTGCTTAACTTCCTAGTGAGCCTCTGTGGTTTCTATTGAATAGGAAATAAAGAAATGGTTTTTCCTTAAAAGACAACAGTGAGATTACTGCGCTTTTGCATAATGGACGGGAAATGACGACGTTTTTTTATAAGTTCTAGCATTTGCAGATCAGTAGCCAAAGTATGAGTCAACATCATGGGGAGTATACAGTTTTTAGGTCTCGTCTTCGATCCATTCTTGTTATGATTGTCAGTGTTCAGGCAGACTGGTATTATTATTAATGTTTCCTTTAATTCCTAGAGGAACACAGGGCTTTAGCCGCACGTCTCCATTGCGTTCAGTTCTCTACTAGAGTCTTCACCTGGCTCCAAGTCTGCCCATACGCTTTCATCTCCTCTTCACATGACCTCTTCCAAGTCACTCTTGGACAACCAACTCGCCGCTTCCCTTTCGAGTTCCACTGGAGCAATGGCTTGTCTAGTGATGTTACTTGATGGTTTCCTCAGAGTATGGCCAATCCAATCCACCTCCATTTCTTCCTGCCTATTTGTTGCACAATCGGTTTCTGGTTGATTTGCTCATTGCCAGAGATCTCTGTTGCTGATCTTTTCTGGTCACCTGATCTTGAGTATTGAGCGAAGACAACTGTTAATGAAGGTCTGTAGTTTGTTTGAGATGCTCTTTATGACGCGCAGTGCAAGTCTCTGATCCATCCGTATAGTAGCACTGACTGACTTCACATTGGAGTTGAAAATTTGGATCTTATTTTTGATGCTGATTGCTGTTGACTTCCCCACAGACTAGAGAGTAATGAAAGCTTGTCTTGCTTTTCCGATTCTTGCTTTGATATCCTCATCAGTTCCGCCTGTAGTTGAAACAATGTTTCCAGTTCGGTAGGTAAAATAGGTTGTTTCTTTCAGGTTCCTTCCATTTATGCTGATTGTTGTCTGTTGTTGTTGTTGCTATTGGTAGTGTTGCCCAGGAATCTTCATCACCTCTGTTTTATCTATGTTCACCTGAAGTCCTATCTTCGATGCTTTTGCTATCGCCAACTTGTTGTTTTTCACTTGCATATCTTCCAGTTTGTGGGAAATCAGACATATATCATCGGCAAAGTCCAGATCCTCCAAGTCTGTTTTTGTGTGAGTCCATTTTATGCCTGTTTCCTCATTGCCCGTCGCTGTTTGTCGCATTATTCAGTCTACTGCAATCAGGAAAATCATTGGCGATAGTAGGCAGCCTTATCTTACTCCTGTCTTCACTTCGAAGGATTCCGTAAGTTTCCCGTTGTGGATTATTTGGCATGCAGCATTGTCGTACAGCTGTTGGATGAGATGTATAAGTGTCGGTGTGACAGACTAACCTGTGTGCAGGAGATTTCTTCGACCTCTAGGCCTGAGACTCGTGTAATGAAATGACTAGACCGCTATACCACCAATAAATTAAAAATATTATTTAAGAAGTGGTTATAGTGCAACTTGTGCATAACCGCAATCATTCATGCACTGGTTGAACTAGCCATGGAAGATAATCAGAAGGAATTACGGTGTGTTGAACTATTTTATCAACATTAGTGCCTGAACCTTTTTTTTACAATGTACCGATCATAATTCATGATTGTCCCAGTATAAAATTGTGTCGGTGGTTCAGCGATGGAATGCTCTTTATTCAATGTAATTGGTCCGGGGTTCAAGTCCCTACTGACGCACTCCTGAACCTTGCTAAGACAGTAGTAAGGTCGGTAACATGAGGAGGTTGAACGTAACGCTAACAACCTCACCCCTTGAAAAAATATGTGTATAAGGCAAATTGTGATGCTGTTCCGCTAAACTGATATGATTATGGGCAATAATTTATGCTGGAAAAGTTATGCAATTACTGATACTGAAATAAACTTATCTGATATAGGATTGCCTTATGCAGTGATAATAACATTTGTCAGTTGACTAACTTACTAGGAAACGATTCACTATTGTCTTGATGTAAGAAGCCAATCATGAATTTAATAGTTCAGCTATTTTGTCCAAGCTTAAGTTTATTACATCAAATTGAACCTGAAGCGGTCACTTGGATTTAATCTTCATCATTGAAGGAAATTTTTTTTCACAAAATCAATTAGATGTTTGAAACAAGCGTGAGATTTTTTCAAAATGGGTTCTGTATGATGTCTGTAATAGAAAATTAAATTATCTGCATGAAATTTCAGAATAATATTTGTTAAAATACTATCATGTTTCCAAAAAAATAAATTGATTGTCTATCCCATTTTGAATGTTTTTAATAACTGTCGGTTACGCCTAAATGCAGCGTACCGCATAGAGCCTGTACACCTTAGAAGGATACCATCAGTTAAAGGACCACTGAAAACCAGGGAGTGCCCTACAGCTGTTTGGTTATACTTTTGGACACTTCAACAGTACTCACCTATGAGCCCAATGGGAGTCGGGCCCAGGACCTACTGACTACGAGGAGATCCTAGTGACCGCTACTCAGCTTCCGAGATGTTGGTGACACTGTATGCTACAGATTGGCAGAAACTAGAATTCATGACTCACTACGTATCCTGAAGATATTAATTTCGACTCCCTTAGGGGTTCTAGGTGTGTACCGCTGGAGTCTCAACCTCGGACGAAACAGCTATCCATCGCTTTCTGGTTTCCAATGGTTCTCTAATTGTTGTCAGCACGTGTCTTAACTTGAAACTAATTAATTTCGTACAGATCAACACTTGAAAAATAAAAGAATAACACCATTAATAGAATAAATAATGGGGTTGTTTACTGAAATAATGGTGAAATGTGTTTGTTTAGCCACATTCAAATACGTAAGGTCAACAGATTTAAGGGTCAAACTGTCTACTATCTGTTTGAACTTATTTGTTGGCGAAGAAAACCTAAAAAATGTATGTTTACTTAATAAAGTCAACATTGTTTCTATTTATGATAAGTGAGACAGTCGAACAAAAAAGTTCGTCAGATTGTAGTGTGATACCTTAGATTGTGAAACTGCGAATATATGTAGAGACTATTGTATTGGGTTACATGCTGCGATGTCTAGAATAGAATTAGCCGGAAAAGGAAAGCCATAAGTAGATGGACTTTTTGACTAAATTTTAGCCTTTAGTAAGTTGAATGCAGTGGAATGTATTCACTTCAATTATCTTCTTTACACTGCTTGCTTTTAAGCTAATGCCTGTTTGTTTGTCGTCTTCCGTTCTCCTTCTACCCCTTCCGCCTCACCACCATGATCGTCCTGCTCGACATTCATCTCTACTTATTTCTTCTGCTGAAGATCACGTTCATTTAGGCAACAGTAAGTGGCCTATTTATACATCTTCTGAACGGAGTTTGTTCAGATTTTTTGTCAAAGCGATGACAAGTATTAATGTATTGAAGTACATTGAGTAATATTAAAGATTTGTGCGTCAGTGGCACAGCGGTTAGGACCCTCGCTGACCGTGCACATAGGCCGGGGTTCGATCCCCGGCCGACGCACTCCTTTACCTCGCTAAGCCAGTAACAGAACTGGCAAAGAGGAAAGGTTGAGCGTGAGGCTAGCAACCCCATCCTGTAAGAATAAACACTGCTACAGAAAGTTCAGTCCTCTAGCTTGAATCCCTATGTTTCATTGGGAACGTGAAGGAATAGAAAAAATATTAAAGTTTACATTGACCCTGTACATTAAGTTAAAGAGAAGGTGATCTGGTTAAATTATAGATTTGAGCATAGTTCTTTGGTTCTTTGCAAGTAATAGTCTCATGATCTGAGCCCAAACTCCATCTCAATTGTTCCTGAAGATCGTTTAACAGCAAGTAGGGCTCATAGCCTAGTGCACAAACAATCTGGTTTTCCTACTCTCCTATCGTAAATTTCTTGTTTGAGTCTTGTTTTAAAGAAGTGTAACAACAATTAATCAACAACAATCAAGATATTGAAGTCCAGCCAGGAAGGCAGCAGGACCAGACGAAATTCCCCAACTGCGAAGCACTGAAAACGGACCAAGAGACCGCAGCAGATTTTCTCATGCCATTATTGTAAAAGATTTGGAAAGAAGGAAAAGTACCTACCGACTGGAAGAAAGGCTACCTCGTCAAGCTGTCAAAGAAGGGCGACTTACACCTCTGCAAGAACTGGTGTGGAATAATGCTCTTGTCCACGCCGAGTAAAATACTAAGTCGCATCATCCTGGAGAGAATAAAAGATGCACAGGATACAGAACTCTGCCCGGAACAAACTCGATTCAGGAAAGCCAAATCATATGCTCATCAAATTGCAACTCTATGCATCGTCATCATAGGACAAAGCATAGAATGGCAGTCAAACCGGTAGCCTAACTTCATCGACTTCGAGAAGGCCTTTGAAAGACAGCGTTGACCGAGAAGTAATTTGGAAACTGCTTCAACACTACGGCGTGCAGTGCCCCAAGTCTTTATCAACATCATTCAACAGCTCTATGACAGTGGCACGTGTCAGGTGATCCACAATGGGAAACTCAGCGAAGCTTTTGAATTGAGTACAGTAGTAAGACACGGCTGTCTATTATCGCCGATGATATTCTTAATTGTGGTCGACTGGATTATGTGTCAGACTGTTGGGAGCGAGAAGATAGGATTACACTGAACCGATAAGAAGACTCTAGAAGATCCTGATTTTATTATTGTTATTACATCAATTAGTTTGTTTAAATTTCTTTTTTCTTCTCTTCCACGCTCAATCGATATCTTGTTTCTTCCCTTATTCCTCATCAGGTCGTTATTTACAAATGATGAGACTGTTACAACCGATTGCCGGAGAAGTGATGCACTGTTTATGCCAAGTATTCGATTATTATTTGTATTCAGTAAGTATACAGTAATTTATTTAGTTATTAATACTATTTTCACCTTAGCGTGTGTGTTGGTGGTTCAGAAATAGGAATTCCCGCTCCCATGCATGTGCTGGGATGACCCATCATTTCTGCGTATTTGTGATATATAGCGCAACTACCAGCCAGTGTCTTCAACTAGTAGGATCAACGAACTCGCCTTGTAATGTAATCTGGTTGTCGACGAGTACTGGCGAAGAGTCCCAAACAGAGACGAAACAGCTATCTGGTACTCTCTTGTTTTTCAGTGGTTCTCTAATAGAAGTCAACTTGAGAACACACCTGAAATTAATCCAATTCCTGCAGACCAGCACTTGGAAATCATTTAAGCGCTGACTAGGCAATAAAATCGATATGAATAGAACAAAATCTAAAGGCATAAGAATGTATATGTAGGCAGGTGTGTATCATTTTGTTTGCATGCATCTGTTATTTTCTAGGGTAGATCATAATTTATGTTACTATTTTTGTTATAATGAAACAGTTTGAGAAGTCATGTGAATATAATGAATAAATGTATTACGTTATTATGACCAAAGGTGATGCCTTATAATGACAAGATTAATGAACTTGATCAAAAAAATACTGAGTTATTATTAATCAGTGATGAAGGAAGGTGGATAAGTAGAAAAAAGAAACACAAAATTGTGAATTTTTCGATCTTATTGTGAAAGTGTTAGAATAGACAAAGTGAATACAGATAATATGACGAAATATTGAAGAAGATTTACAGCTTAAGTGGATGTTTTTTGGTATTGTTGTTGTTGTTGTGTACTCTGTCGGTCGGTTGGTTTTCGACATAGAACTTTGCACATATGTGCGGCAGTTCAAGTCGCCACACTCCATGTAGCACACAAAGCAAGAGAAGAAAGTAGAAGAAATGCATAATATAGACAGTAAACAGAGGTGTGATAGCTGCTACTTTGACGTGGTGGTCGGGCTTGCATATCGCAATGACCCAACGAGCTATACTGGCTGGAACGTATGTTCCTGTAGGTCCTACCATGCCAGAAAGGTTGTTTGGATAGCGGTTAGACAAAAAGCAGCTACCCAATCCTACACTATGATTCAAATAAATCCACAAAATATCATGCCGCATCGGTTGGGGCCCGGATTAACAACGACCGCGCTTTCTGCTGCCGTGTCACAGGGCAGAAGTGATAAATACGCTACTGAGACACACCAAACAAGAAAAAAACAAACAAAAACAGGCCACATGTAACCGACCTCAAGCAGTTGTCCCCTGGGCTCTGCGGTCACGCAACACTAACCTCTTCTCTATTTCAGGTACCCGAAGACCCAACCAACTTCCACGGTGTGGGCAGCCGGGAAGTAACAACCGCCCACACACTTCCAAAAGCACACGAAGCCTACCTGAGCAACACTCTCCCCTACTTACATCACCTTCCCCATCTTGCTGCTCTACTACAGCTAGCACTATTCTTCAGGCTAGTGAGCCATCTTCACTTCACTCTGTGTACTCTATACTTATGGATGGTTTAGTTGAACAGCTTTTATTGACCTCCTAGTCAGTAGTTCAGTGATAGAATGCTGACTAATCACACACGTGTTCTGGGCTAGATTTGAAGCCGATGCACTCTTTAACCGCGCCTAGTCCCTACTTAAGCGATAGCAATCCCAGGAAACCAAGTCAAACTAGGATGAAACAACTGTCTAGTACTCCCTGCTGGTTTTCCAGTGGTTCTCTAACTAATGTCAAGTGGTAATCAAAACCTATAACAAAATATGCGTCAGTTGTTTTACTAATTTCTAAGATATCATGCTTCTATAATGAGAATTTAATTATAACAAGGTCAGATGAAGTGAAGTCTTGTCTCACTGTCTCATTCATTCCTTTGCTTTCTGAGTAGAACATAGGGCTTCAAGATTCGAGCTGTGAATTTTCAGTAACGGTGGTGTTATTCTAACAGAATGGAGTCACTAGCCTTACAGCCAAACTTGTCTCTTTCCGGGGATTACTAACAGCCAGTGAAGGCTGGGGATACGTCGGCTGGAGTCGAACTTGGAGCCACTTGTGTGGTTGGAGAGCATCCTGCTATAGAATTACCAGCGCATTTAGTCTTCCCTATTAATATATATATATATATATATACACTATAATGTATCAACTTTAATGATGACAGTTTTTCCCTGAATCTATCTCTTCCTTTTCTTTCCAGATCCTGAATCTTTTTGGTTCCCCTCAGGTTAGTTTCAAATTCTTCATTACCTCTTTTTTTTATAAATATAGATTAAATAATTTTCATTATAGAAAATATCCCTATTTACATTTTGACACTGTTTAATTATTGTTAACAAACATATCACCACTTGTTTGGTAAATTGTTGTGTATTGTAAAAAATGCTATATATATTAGAGTAGAGCCAGAGATGAGGATCTAATTGAAAAGTAAATATTTCTTCGCTCGCTCAATCTTTCAATTTCCATTATATTCTTTCTACATGTATTAAGTCAATAAAAAGAAATATTCTCTCCTTTACCGAATTCTAACCATTACTTAGACACTAACTGTCTAAGTCCAAAGGTATCATTATGTCTCCGCATGGAGTAATGTCTACAAAGTGATTTGTAAACCTTGGGCACTGACTGTGGTAATATGTAATTCTATGTTTATTTTGTCCATTAGAAACATCATATATTCATACATAGAAAGAGAATATCTCTGACAGATCGGCTAGAATACTAAGACTATTTGAAATAAACATAGCACACAAGCCAACACAATCACTGCATTCGATATTGAGCAGACCAAAAGATCCATCATCAAAAGAAGATATGATCAATACCATTTAAAAAATAAACTGCATCCATGAACAGCGATAAACACTACATCGGTCAAAATGGGCGTCCCCTTCGACCAGGTATCCAAGAATACGATAAATTAGCTATGAAAAGACACGATATATATATATATATATTCTTTCATATCAATATATATAGAGAATCACGGACACCAATTTGATTGGGAGAATATAGAAATTTTAAACAGAGGAAACGGCGAAAAACGCTAGGGAATCACTAAAAGCCTGGTTGGTATTCAGGTGATGAATCAGCGATTAAAAATCACATTAATGTAGGTGAAATATACCAACTAATAAAAAATAAATCACGTGACAAGAAAGTTCAAATTCCAAGTCACTAAAAATGATTAGTAAAGATGTAAAAATTAACAACCAATCGCGACAAGGTGATGGTAGGAGACACAATTATTTAGAAAATCAAAAGAAGTGATTCAACGAAGAGTCTCTTTTCAACGAATTTATCATCAAGCTGTACAACCGTATATGTATGATTTTTTAGGAGAAATTATATCCGGTGAGGGAATCGGATCATAGGTGTGAATACACCAAATAATAATAGTAGTAGGAAATGCAATTACAACTAAAATGTTTGTGATTCTAATCGTAGTTAAATGTCAAGTGACAAAGCAAATTAATGTCATATATAGAATAATTCATAGGATGTATAGAACTTGGAAAGGGTGTACAATTATAGGATTAGTAGACAAATCGAATAAAATAAAAACGTTACGTAATATTGTGTGAAATTTGATAACATAGAATTTAATGTTGCAAAACAGAATTGATTTAGAATGATAAGTGGAACAAGTGAAATAATACCGGGGACAGTTAAAAGTAAGAGCAGTAATAGTAACAATTGACTTAATAAAGGAAGAGTATACAAACTGAATAAACAAAACGAAAAAAAATCGGTAGAACCAAAATATGATTAGGGATTACCATACTTTAGCATAGAGGGATTAAGACCATGAAAATTGGGGTAGAGTGGGGTGAACGAACTTTTTTGTATACAGAGATCTTGCTTTTCTGTTTTGATAGCCAAAGCTTCAGCAGTACACATGAGTCAGGTACCCAGTGATTTGGGCAAATTACTTTTCACCTTGTAGATGACTTTAATAGTGGAGATAGGTTGATTATTATCGACCAGATATTCAATGATCGCGCTTCTTATTATTCTACTTTCACCTCTTCGTAACTAACACGCAGGGAAGTGTTCTTGCACCCTCTTGGACAAAACTCGAGTCGAACGACCGATATACCTAGCTCCACACGAGCAGGTGAATTGATAAAAGCACATTGTTTTGCCACTTGACATCTAACTATGATTATAATCACAAACATTTAAATTTTAATTGCATTTCATACTACTATTATTATTATCTTACGCATTCACATCTATGATTCAATTCCCTCACCGGATTTAATTTCTTAAAAAAACCGTATACATATACGATTGTACAGCTTGATAATAAATTCGTTGAAAAGAGTCTTCTCGCTGAATCACTAGTTTTAATTTTCTGTATGTTACAATGGAAATTTTCCATGAATACAATTATTTCGTCATTCATGGAGAATTTAAATAATTTCATTTTAAACTAAAACCCGTATTGAAGCGATGTTTTCCAGAAGGGAAATAAAAGCTTCGAAATTAAATCAACTTAGAGAACATCAGCTTAGAGAACACAACCAAATCAAATGTTTGAAAGTGCTGGAGGTCAATGTTTTGAACCCAGTTTTATTGTTCAAAATCATGTCAGTGGCTAGCTACACACTTGGGTGTTGAATCATTCCTGTTTCATGTATTCTCTCAATTGATTTGATAATTAAGGCCTCATTTTAAACAAAGTATGAACAGAAAGAATGAGCGAAGAAATATTTTCTTTTCAATTAGATCCTCATCCCTATCTGGCTCTACTATAATATACACGTATAGCATTTTTATCACAATACACAACAGTTTACCAATCAAGTGGCACTGATATGTTTGTTAACAATAATTAGTCAGTGTCAAAATGTCAATGGGTTGATAATAAACGAAGAAAATCAGTACACATTTAAAAGGTAGAAATGATTAGAATAAATTAATTTTAAAAGGATAACACGTAATTAAAGATGAAGTGGTCAGAAAAATGAAATAATTTGGATAATTATAATTCTTATAATTTTAAAGGTTTAGGGGGGGGGGTGAAGTAGTCCGGTTTATACAGTCATGTAACGATGGCCAAAGCAAGGAAAGTGGCTGTACAAATTTCTTCTGAACACACCAGTTCGGCTTCTTCAGGTGGATTCCTATTGCTTCAGCTGTCTGTAGAAGATGAGCTCGTAGAGCAAAATTAAGATTAGTAGGAATGCGATAGATAATTTTAAATGCTGTATTAACATTAACCTTATACTCACTGTCTACAAGGTGTGCTAAAATAGAGCTACGAATAGATCTTGTTTGTCCCTTGCTTAACTATGTTGGATGAACAGACAAATTTGGAGGGAGAAAAAAAGGAACTCATGTTTTCTATTATTTCACAGCCTTTTCACTAACCAATGACAGTCTCAAATTTTTAAAAAATGTCATAAGTAATCAACAATGCAGAAATATCTAATTTGCTTCAAAAATTATTTTACCTCAAAGGGCATAGTTATAGTTATAAGGATAAAACTTGGGCACTGTACTAGAGTATAATTCTATTATGGATAAAATTTTAATTTGATAAAATCACACAGTGCTGTTATACAGCAATATTTACTCCAAAGATAGAGTAGAGAAACGTGGATGACACTTGCACAGGGTTAAAAACAGAACATACCTCCAGTTTTTTCACACATAGTAAGCTTCATTAGTAAAGGGAATAAAATTCGCATTTGAATCGGAAAGTGAACAAGGAGAATTAGCTATGGTGTTAGATTGTAAAATAAAACGAACAGAAGAAGGTAAACTGCACACTGGCGTTTATTAAAAGCCAACGCATTCTGATAATAGATATTTAGACTTTATTTCATCTCATCCGTTGTCTGTCTGTAAAGGCAGGCATAGTTAAATATCTAACAAACCGAGCAGTATTACTAAGCAGTACAACAAAACCTAAATGATGAAATGAAACAGATAGAAGAATAGATAAAATCTTATGAAATTCATTAAGAAGATCAGAAAGGGTCAAAAGCAAAATAAAAATAATGGTGAAACTAATAATGATAACATAAATAAGAGAGAATATAAGGCATCTACAGTTTTACCATATAAGTAGGAGATATCTGAGACCCTATGTAGGGTTCTCAATAAAACAGGAATTAGGGTGGCGTTCAAACCTACAAGCCTTGTAGGCTAAAAGACCCAGGCGACCCAATTAAACAAAATAATATTATTTACAGAATACCTTGCAATAAGTGCGAGGTCAACTACATAGGTCAAACTAGTAGGTCAGGGGTAGTCAGATTGCCTGTCGGAACATAAGAATTTAGCTAAGGCAAGAATAGTTGACCCCGAGAAGATAAGCATTTTTGAAAAAAGCTCAGCAATTGCACTGCATGCATTAACACACAACCACACAATAAGGTGCGAGAGAGTTAAGATTCTAAGAAGTAATCTATGTAGGTGGAGAGAGAAAGAAAGGTTGATTACTGAATCCTCGTTCATCAAGTCTACATCCAACACATGCAACAGAAGTGACTCAATGCAAATACCAGAGATATGGAACATATTATTACCAGTCAAATCAGACGACAATAAATAATGTTAAAATGTGTTCAATTCACATTCTACCGGTTATTTGTTTTACTATAAAAACATCTTATTTCGCATCTGATTGTATTTGATTGATAACACTAATATTATTTCCTAATGAACTTTATCTTATATCGATTTTATTCAGATGTCTAATCAATTTTTATTCATGTATGTAAACGAAGCAAGAAAGTTGTGTGAGAGTACCTTGATATGATTATGAGCTGCAGTAATCAATTATGCTCGAAACGTGGTTATCAGTAAATGTTACTGTATAACACCACTGTGTGACTTTATCAAAATAAAATTGTGTCCATAATGGCATAGTTATAGAACAAGAGATATGAATAAAAGAATTTATTTGTGCATAAGGTTTAAAACAATTAGTCCCTTTTTATAAATTTGGACACTGTTGTTATCAGAAGACGGAGATTATCTGTAAAATGGTGTTGTGTTGTGATGTGTTTGTACAATAACACTGTGAACAACAATCTAATCCCTCACACATTCACTTGCTCAAGTCAATTTATATAAAAAGTGTGAAAGGCGAATTAAAATATACAAAGCAGTGACTTAAAGGATTTAAGAATAATTAAGTTTACGTTAAGTTAAACGTGCATCGGTGGTATAGCGGTTAGGACGCTCGCCCACCATGCACATGATCCGGGGTTCGACCCCCGGCCGACGTACTCCTTTACCTCGCTAAGCCAGAAATAATCCTGGTGAAGAGGAAAGGTTGGGCATGAGGCTAGCAACCCCATCCTGTAAAATAAACACTGCTACAGAAACTTCAGGCTACTAGCTTGAAGCCCTATGTTCCACTGGGAACGTGAAGGAAAAAAAGTTTTCGAATAGCTATCACTAATGAAAAGTTCTAGAGGAGAGGATGATAAACAAGTGTGATTTGTGATCGGAAAAAAAGTTGTGACGCTACAGAAACACAGAAACAAGATAGAGACATCTGCTCACTAACTTTCTGTGTACATGTATTTAGTTGAAATCTTTTGATAGTAATAGTATCTGCGATGAGAAATAGCCAGGGTTTCTCTCTGAGCTAAATTCATTGTTAATTTTCCCATTTACTCAATTGTTTGCCAACCTTGATGATTTCATTTTTACTTATGTTTTTACAACTTGAAATCAATTAGAGAACCATTGAAAACTATGCAGGGAGTGCTAGACAGCTGTTTCATCCTAGTTTGGGAATGATCGGCACTATGCACCCACCACCAGGGTTCGAACCCAGGACCTTCCGGTTACAAGGCGAGCTAGCTCGTAGACCATTCATACACTGCGACCCGATTCAATGGACAGACCATAAATTCTGACTTCTACCAATTCGTGATTTAGCGCGACTGGCATCAACCAGTTTCATCGTTGGGATATCCATCCTCACACGTGACATCTGGATGGACCTCACTGGTCACGATTTCTTACTAGAACTCCAGGAAACTCCATTCTATAGCAAGTCTCTTGCGAACATCAGGTTAATTTTCTACAGTTGGTTTGTACGGATTAGTTTTGTTTTTACGAGTTGATCACGAGTGCGTACTGCCGATGAGTCCCAAACTAGGATGAAACAGCAGCTGTCCAGTACTCCCTGATGGTTTTCAAAGGTTCTCTAACTGATATCAATCCGTGATCAACTCTTAAAAGCAAAACTAATCCTTACAAACCAACTATAGAAAACTTCTACTTATCATTAACTTTCACTTCCACCCTCTCCTTTCGAACCTTTTATCATCTTATATGTATGGATAAACGCTTGTTGTGGCAGATTATTAACGCTATTTTGTAGTCATATTTCTTGTTCCGAGATTTTTATCCTTTGAGTTGAATTGTTTGTCTGAGGTATGTTCTATATTTTTTGCACTTACAAATAACTTATGTTAGTTTTTAGAACGTTAGCAGTTAGTGAAAAGCTGTGAAATAAGAGAAAACATGAACCCTTTTTTCTCTCTCCTGAGAATATGTTCGTTCAAACTGCTCAAGGGAACTGATTGCATGGAGGCTTCAGTGTTATCAATTCCTCTCTCCACACTGTTATTACATTAGATTTTAGAACTGTCATGTTGTCCCATTGTATTGTGTGATTGTATGTAACTGCATGAAGTGCTATCCGTGAGGTATATGATTACTTATGGAATCAGCTAAGAATACATGAGACAAGAATGATTCAGCCACTGCATCTAACATCTCTGGGATTATGAATTATGCATGCAAACTATCAAATTCTTAGATGTAAGTCAAGCGAATGTCTTCCCCCCCCCCCAGTAAGCTGTTAATATCTGAGATACAGTGTCATGTCATAACTTATAGGTGTTTCGGCGTGCACTAGCACACATACATGGTAACTAACATGTTTTACTGTTTCGTAATTTGTCTTGTGTAGTAGCTTTGCTCATCCTAACTATGTTGGAATTTTCTAATTTTGAATTAATACCAACTTAGCGAAGCCTTTGGAGATAGAAGTAAGCCAAGGCTGCCTACTATCATCACCCACGATGATATTCCTGATTGTTGAAAACATTTATTTCTCGATAGGAATTTGAAATAAGCAATAAAGGCTAAAAAAGCAGGATTTAATGAATTCATCAAATTTCGGTAGAACTGGTCAGCAGATTACTCTACATACATGGAAATATATACTTTTGAAATTACATTGAGAGATATAAGACTGACAAGTAAACAAACTACATTGAATTAGTCATGCAGATAGACATGTGCGAATGTTTTGCAGGTCATGTTCAAAAAGATAAGGGGAGAGAGAGTATGAGAGATCAAAATTAAGATAAATTGTATTACGCTTCAATTACATCACTTAGATAAACAATTAGGCATTACAGAATAAAACAAGAATTGCAAACAGAGTAATATCAATAGTAATAGTTATAATAATAATAACAGTGTTGAAGTGAGTTAAGATAATGCTACTGATAAAGGATAGTTTTAAATGAATCAAGAATAATAGTAATAATAACAGGCAGAATGATAAGTAAAACGTATTACCATGGTAGATTCAGAGTCACGACCATCTCCTTTTGTACACAGAGACCTGGTTTATTAACTCGAATTGCACAAGCCTCTGCAATTGCAAGCATCTTCTTTTATCTTTGTCTGCTGACAATAGTGAATGACTTGACCGCATCGATATTATGTCCGTAGTCCACAAGATGTTTTGTTATTGAGGATTTTGGCACTTTGCATTCAGCTGTTTTCAACCATTTTGGCAAATGCTCCGTCATGCAAGTAGACAATCGCCTTTCCGTACGGCCTATGTATTTGCTTCCACAAACACACTCAAATTGATATACGCAGTTTGAAGTATCGAGGATTGGGGACTGGTTTTTGCCAGATTGTTGAAGCACTCGCTTAGTGGTGTTAAGGATAACAAGTTTTGCAGCATAATAAGTTGTCTTGATGGCTTTATCGAGTCTTCGTTTGACTACTTCCTGTACACCATCCCCTTTGAGCGGCATTTAAGTGTGTTTGTGGAAGCAAATACATACTTCCGTTATGGGTAAATTTTATTTTGATAAAAAGTCTCACAGTGTTATACAGTAATATTTACTGATGACGTTTCGAGCACAATTTATTGCTCGTAATCATATCAAGGTAATCACACGACTTCCTAAATTCATTTATATAGTTCCATTGTTTTTCACTTGATTTGATTAGTAGTAATATTTTCCATATTTCGGGTATGAGTTATGAATCATTCCTATTGCATGTGTTGGGTGTAGATTCGATGAACAAGGATTCAGTAATCAACCTCTCTCTCCACCTACCTAGATTACTTTTTAGAATTTTAACGCTCTCCTTGTTCATCTAATCTACACCCAACACATGCAATAGGAATGATTCATCACTCATACCCGAAATATGGAAAATATTACTACTAATCAAATCAAGTGAAAAACAATGGAACTATATAAATGAATTTAGGAAGTCGTGTGATTACCTTGATATGATTACGAGCAATAAATTGTGCTCGAAACGTCATCAGTAAATATTACTGTATAACACTGTGAGACTTTTTATCAAAATAAAATTTACTCATAATTGAATTACACTCTACCACAGTGCCCAAGTTTTATTCTTATATCAAGCAAATACATAGGTCGTATGGAAAGGCGATTGTCTACTCGCATGATGGAGCATTTGCCAAGACTAACCTTCACTGATCTGAAATCAATGTGAAAATTTGCTGCAATCAACGAAATAAACAAGTTCCTTCAACACTAATGTCAAGTCAGTTCTTCTGCATGAGTCAAAGATGACACCTTATGGGAAGTATTTCCAATTAGCTGCTGCGGACTTTTATCAACAACTTACCTCACTGGTTGCATAGTGAAGGTGAGACAGATAGTAAGAAGAGACTATCAACAAGGAACTCTATCAAGCAACGGGCCAAGTGAGAACCTATTGCCAAACTGATATGTCGAAGAAAATGAAAATGGATTGGAGACAGGCTGAGGAGGCCGCTGAGCGACACTATGCACCAGGCCATCTGAGTGGGAGACAGTGAGTTGGGCCTCCTAGGATGATATGTATGAGGTGTAAGCTTGTGGGCAGTCATGGAAAAAGCTGAAGAGGACTGAAGAGGGCAGGAAAAAATTCAGATGTGCTGTTGAAGTCCTATGTTCTACTCGCAACCCAAGGGAATAATAATGATTTCTACCAATTCCTGATTTAGCGCGACCCCAACCATTATCGTTGATGGCACATCCATCGACACACGTGACATCCAATTGGACCTCACTGGTCACAACTCCTCACAAGAACTCCAGGAAATTCCATCCTGTAGCAAGTCACTAGCGAGCATCAGATTAGTTTTCTATGGTTGGTTTATAAGGACTAGTTTTGGTTTACTAGTCGGGTCCCAGTGGCTAAATGGTATACGAGCCAGCTTCCTTGTAACCGGGAGGTCCTGCGTTCGAACCGTGGAGGTGGGTGCGTACTGCCGATGATTCCGAAACTAGGATGAAACAGCTGGTTCTCTAATTGATATCAGTCCGTGATCAACTCGTAAAACATAACTAACCCTTATAAACCAATCTATAGAAAATAATAGTAATAATAATAGTTACAATCACTACATAGTAATTGATTATTTTCATTGGTGCTCCATTAACCACCTATGTATTTCCAATAAGTGGTCTTAATCTGTCATTTAGGGTGAGGAGGAGCGGGAGGATCATCTATCCACCATGTAGAAGTATATCTGACTCTATGAAACTGTATTTGTCAGCGTAGTTCCATACAAAACGTAAAGATGAAAATTTCAAAAAGCAAAACGGAGTCGATAACCTTGTTGGTAACATTGTTGTAATATGATCTGAAAGATTTTTGTTTCAGCTCATATTACCTTGTGATTTATATGATGGTTAAGAGATTGTAAAGTAGAAAGGCACAGTCATCATTCAGTGGACTTTGGGTTTTCATGGATTTCCACTCTCCTTACAACATTTTATATTTTTGTTTTGTTTCTTTCTTTCTTATTATTATTGTTGTTGTTTAGATTTCCAATTCAGCTGAACTTCCAGAACGTCTTCGGACAACATTAAAACGAATCAATGAACGGCTAATAGCAGTGGATGGTCATCCAAGTGTATTAGCAGGGGTTAGTTATTACACTGATCAATCACAATGTTATCGCATATATGCCGGTGTCTTTGTAGTGATACTATTGCGGGATTTTTGTGCAAGGAATTAATACTACATCAGTGAACAGGTCTCACAGATTAGTTATTCGGATAACTCTGTTGATAACCTTGAAACCATTGCTTCGGATCTTGCAGTTTCTCAACCTTTCTCTCTTAACTTGAAGCAGTTGTCAGTCATTCAAGCAAATATTATTCTGGCCAAACTTAAAATCACTTTAGTACCGCTGATTAAGTCACGGAATCCTAGCCAACCACGAACGTGATCCCGGTTCGACTCTTGGCCGATGTAGTTATAGACCTCGCCTAATTTACTAGCCAAATGTAATCCCGAGAAAGAGGGAAGGTAGGACGTGAGACTGACAAACACACCTCACGAAATTTTCACCGCTACAGTACTGAAACTTCGCGGCCAGATGTTGAAGTCATATGTTCCACTCGAAAAGTAGGAGACTGAAGAGAAAAAATTGCTTTTTCTTTTGATTTCAGTCCAGAGACTCATATTGACAGAGTGAGTCGAATAATTAGTCTGGAAATAGGCTAATCTTCATTTACTCTACATGTTAAATTCGAAATAAGGACCTTCCGATTACAAGGCGATTTCGTAGACCATTAAACCACTGGGAAACGATCCAATGGCCTATGAATTCCAACTTTCTGTTTTAACTGTCTGTGGTGCTTTAACTTCTAAAATATATAAAATTAATCTTCTCTTACATTAATGGATTCCTGGAGGGTAATCTGCAGAAGGTTTACTGCGTCTCTTATAACTTAGTGATGCTGTTTATGACCACAGCCATTCGACAGCTCACGTTCGGATCTGTCAGCGGGACACCATTCTCCAAATTTGTAGATATGCTCTTCTGATGATTATAAAAATGTACGGAACTGGGAGTTCAAGTCTTCGTGCTCAGTTTCCTTCAAATAATCGTTTTAAGCCTTATTACTGATAATGAGCACTGCAGTTTTACATATTCATCAACAGCACCCGTACATCGGTGGCACAGCGGTTAGGACGCTCGCCGACCATGCACATGATCGGGGGTTCGATCCCCGGCCGACGAACTCCCTTGCCTTGCCAAGCCAGTAATAAAAGGTGGTAAAGAGGAAAGGTTGGGTATGAGGCTAACAACCCTATCCTGTAAAAGCAAATACTGCTACAGAAAGTTCAAGCTAGAAGCTCGAAGCCCTATGTTTCACTGGGAACGTGAAGGAATAAAAAAAATCAACAGCACCCATAATATTTGAATCTGACACAGTACAGATTTCCCTTTCAACTACACTCACCATAAGGCTAATTAATTTTTTCCTTATGTAATGATTATTGACAATAGACTTCTTCAAACTAAACATACTTTTCGTCTGTTAGCTTCTATATAATCTCACTATGAAAGAAGGATCTATATCCATAATAATAATTTGATCACGGTTGTTTCGTCCTAGTTTGGGACCCTTCGGCAGTACACATCCACCGCCACGGTTTGAACCCAGGACCTTCCGGTTACAAGGTGAGTTTGCAGACCATTCAGCCACTGGGACCCGACCCAATGACCAGCCGCATAAATTCTAACTTCTACCTATTCGTGACTTTATTGCGATAACCAACCAATGCCTTCGGCGAATATTTGACTTCACTTTAGGCCTGACACCCTTGATTTCGACATTCACTGCCATGTATTAGGAGTCTCTGAGGTAACTTTGATGACTTTTGAAAATAACAGATATATCTGGTTGGCAAAAACCAATCAGGATTGAGATTGGAATGAAACAGAATCCCCAGAATTTCTATCAACCATCTCATATTACATGTAAATCATTTAAATGTTATGAAAGAGGAAGAGAAAAACTTTCTCATTCATTTTGTGCACTTTATTCTATTTAAAGGATCGTTTCTCCTTGCCATTACGTGGACCTATTGATTTATTTAATACTTGCAATTCACCTACTGAAATCAGTCCAACGGTGACTGGCACAAATGGCGCTGAACGTGAATGTCAACTAGTACATTGTCTACAGATTTATGTTGTCTCAGTGGAATCAGTTATTTGTTTAGCAGATATATTAGAAACAGTAAATTTACCTTTATTGTTGTTATTTTTACATTGTTTTATATAGTTAAATTTAATTGCTGCCTTCAGTTCTTCAAATTGGTTAGTGTACTATATGCATTACATTAAACTATTATTATTATTGTTTCCTTTAACTCCTAGAGGAATATAGGGCTTCAGCCGTGCGTCTCCATTGCATTCGGTTCTCTGTTAGAGTTTTCATCTGGCTCCAAGTCTGCCCACACGTTTTCATCTCCTCTTCACATGACCTCCTCCAAGTCACCGTTGGACGACCAACTCGCCGCTTCCCTTTCGGGTTCCACTCAAGGGCTTGTTTAGTGATGTCACTTGATGGTTTCCTCAGAGTATGGCCAGCCAATCCATCTCCATTTCTTCCTGCCTATTTGTTTCACAATCGGTTCCTGGTTGGTTCGCTCATTGCCAGAGATCTCTGTTGTTGATCTTTTCTGGCCGGCCATCTGATCTTGAGTATTGAGCGAAGACAGCTAGCTGTTGATGAAGGTCTGTAGTTTGTTTGAGATGCTCTTTATGACGCGCAGTGCAAGTCTCTGATCCGTATAGTAGCAATGACTTCATATTGTCGTAATATTATCTCCTCCTATTGAAACAAGCTGGAGTCAGTAAAGGCAAGTCATATGCTGATCAAATCGCAACTCTACGCATCATCACCATCATCGAACTAAGCATAGAATGGCAGTCAAATATCTGCCTGAACCTCATCGACTTTGAAAAAGCCTTCAACATCATCAACTGTGTCTTACAGGCTGAAACCACGAAACTGGCTAAAGAAGCAACAAAGGCAGGAATTCAAGTTAACACAGCCAACGACAACAACAACAAGCATCAACCACTATAAACAGGAGAAATTTGAAAGAGGTCATTTCCTTCACTTACCTAGGAAGCATCTTGTCAACTAAAGGTGGTGGCATAAATGAAGATGTCAAAGCAGGCTAGAATTGGAAAGGCATGACAGACTTTCATTACTCTGAAATCAGTTCGGAAATCTGATGCACTCAGCATTCAGAAACAAAATTCGGATTTTCAACACCTATGAGAAGTCAGTCACCTCTTTTATATGGGTCAAAAACTTGGTGAGCAAATCACGAAAACCACTTTTAACAAGCTACTGCAGACGTTTCTCGACAGCTGCCTTCGCTGGCTCCGTACTGAAGATCAAATGGCCGGCTGGAAAGGATTAGCAAGAAGAAACTCTGGGAACGGACCAACCGAGCACATATTGCTCAACAAATATGTAGAAGAAAGTGGAGATGGATCAGAAACACGCTGAGGAGACCGTCAAGTGACATCTCGCTAGAGCGGAACCCAAATGGAAAATTGACCAGTTGGTTATGAGTCCCAGGGTGACGTGGAGGTGATCGTGCGACTGGGAGATGCGAGACTATGAGCAGTTGTGATGTCGGCTACAGAGGACCGCAGAGAATATGACAAAGTGGAGATGTGCTGCTGAAACCCATTCGGAACCCGAAGAAATAATACTAATATCATCTATTAAGCATATCTTCAGTCTGTTTTCCTATTGCTATTCAATGGGATTAAAATTAACTTCCTCAGGCGGTAAGCCTTGTTAGCTTAAGAGTTTTCGACTTTCTCCTTAATAGATCCCGCGTTCAAATTTTTCCACTCCAACCTACTTTGGTCTGGGCAACGGGGTAGATATTATCATCAGCCCTATCACATATATATATATATATATATATATATATATATATATATATATATATATAGTGAATGTGGCGCATAACCTGTCTGGTACTTGAAAATCTTGACCTGGTTATCCGAGTTCAGACTGATTCTATTTTTGTGATCTCAGTTTTTTATTACCTGTCATTAGTACATATAGTTTCTTTGCCTAGTTTGTATATATATATATATATATATATATATATATATATATATATATATATATATATACTGAAACCTGAAACCAATCTGGAAATCTTCGTCATTCAGCATCAACAACAAAATTCAGTGAAGGAAGTGACTAGTAGGACAGTTTATAATTCCTAGTATACTCATCGATCAGAAGACATGAATACAAGATAGTTAATATTATTGAGATAATCAAACAACCAGAGTTTATTCATATATAATGTTACAGAAAATTCGAGGGTCAAGAAGAAAAGGATAGAGTTAAAATATATTGGTGATCAATACATATAGTAAGTTGATAAGGTAAGTTATTACGTAAATAAAGAAATAAGTAGGCTTTGAACGCCTTGACATTGAGTTCAACTCAGTGAGTATCGACCAATCAAAGACTGTGACGTATTAAAGACAAATCTGATTACTTGCGTAGTGTGTAATGTGAGACGTTAATGTAGAGAAGGTGATGACTAAGTGGAGATTAGGTGAAGACGGCAGTTGGAATTACATACATAATAAGCGTGAAGAATGACTGATCAATCTAAATGGACAGAAACTTATGGAAAAAAGGTAATGTGTATATAAAATATGTATGAGCAACACAGTGTTGTTAATAGCCAATAATAGCTACAGTCATAATGCTAAGATAATAACAATTAACTGGAACAATGAAGTGAAACAAAATTATGGCAAGAATGTTACTCTGGCCATGGTAAATTCAGTGAGCGTATGTAATGTTTTTGAACTCAGAGATCCGGTTTCAGGTCCCTGATAGGTAGTGATTAGGCTACGCATAAACGGCGTATTCTAACTCCTGTCGTGCGGTATTAGGGGACTCAGTGTAGCACTCTAATGCAGCTATGCAGGAGTGACTGATACCTAGAGTTGACAAGATGTTTGAGAATAAAACTACTGTTATTCTTCTTTTCTCCTCTGACCTGCCAGTCTGAACAGTGGTCCATAATCCATTTGCAAACTTGACAGTAAAGTAAAGCCTATATACAATGTTCTACAAGAACAAGTAAACTGATAAATACATACTGATGTGCCCAAGAGCGATATCGTTTCCTTTACGGATGACGAGATTAAAGGTCTCCTGGAGATTGTTACTCGTAAGGTGGTTGCTTGAAATGTCTCCTTCAAACATTTAGAAATGTGGTTCCTAAGAATTTCTGCTTCAGTGTCATCTTCGATCTCCAGATACATGAAGGTAGTTTTCTTAGGAACAGCTGCAGCTTTCAGTAACGGAGGTGTTTCTCTAATTTGTAAAGAACGGAACTATTTTTCCTATCCCTGGGTCCAAAGAACATACTAGATTTGACTTTCTGACCAGTTGGACAAAGCTCTGGAAGTGAATGAACCGTCCAGTCTACGTTAGTTCTCGGTATATCGGTCTTTGGAATGAGTTTTCTTGTCTTCGAATGAGTAACCCACCTAGAAATGGAAAAGGCAGGTTTCATTCTCCTTCAAGAGTGAATTTTATCGCAGAATGTACTAAGTTAAAAATGTTAGGGAAATTGTCTAGATCGAAGTTTTCCTGGTAAATCTTAAAATTATCATCTACATATCCTTTGTAGAAGTGGAATTGACTCATCAAAAGATCGGGGATTTTATTTTCAAGACAGTTACCTAAGAGTGAACCAAAAAGAGACTCCATAAACCACACCATCTTTCCGTATGTAGTAATTGTTCGTTGAAATTGAACTCATTGTTGAAGGTACATCTAAGAAGCAGTTCCTTCGAGTAGTTTGTGGAAAGAGGAATTTCTAAGTTGTTGGATTTGATGTAGTCACAAATGAAGCTTAGTTTCTCAGTTAAAGAGACGCTTGTAAACAGGGAAATAACATCTAGAAACATCACTTCGTGTCCAAACAGATCGATATCTTTTACTGATTTTATGAAATCAAATGTGTCTTTAAGGCTACACCTCATTCAATTGTGTTTATGAACTCTTCGTTAAAGAGAAATACGATTGTGCAGCTCTTAAAGATGAGTCGTCGGAAAGAAAATTTTCCTCACTATTGTGTCTTCGTTTGTTTATAACTGTATATGAGAATTTTCCGTTCATACCTGCTTAGCATGTTAGGTTTATTAAGTATCTTACTGTATTACAATGGTTTGATCGTAATCTTTTGCTAGCATTTTCTTTGGGCCCACTGCAGAATTTTCGGGTGCATTACAGAACATGGGACAGTTATCTGCAGTCTAAGCAAAAGTTCCTGCAGTGTGTCCGAAGTGGATGCTAGCTGGGTGACTTGTGCAAAACAAAGTAATCAATGTTTTCTGTGTACATTGATGATCTTAAGAATTTTATTGACCCATGATCTAATGAAATTCAGATAAACTGACTATATAGTTACTGTTTTAAGGGTGAGTACAATCGTCATTCCCGCTCTTCTCAGTGATATAGATGCATTCTTTTAAGTAAATTTTGTATGAGTCATTAAAATGTCAACATAGACTCCTTCATTTATCGATAAATTAGTTAGAGAGTTATTTAAAACCAATGAGCAATGGACAGCTTTCTCGTCCCACTATGCGACTCTTCAGGAGGACACACGCATGACCCCACTATGGATTGATTTCTGGACATTCAGATGTAATAACTCAGCGAGCAATCTGACCATCTACCTGCTAAGTGTGAATTTATTTGAGGCAGCGTCGCCACCAACTAATACTACTGATAAGCATCCGACTGAAATCCAACACGGTGGATTCTATTGGCTATGACTTCTCAAGAAGAACGTCAAGGTATAAACACATCCTAATACCATTCCCTAATGATTAATTCCAATGTAGATTTGTTCAGTACATATTTCAATTTATTTAAACAAAGAAATAGATGGATAGAATACACAAAAGAATAGTAGATTATTATTTGGGCCTGATAAACAGAACACTTTTGTTTTCATCAGCACCATCATAATAACAATAAAAAAAAACAGAAACTGTGAACTTTTGTTTTTGTCTGAAATATTCACTTCTTTTTTTACAAGAGAAAGAGACGGAGTTAGAGAGAGAGAGAGAGAGAAAGTAAAAAGTGAACAAACCACACCTTGTGTCTCAGTTCATAATCGATTACAGTTGTTTAGTATTCATTAAAGTTAGATTAGTACGTCAGCTGTTGTTCAGTGGTAGAATGCTCGCTAACCATACATGCATGGTCTGGATTCGATTCACAGCCGAAACACTCTTAAACTGCGCCTAGTCTCCTAGCCGATTATTAATCCCAGCAAGGACTGAAGTTTGGGCTTGAGGCTAAGAATCTCACCTCGTAAAAACGACAACACTGGCACTACTGAAACGTCAAGACTCAGGCTTGAAGCCTCATGTTCCATTCGGAATGCATAGAAATGAAAAATAATCAGACTAGTAAAATTGATAGGTATTAGAACTGTTTAATCCACCATAGATGATACTAGGAAACTTCTTATGTAACTATACTTCATTCTTTAAGAACTAGAGTATTTCAGAATTAACTGAAAAGTGGAAGCTTCATTTACCACTGCTTTTCTTTTGTTTTAGCATAGGTCAGATCGAACCTAGAATCTTCAGACTGCGAGTCGAGACGGTTAAATAATCAGTCACTGAAACGGAATCCAATGGCCCATGGATTCTAACCTCTGCCAGTTCACCACTTGGAATTAATAATTGAAAATTATTCTAATGCTCACTAATGGCTGATAACAGGATGGTATCCCTGGAGTTCTAGTAGGAAGTCGTAACCAGTGGTGAGGTACACTAAGTAGGGTGTGATGACAGATACTCGCTCACGGTATCGGCGATATGGAAGTCGCAAATCGACAAAATTTAGAATTCATAAGCCATTGGGTTCTATTGGATTGGCTCATCACCTCGTAACCTGAATGTCCTGGTTGCATAATGCCGAAGGCTACCGAACTAGGATAAAACAGCGGTACATTGTACTGCTTGGCTTTCATTGATTATTATTATTGTATCCTTTAATTCCTAGAGGAACATAGGGCTTCAGCCGTGCGTCTCCACTGCGTTCGGTTCTCTGCTAGAGTCTTCACCTGGCTCCAAGTCTGCCCACACGTTTTCATCTCCCCTTCACATGACCTCCTCCAAGTCACCCTTGCACTGATGACCAACTCGCCGCTTCCCTTTCGGGTTCCACTCGAGCAATGGCTTGTCTAGTGCTGTCGCTTGATGGTTTCCTCAGAGTATGGCCAGCCAATCCATCTCCATTTCTTCCTGCCTATTTGTTTCACAATCGGTTCCTGCTGTGTTGGTTCGCTCCCAGAGATCTCTGTTGCTGATCTTTTCTGGCCATCTAATCTTCAGTATGGAACGAAGTCAACTGTTAATGAAGGTGTGCAGTTTGTTTGAGATGCTCTTTATGACGCGCAGTGCGAGTCTCTGATCCGTGTAATAGCAGACTGACTTCACATTGGAGTTGAAAATCCGGATCTTATTTTTGATGCTGAATGCTGTTGACCTCCACACAGACTTGACGTGAGTAGTGAAAGCTTGTCTTGCTTTCCTGATTCTTGCTCTGATATCCTCGTCAGTTCCGTCCTCCTGTAGTTGGAACGATGCTTCCCAGGTAGGTAAAAGAGGTTGTTTCTTTCAGGTTCCTTCCATTTATGCTGATTGTTGTCCGCTGTTGTTGGTGGTGTTGCCCAGGAATCTTCATCACCTCTGTTTTCCCTATGTTCACCTGAAGACCTATCTTTGATGCTTTTGCTATCACCAACTTGTTGCTTTTCGCTTGCATATCTTCCAGGTTGTGGGTAATCAGACATATATCATCGGCGAAGTCTAGATCCTCCAAGTTTTTGGTGTGAGTCCATTTTATGCCTGTTTCCTCATTGTCCGCTGTTTGTCGCATTATCCAGTCTACTGCAATCAGGAAAATCATTGGCGATAGTAGGCAGCCAGCTTGTCTTACTCCTGTCCTCACTTCGAAGGATTCCGTAAGTTTCCCGTTGTGGATTACTTGGCATGCAGCATTGTCGTACAGCTGTTGGATGAGATGTATAATTGTCGGTGGCACCCCATAGTAGCGAAGTAGTTTCCAAAGCACCTCTTGATCGATGCTGTCGAAGGCCTTTTTAAAGTCGATGAAGTTGAGATAGAGAGGTGACTGCCATTCCAAGCTTTCATTGATGATACCAGTTTTTGGTTGAAATCGAAACCAGTCAAATGCTCACAGAGCACCACTTGAAAATAATTGTTTTCGTAGTTAAATAGCTTTTTAAGTTTGGTGTGATTTTCTAGTCGTTAGGTGTATGCGTGTGCCTCGCTTATTTAAATTATTTGACTTTCAACCAATAGGCAATTGGTTCGAATCATGCTTCACTTACTCAGATTTAGCAGTGCAAAGCAGACGAAGGCGAATAGTATTTGTTCTCCCCTTTGTAGATTATTTTGGAGGAGGTGTTTGTTGAGATGGAATGACCAGTGTTGACAAATTGGTTGAGAACAGTATCCTACATAGTTGCAGAAAGGTGGTAATAGCTTGGCTCTATAAGTAGTGCGATAATTGAACACCTTGTCAACACTGTTTACTCACATTTAAACAGGAAGTACTGATAAGTGCTATGGAAATATCAATCCAAAAGTCGGTTAGACAAAGTTTGTTTCTTATTGTTTTGTGTTCTGATTGTCAAATAATGTGTGAAAAAATTAGGATATCTTTCCTTTTTCAATTTGTTTACAAGCAGTAACTTTTTTTGTTTTATTTCCTGCATTAATTTAGGTCCTTCTACCGCATTTAACAGCTTGTCTACCAGATAATAAACGTGGTCTAGCACTTGTATTCCGGGAACAATCATTAATGGCAGCTCGACAAATTCGTGAACCTTGTGCCACGGGATTAGCACCACGATTATTAAATATCATAATACCTAAGTAAGCAAAGATTTTATATTATTGTTATCATTATTACTCCCTTGGATCCCGAGTGGAAAATAGGACGTCAGTTGCACGTCGCCATCTCACTCTGTTCTCTAGAGTCTTTTCTAGCTGGTGGCACGATCACCTACAAGCTTCCATTTTCTCCTGACACGACCTCCTCCATACCAACCTTGTGCCTACACCCAACACATCATTCCTCGTTCGGGTTTCTCTTCACGGTCTGGTACATGATGTCACCCAGCAGGTGTCCAATCCACCTATGTTTCCTTCCACATATTTGTTGAACACTACGTTCTTGGTCGCTTCGCTGCTTGCCACAGTATCTTGTTGTTGATCCTTATGGCTATCTAAGCTTCGGTAGAGAATGAAGGCAGCCATTGGCGAAGATATGCAGTTTATTCGAAATTTTTATTATATATTTACTTTGCTCTTTTACCTTCCGAGTGGAACGTACGACTTTGAGATCTGAATTCTCAGTGGTTTCATTTTTTACGGGGCAGGGTTGCTAGCCTCACGCTTAACCTTCCCTCTTTACCAGCTGCCTTACTTACCGGCTTAGCGAGGTGTTTGGGAGTGCATCAGCCGGGGAACGAACTCTGGACCATTTTAGTGGTTGGTAAGTGTTCGGCCACTGAACCACCGATGTACCAGCCTATTGGAAATGCTTGCTTTAAATACCAATAGTATTCAGCAGATTTCCACACTGATTTCAGTTCACTAAGCGACTGTTTTGCTTTTCTGATCTTGGCTGCCTGTGACATCTTCGTGTTGCCTCTGGTCAATCAATTTATTTCTATTTGGGGAGTAACTCAAATATATGGTGTTTTCCTCTAATTATTGACACTATTCATTCGTTTGATCATTTCTTAAATGGAATAATTTGTTAATGTTTGCGGTAAATGTATTTCTTAGCTCATAAGTAAGAATTATGAACTCGGCGGCAAAGCGGTTTGGACGCCCGGCGA
Source organism: Trichobilharzia szidati (assembly GCA_944472155.2). Classification (NCBI taxonomy): domain Eukaryota; kingdom Metazoa; phylum Platyhelminthes; class Trematoda; order Strigeidida; family Schistosomatidae; genus Trichobilharzia; species Trichobilharzia szidati. The sequence goes on along the minus strand of OX235276.1, from coordinate 38,941,586 downwards.
CCATGCACATGGTCCGGGGTTCGATCCCCGGCCGACGCACAACGGATATCAATGGTCGGCCTGCTATATTTATGCTAGCAATATCGCCTGCTGAAAATTCCATAGTTGTACCAAAATACGGTGTGGAATCAAGCTATAATAAAAATTATAAAATAAGTGTGCTTTCGAAAACAGAGAGTTCAGACCATCAGGATGCTGATGGCCTTACCCACCCATGGGAAATCTACATACTCAAATGAACTGGTGACCTGTAAGACTTCTTATCCTCTGAGTGCCAGACAGAAAAAAGAGGGTGTTGCAAACTGGTACGCTTTGTCATACAACTTAACGGTTCAATGTAGTTTCTAAAGACAAGAAATTGGACGGTTTAAGATATTTCACTCCACTCGTTTTCGTAAAATCACTCAAGTATGATAGAACGAGTATCTAAGTAATGCGAAGGTTAGGTATGGACATGTGAAGTACATAAATTTATCGTTCATCTAAATGCTTATTCATTTGAAGCACAGCTAAAGGCGTTAATCTGAAGAAGGTAGCTTCGTTATATGAAGTATGTAATGTAGTGAGTGGTCTGACTCGTTGTTCCACAAGAACTGCAAGACACCTGAAGGAAACGTTTATTGATTCTAGGTAACATAAATGCAAACAGACTGCAATAATGATGTTTTAATCTTTAGAGTTCCATACCTAAGTGGTATAATAGTGTGAGCAATATTGAGGTTAGGAATCGTTCGAGTGCCAGCTAGGTAAGAAGGGGAAATCAATTGACGGGGCTGTGAAGCTACATCGACTGAGATGGTTAGGACATGTGTTATGTATGCCTAGCCATCTATTGCCTTCCTCGAAAGTGGGCAATGTTAGCTGACATAGGGTCAGGCTAGAAAAGAGCTAGTGGCGGTCAAACCATAACATGGCACCAGTCAATGAAATCCACAACAGTTAGTTTAAGCCACGTAGGAAGATGTAGACTTCCTGGTTGGGGTCTTCAGAACCAATGGCTGGAAACAATCCGTGATATGGCTCAAAATCGTTCTCAATGGGTGGCGCAGATGCCTCCACTTCTTGTGACTTATAATTTCCAATGAAACTATGTTGTTCTTCGTTATTACTATTCCTTTTGTATCATATCGCTGTCTACTGTCTCTATTATGCATTTCTTCTCTTGCTTTGTGTGCTACATGGAGGGAGTGTGGCGGCTTGAACTGCTGCACATCGGTGCAAAGTTCTATGGTGAAAACAGACAGACAGACTCAAGTGTCTAAAAATATCCAATAAAACAACAACCAATAACTCAATGGATTTTTGTAATGTCTCATACTATCCGTCCTCTGTAGCTTTCTTCCTATTTCAGTTAGTTCCTGGCGGTACAATAAATACTTGGAAGACATTGGTTGGACACCAGTAAGTAACTAGTGTAGTGTATCTAGTCCTTTGTTTGGTGCAGACTGATGACAGTTTCCATCTAGTGTCCAATCAAAGTATCCAATGCAGTCCTACAGGAGGTCAATCACGAGAGTGAATAGCTCTGACTGCAGCACTGGGTCACGCGAGTTCGAATCTCAGAAAGGACTTGAGTTCCTTCAACGTGGTTGCAGATACGCCTTGCTGACTAGTGAGTGCCAACAAGCTCGAAACCTAGGTCCAACGCCTTTCTTCCGATTACCTCCATCTAATATCAATAATTCTAAATGGGTAGGCGTGTGTAGCATATGATACGACCGCATCATGGGGATGAATGTCGGCTATCTTACCAATTGACTTACCTTTACTTCACTAATACTTCCCTGCTTGATTCTTTTCCCACTTTCTCCTAAATATATATTCTTGTGCAGTATAAAGCAAATTAAATCGTTATTATGCTGTTAATTTTAATCGATATTTCTGTTGACCACTAGAATTTTAGTCGATTATGCGATATTCTTTTAAGCAAAATGCTTCTTTCGAACATATTTCTACATTGATTTATCTCTTATTTTCAACAGGATGAATGATGCATCATCAACAAAGTATCCTCGACAGTCGACAACAAGTAACAGTAGTGCATCGAGCACTTCAAGTTTCAGTAGGATATGGCCATTAGGCTCTAGTCTAAGTCAACAACAACAACAACAGAACCAAAGTGACAAGGAGTCTCCCACTACCGCTACTACAGCAAATGCAAACTCTCCATTATCTCCACCTCAGAATCCCACTAATATAACTCCTGTTGCTTCTCCTCTTACTAATTCAGTCGATATTCTTGCTATGCATATATGTGCATTGAATTGGTCAACTAAAGAAGTTGCCAATACACCAAACACTTATGTCAATCATATTAATACTTACATATTCTATCCATTTTCATTAACAATACAAAATATATCACAGAAATTTAATCTACAAAATCATGTAATGATTATTGTCATTTGGAATGCATTATTAGCTTGTTTAGCTACTCAGCTACTTGAAGCATTTGGACGTGTACAACAATGCTCTGATGAAGGACGTGGACAAATGTTATTAGATATACAAACATTAGCTGTATACGCTCAATCGGCTAGTAAAATACGGTATGCTATTATTCAATGTTGTTTAAAAATATGAAGTATAATATTTAGTGAATTAATCACTATGGAAACGTAAATATGGAGTGAAAGTCCCATTGGTTTATTTATCATTTATTTATTTATTATTCCCTTGGGTTCTGAGTGGAACATAGATCTTCAACACCACATCTCCACTTTCTTCTATTTTCTGTCATCCTCTTCAGCTGGATCTACGATCGCCCATAATCTCTCATCTCCTCCAACTCGCACGATCTCCTCCATGTCAACCCCGCACTGATGACCCTATCGTCTCTTCCCATTGGGATTCCACTCGAGCAATGGCCTGGCGGGCGATGTCATTCGATGGTTTCCTCAACGTGTGCTCGATCCATCTCCATTTTCTTCTACATATTTGTTGAGCAATCGGTTTTTGGTTGGTTTGTTCCCAGCCAGAATTTCTTGTTGCTAATTCTTTCCACCGGTCAATTGATACTTGTTATGGAGAGAAGGCAGCAATTGATAAAAGTCTGTAACCTGTTGGAAATGCTTTCCGTGACACTTGCGCTAAGTTTCTGACCCATATAAAAGAGGTGACTGACTTAACATTGGTGCTGAAAATCCGAATCTCGTTGTTTGTACTGATCGCATAAGATCCCCAAACTGATTTCAGAGTAAAGAAGGCGTATTTTGCCTTCCCGATTCTGGCCTGCTTTGACATCTTCATCCGTTCCGCCTGTAGTTGAAACGATGCTTCCTAGATAAGTGAGGGAGGTAACCTCTGTTAAATGTCTCCCGCTGATACCGATTGGTTGTTGCTGTTCGTCGGTTATCTTCATCACCTCCGTCTTCTCTATGTTCACCTGGAGTCCTGTCTTCGCTGCCTGCCTCTATAGCCAGTTTGTTAGTTTTCGCTTCCAAGTTATCAAGTTTGTGTGGCAATAAACATAAATTATCTGCGAAGTCCACATCTTATCGATCAAGAGTATTCCTGCCTTCTGACTCCCAACTCACAGTTTGACGCATAATCCAGTCCACCACAATTAGGAATATCATCGTGGGTGATAGGGGGTAGTAGTCTTGTCGTACTCCTGTATTCACTTCAAAGGCTTCGCTGAGTTGTTTGTTGTGTATCACCTGACATGTGGCATTGTCCTATAGCCGCTGAATGAAATCGATAAAGACTTCGGTTACGCCAAAATGCTGAGGCAATTTCCAAAGGCCTTTCCGAAGTCGATGAAGTCCAGGTTTTACTACCATTCTATGCTTTGTACGATGATGATGCGTAGAGTTGCAATTTGATCGGCACATAATTTGCCTTTCTTGAATCCAGCTTGTTACGGTTGGTGGAGTTCTGCATCCAGTACATCTTTTATTCTCTCCAGGATGACGCCAGTTAGTACTTTACTTGGAGTGGACAACTGCATGATTCCATTCCAGTTTTTGTAGAGGCGTAAGCCGCCCTTCTTTGGTAGCTTGACAAGGTAACCAGCCTTTCTTCCAAACCTTTTGCAATAATGGCGTCAGCTTCCACTGGTCTAGGCATTCGATATCCAAACACTAGTTTGCGGATTCAAGTCCCTACTGAGGTTTGGGCGGTTAGCCATCACACGTTAGGTATAACCCATTGCCAACTGTGTCGTACTGTAGGTGGTTGAGTTTGTTGGAACTAGGAAACAAAACTAATTTTTCTACTACTTGTTGACATTCCGTTCATCAGAGTTCCTATTAAAATTGATAGATTTTATTTCTAACTAACCTACCACGGGATCAATTGAATTACTGTAGGGCTAAATTCCCAAAACAGTCACTATTACCAACAATTCGTAAATGAGGTATTTGCACTACATCACAAATACGGGAAACAACTGTTGCGCCACAACACATTGACTTGAATGATCACGCACTGGACAAAGAAGTTCATGGTAACAATTGATATGATTGTGAACAATATATTGTGTTTGAAAAGTTCATCCAGTAAATAATACCACTTCAGCTCTCTCTCTCTCTGTCACTAACGCATTTGAATATTGCTCATAACAGTTTAGTAACTCTTCAGTTTAATGCACAGCACACTCGGTGACAGTTACATCTGTTGTATGACGCACTTAACCACCACAAAAAATTTCCAAGTGAACATAGAGAAGCGCCAATCACTATCAACAGGAGAAATTTGAAGGTCGCCTGTTTCATTTAATCTAGGCAATATCGTTACAACTACAGATACAACGGATGGAGAAGGTCAAAGGTAACCAAGATCGGATAAAGCTAAGACAGACCTTTATAAATCTGAAATCCGTATGAAAACCTGCTGCAAACTCAGCATAAGGAACAAGAATCGGATTTTGATCAATAATTTCAAGTCAGGGCTGCTTTATGGTACGAACACTTGACGTTTCACCAAAGACATTTCCAGTAGGCTGCAGACTTTCATCAATAGTTATGTTCGGTCTATGCTAAATACCAGATAGCCGGTCAGAAAAGATTAACAACAAGAGACTCTGACAAGCAGCAAAGCGACCAAGAACCAACTGCCGAAGGAAATGGAGACAAAGACATATGCTGGGATCGTTGAGTGAAATCATGCTCTAGGCCAACAATTGGAACGATGAATTGGCTGTCCAAGAGTGACAGGGAGGAAATCGTGTGAGGAGATGAAAACTTATGGCCGACTATGGAGCCAGCTGAAATGGATTACAGCAAAATAGGATGAAATAGACATGAGCTGTTCCACTCGAAAACCAAATGAATAATAAAATATTATTAAGTCAAATATCCAGATTTAGAGCACCTAAAGGGAGCTTTGGAACGGTAACACAGTAATGAAGGGTTCCTGCATTATGCAGCTTATTGGCTGAAGCATTCAACTCCCAGTCGGTGCATCCTAGTTTCCAGCCCTACTCTGCCTATTTTTTGCTACAAACAACTGAGTAGTGCCAACTGAACGTCTTCACACAACTCACGTCTTGTGACCAACTCGATCTTTCACATTCCTTCAAGAAGTGTGCTTCAGTAACGATCAAGTTAAGTAGATTCGTCATTTCAACTTACTGCAAAATTATTCTCATTCTGTCCAAACTATAGAGCTGTAGTCGGAGAATGCAATTATGCACAGTACTTTATAGCACCCTACCACCAATTAGAAACTGTATATTTCTTCTGTCAGGAGAAATTTTTAATGCTAGTATTCATTGTCACTACTACAACCAATTAAGTATGAGGCAGGAAGATCGTTGTACTTAGCTAGCTACCTACTTAAATGGACCAGGTTTCGAATTCATAACTCAAAACTGTATAAATCCAAAGAAAAGATAGTACTTATTGTGATGCTAACTAATACATTATTTCTCCAGTTCCTTTCCCAGATTGGATCATCTTATTGAATATATTCAAGCCTTCTATATACCAGTACACGAATGGGAACACTGGTTGACAAATTGTGGGACTAAGTATTCACGTGCCCAACTCACTGGACTTGCATCATGTTTATCGCGATCTGATAAACGCCAATATCAACGTCTTTTAAACACGATCAATCAAATTTATAATAATAGTAATAATAACAATAATACAACAAATCAAGCAACACATTCATCCTTCTCAAATAATAATTTACTTGCCAATACAGCCAGCTAGTAGTGTAAAACAAATTACATTCACATAAATGTTCCATAAAATGCTTTATTTTTCAAGTGTATATATATATATATTTACGTATACGTATATATCTTATGAGGTGTTTTTGTTTTTCTTATTTGCACATGCTGTAAATACATCCATTCGTTAGTCAGAGAAGAAAAAAAAAGGGAATACCGATCCTAGAAAATAAAGATATACAACATTTGATAATACAAAAAGTGTGTGGAGACACCTCCACACTAGAGAAAGAATTTTGACTGTACACAAGAAATTGAATATCTATCTATCTGTCTATCTAACTATTGAAAAAACAAAATCAACTATTAGATGATGAGGCTTGAAATTTCATCATTTCAGCACGAAATGCGGAAGGATTAGACCAAAGTTGAGCCGCTTGACCATTTAATGGGCTATCGTTGTTAGGCTCTGTAAAATAGTATAGAAAGAAACAAGTATTTTGGTATGTAGGTGTTCACGATGTAATGCACATATTTGAAAAGAAATTGAAACAATAAGTAAATGTCCCAGTACGTAATTGCAGTTACAGTTTAGAACTCTGCCTCTGCTCAGATTGTGTGTAACACACTATATTACGCGAGGTCGCCTTACACTGGAAAATGATCATTAGTTTAATTTAAAAGGTTATGAAAAATATTGAACCTCAGAGACTGACCACAGACATTACTATTATAGAATGACAGTCTTATTTGATATATACCTGACATGTATACAGTCAGCAGGGCATAGTATAGTAAAAAATTCGTAGGGGTCATAAAGACAATGGTATGCTCTGTTGTAATTCCACTAAGAAGCCATCATTACACATATAGGGTGGGAGTCTTAATATAGGCGAGAACCTATCCACCAATGTCTATGCATATGTGCAACTGATTCATTTTCCAACTACTCTGGTTATATCATGCATCCCATCTAAGCAAACAAGATCCCAATACTAACAAAAAGATAGATTAATTGGCGTCCGACCCTGTTACTTCTTATTTATTTTAAATACAAACTTGATAGGCGCTAAGAGAAATTATAAAACAACAATATATAAGAAAGACAAGTAAATAACTTGGGTTAAAATAGAATCAAACAGGCGAGCATTGTCACTAATTACATTCAAAGTAGCCAACCTTATTTCATATTACTGCCAAAAGCACAAGAAACAAGGAAACTGTAAGCTGTTTACTACTGACTTCCATTCTGAGCCGGATCTACTGAAATCTTGAGCCACTGAGTCGCATGATTTGCCGGTCACTCTAGAGAGATGTAACGTATTAACACATACTAACCCAAAAAGTTATCCTTAGTCTTAGCACCACATAATAATGAACTGGTCACCTCTTCGTCTTTTCCAGTTATTCCTAGTGTCAATAAACACTAGGAAGCGTGGGAGAGGCTGAAATGAGAGTTACAGCGCGCACGACGCTAGGGTTATTGAAGGCAATATTCCGAAATAAAATTATCTAGTGGGAAATAACCTCGATTCTGTTCAAATACGTGTCATAGGACCTTAATTACTTACGCGATGTAAGTAAACCTACGATGAAAGCAATGACTAGATACATAGTTGTAGAACGCAGAAAAGCACTGCAAAACCCGACTTTGGACAGACTATCAGGTGATTAAGATTGGTGTATGATGCTTTGGTTTTCCCAGAAAAATTAGGAATTTTATCCACCATAGTCCTACCATTCATATAAGAACTTCTTAACTATTTTTAGCCTTTTACCTGCTAGAGTTAGGGCACAGGTTCCTATAAAATTTGCACTTGAACAGCGCAGAGTACAAGGTATACAGCGGTCGTCAACCTGTGAAGTATAATTTCGGTAGTCCGTATGTTATAAAATAGTAAAACAATACAATCTAAATATTTAAGGCAGAGTTGTTCTTCAATTACGGAACCACACCCCGACACATCCTTTAGAGGTGTCTCTGGAATATCAATCATAAAAGTCGAGCAAGAACGGCGGAAATGAATAACCCCACCACTGATTGAGAAGAATGATGATAAGTGATTGAACGCTGTCACTCTACTTCAGCTTTTTATGAAGAGGGCTTTCAGAATCCTGACATACTTTTTAGGGACGCCGTTCACCATCTAAAAACACGATCCCAAAGAACACTTCTGTCCAACAGTTCAAGATAACTTTGATATTAAAGAACACACTGGCTGCTAGCCTGATATTCTTGAACACATTCCTATTGTGCTTATATCGGACTTTACGACAAGGAATGCATATTTAGCATGTCTCTAGATGGAAAAATAATACATAACATTTAAATGGAACTATACTCTGAGCTTTGCCATTTTTGAGATTAAAATTTTTCCACATCAGGGAAATGATACAGTCTCCAAGCTCTCCCTCATATCCACCTCCAATAGCTATGTTTCACATTCATAAACTAAGATGAAGTGAGTAACATGAAACATATTTTACTCTCATTTGACGATGAGGAATTTCGCTGGTGCCAAGTGAATATACTTGTGCAAAGGTTTCGTTAGTCACAAACCACACAAAACTCTTGCGATTTACCAGCTGTGTTACGGTCAACACGCTCAGTTACTTGACTTCTTAGTATTTAGGAGTACGGGAGACAAGACAATGCTGAAGTGATGATTCAGATTTCAGATGTGAAGAAAGTATCCCGAAATTTTCAAATTGAGACTGAAACACAGAAAACTCGGTATCCTGTCGGGATTCAGTCGTTTGCACAGTCCACCTTGATTATAGAAACACCTCCAAAGAGGATGATTCTTGTGATATCAAACAAAAAGAAACAGTCAAACACCTATATGACTCAGCTGGATACAAAAACACTACGGAAGCATCCTTGACAAACACCGCTTGACATAAACATAAAAGAAGAGACTACTAAAACCGTAACTACTTAGCCTTATCTAGAATACAAGTAGTTCAAATCGCAAGATTGGAATCTGAGCTTCAAATATTGTAATCTAAACCTATTTGTGAATAGAGACGGGCTTCAATGATAACTTGTACGGAAGCCCAGTAACTTATACCCACAAAACCTTCCCTCTTGCTTTGTGTGGCATCTTGAACTGGTGGACATCTGTGCAAAGTTCTACGTTGAAACCAGACCACAACAACACAAAACTGAAACAGACCTAATAGATTACTATTATGGTAACAGTCGATACAACATACGCAACCAAATAAAAAGTAATGGAAAAGTAGACAGAAATTGTGCCCAAAATTAAAGGATGCTGGAAAAAACAAAGGAGTATGGTATTATAACTAACATGAAGAGATATTATTGCAACTGCAATTGTCTGTCTAATCATACTCATCCGTGGTCAGATGGATCATATCCAGGAAACTAACACATCCTTTTAGAGCTGAACAGTGTCCTGATAATAACCTAGCGTATAAAAGTGGAATGGAACATAAAATCGTCTTCAATGATTCACCATTAAGTGTTTATATCACTGTCTCAGATGAATAACAGGTTATGAAGAAAGCACATTATAGACTTTGAATTAAGAATGATAACTTTAAAACAAGACTATAAGCGAACATTACTGTTTTCAATTAGATCTCCTTTAATCTTTACACTAACGTACACAACTTCATACATAAAAACTTAACCAATGACGATGAGTTTACGGACCGAAAATTGCACGTGGCAAATGTTTTGAACCTCAGTAGTAACGATTATAATGACAACGAAAATAATAACAATTAGGTCAACAACAAAAGTACAAGTAGTGTGTGCAGGTGGCAATAAGAATAAAGAAGTTAGTATGTTTATGTAAACAATTCAATAAATAAATTAGGTTAAGTCTTGTAAGTTACGTAATAGTAGAGGTGAAGTGGATAGATAATCAGTTCAAATACGTATCACAGAAGTACAAAAGAAAGGGTGGGAGGTTTTTAATTGGAATCTACCTGTGCCAGGAGAGAGAGACAAAGGTAGACCAAACTTCTTCTGTATGCAAAGATTAGGATTATTCTCTCGAGTTTCCATAGCTTTGGCTGTGCAAGACACGGATTCGAATTCCGTTCGAAAGGTTTGATGGAATGCAGTTTATAACCTTGAAGACACTTCTTCTAACCACTAGGTGACCGCCATCAACCAAACGAGACAAAATAGAACTTCTAATGGATTTTATTCGGCTTTTTCCGAAACATGAAGGAAGAAGCCTAATAGTACGTTTGTTGAGCTGTCCAGCTGTTCGCTCTATATAGCTTTCTCTACGGGAGCAGCCACGCTTGTAAGTGCATATGGAAGTAGCACAAGTAGGCAGCTTATCTTTCGCTTGTGGTGGGGTCTTACAAAAGTACTAATTTAACAACAGTGTCTCGTTAGGCAAGCATATGAAACGTATTAGGCTGAAACACTAACCTGCTAGTAAGCTTCGTATAGATAAAAGCAGATTTTCTACAGTTAGCAAAGGAGACCACATTTCTTTTAAAATATCTAAGCATATTACTCCACGGGTATCCACATTTGGATGGTAGCATTTAGAAACAAAGCGCACATTTGGAGGACTGTAAGGATAATTCGGTCCGAACTCAAGTGAAAGTTTGTATTGCTGGCCTTCATACACCTATAGTGAAGAGATGAAAATTAAAATGACAATACAGTTTAGAAGGGAAACAGTAGTTACTGAAACTGAAGGAAACTGCTGCTTGAAATCTTACACTAAAAAGCAAATAGATACTTACCGTTCCATCAGGTCCACGGATAGAAGCTAACCAACGGGTGAGATTTTCGCCATCTGGGAATGCTGTAACACCCTTGTCATTGGACATCTGTAATGATTAAGTGAAGGTAAACATAATTCAGCCATCAAGTGTATTTCAGGAATCATTACAAATCTTAATCACTTGAAAAATGTTGTAACCCCACGTGATACTTGTGTGAGCACATTCTGCGGTAAATGAGCATTTCGCTTAAGATTATGGCTAACCCGAACCAATTAGATGAACTCAACTCTCAATGTAGAACTTAACTCAGAAACGCAGTAATTCAAGCCGCCAAAAACTCCATGTATGTAAAGAGGAAAATTCAAAAGGTCTATAACAAAGGGAAACGCACGCACGAAAGAGTTTTCATGTAGGACTCTAGTACGACCCGTACTTTCTTGGTACTGTATCAATAGTGTTCCTGCAGACAACTGCATTTACTCTCTTTTGTCTAGTTCTGACTGAAAACAGACAAGAAGGTTCCTCACAACTTTATCTGTCCAAGGACTAATTAACCTTTACTAACAAACGGGTTCAGATCATTAAGCACTTTACCAGTTCTTTTATTGCCTGTTTATCGCAATTTCTATGACGGGGGGGACTCAGTAACATTTGCAAATAAGCAAAATAGATTTATTCACCTACCAAATAAGTACACTAATCATACAACTGCTTACTTGGTGCACACTATGGTAATGATACAGGTAAGCAAGGACCAATGAACTCCTAGTACCGAAACACGCTACAGAGACCATAATTACTCTCTAACAACAACTCATAGTAATGTGATTTGCATCTTTCGTTTGAGGTCTTCAAGAAATAAATGACGTACACAGCAAACACGAGGGGCAAAACCACTACGCTTTTACGTTTACTGTGCGAACTCTTCAGTGTGAGTACTTTAATCTCACTATCATCATTTTCCGATAGACCTAAATGACGACACTAAGCGAAAAAGAAGCGGGGTCACAGGATATATCGAGAGAGAGACAGAGAGAGGACAGTATCATCCTGGTAATTCTTAGAAATGACCGAAAGATTGATCATTGTCATTAAAAGATTCGTCCCTCGGGAAGAACAGGGACTTGCGCAGTAAATTGAATCACACTATATGAGATCTAATAAAGCTCCCTGACTGTTAGATATGAATATGTATGTAGTCGTCTAAACTGCTTTGAACAAATGACATAGTACTGCGTGATGTTACATCGAGCTAAAACAACTAATTTAATAACTCAACCATCAGTGTGCGATTCAACGGAAGCAAGTGGTAGATAAATGTAGGCTTTGGTCAAAAGTGTGGATTTCTTTTTGCAACGAACGAAAAGAACACACAATAATATTCACGAGGGACTTAGCTGTGTTTTTCACTGTACTGTATAACCTGTGTCTTGAGTAGCTGTTTTAACATTATGATTAGTCGCACAGCTTGATGAAAATACGATAACTGACACACCACAAATTGTCACGTCATATAAACTTACCAACAACTCCATCAATTCCTTCTGCAACCTAAATTTACGATAAATTATTAGTAACATAAAGACGTAACAACCTCTTGCTCACACTGTCTCCGTTCATTTTTCAAATGATCCTGAGGCGGAAAACCTCAAGGTTAACGGTAGTCATAGTTGTTAACCTGAAATTGTACTAGTTTAAAGATTGTAAACATACCACTCCTTCATATATGCTTCATTAGTTTTTAGTGTGTGACTTAAAATTCAGTATAAAATATTCACAAGTAAGAAGTTGAAAGGGAAAAGCTCTGTCAATTTACGCTGACTAAGAAAATGAATGCATCATTCCTTCGGTTTCCCTTTAATCCTGTTGTAAAATGTGCACAAAAAGCATTAACATCAGCGATTTTTCATAGCTATGGCACTGATACATTGATTCCATTCACAATTCCTTGATTTCCTAATAAACTGTAACAGCTGAGAAACGTCTATATATAATCACGTGACTGTAAGTTATAAGTTTGAGCTTTTATGCCAAAAAGTGGTATCTTTTCGCGAAACTCGTAGTCCTGTCTTTAGCTTCGTAAATACAAGTGTCCAATATTATCAGCTACCAAAATTCTAAAAAATGAAAATCTTAGTGCATATTGTGGATATCGCAAATATGATTCCGCGTAGATTGTTTCAAAGGTTCACAGTGGCGTTCTCTGTCATTGGAACACCTCGCTTATTCCTTGCTTGAACCAAATTCTTGTTCTACCATTTACACTTTCTCCAGAATGCAAAAATTTGTCCACAATCCTAACACGAGAAATTACACGTGTTTGTTCCGGCATCACGTTCTTATCCCTGGTAGCAGCTCACCTGTCTTAGTAAAAGCTGATGGTCTATTTTACAAATAGGCACACTAATATATGTATATCATACATTCATAAATAGAAATACTTTTCCTGGCTTTAGTAAAAGGCAACGATAAGATCCAGGAACCCCCAACAGACAAACCCCATCAACACGTACATCATTTGGTTCTTAGGATAATGTCACTGAAACTCCTGTCAGGTGTACCTAGCCTTCGTGGTGGCCGGAAAATATCAAATTATACGCTCACCATAAAATAGTAATTATAAGGAATTCACAGAAAATCATGGTTGTTACATGAGACTGGATAAGGACACGACCTGGTTCCGCGCGCAATACGGACGAAGCTTCTTCCTTCTCCAACTTCTTGCTTTTCACATCTGCCAAACAACTCTGCCTCGTACCTAATGAACAAATCCACATTAGGATAATTTGCTCTAATCTAATTTTCTCAACGCAAATGCCTTCCTACAGTTGGCATCGCCTACGTGCAGTTGAGGATCTGTATACTAAAGAAAAGTACAATCTCATTCCCACAATTTGGAGGTCTGTATTCGAATATTTTAGGACTATTTTAACTGATTAAAAATGCTCATTAGAATTTTCAAAAGAAAGGATACTGAACAAAGAGTACTCTTTTCGATAAATTTGTCATCAGGCTCTACAATTATATATATATTATAATCAATGAATGAATTAGTGTTATGAACAACATTAATGTTTAAATAACATCGAATCAATAATACTGATAGATTACAGCTGAATAGCATCAACATAAAATAAGCTGAATGTCAGAAGAAATAGGAAAGTTAATGAGTTTATAGTTTCTACTGAGGGCTAGGGCAATAGTAGGGGCTGGACTTGTTTCTTTTGAACACAGAGCACTGGTGGTTTGAGGCGAACTGCAATAGCCTCTGCTGTTTGGAGCATACGGTGCTTCGACGATTTCAGTAGTTTGTTAGGCACCCGGTATATTATAGAGAAGGATTCTTCAACGCTGGCTTTGTGGCCGGTTTGCACCAGATGGTCCAATATCAAGCTGTTAATAGTTTTAACTACACCTTTACTTAGCCATAGTGGGATATGTTCTCGAGCACGAAAAATCAAGTTCCCACAGCAACGGCCAATATAACTCGCTCCAAAAGAGCAGTTGAATTGGTAGATACAATTTGAAGTGGCTAGCTAGTCTAGGTACTTCATCTTTCAGTCGAGGAAGCACCATCGGTCGTGTAAAGAATAATACGTGTATTTCGCCAGCATTATAAGTTCTTTGAACTGATTTTCTTAATTTCTTCGTAATTATCTCGCTTGGCATATCGCCCATGAATTGTTGTCGTATATATAGAGGCTTTTTGTTTGCAGGCAGTGAGTAGTCCTTTTCCGCTTTCTTTGTCATGTGTTCCTTGATAAATTTGTCGGGATAGCTATTTTCGATCAAAGTATCATATACAATGCTTAATTCATCGTCAATTACTTCCTCTGAGCATATAACTCTTCTAACTCTGTGGCTGAGGGTCTTCGCTAAATTTCTTTTTTACTTGATAGGAACGAAGCTGTGAAAATGTGTATATTGTCCTGTCCAAGTCCTTTTTCTATGCAAATTTCTTTTTATGCTACCATCTGGTTTTCTTGTAAGTAAGACATCCAGGAAGGCAATTCTGTCTTGGGATTCCTCTTCGCATGTGAATTTCACAGCTGAATGTGCTTCATTGAATTCAGTAATTATTGTACTCCTATCAGAACCATTATCACAAAGAATGAAGGTATCATCCATATATCGGCGATAAAATGAGAGCTCACTGATAAGGTTGTTCAGAGGTTCATTTTCTAGCTTACTTGGAAAGAAATCAGCCAGAATGGGACCCAATGGGGAGCCCATTGCCACCCCGTCCACTTGCCTGTAAAGTGTGCCGTCAAATTTGAAGTTTACATTCATGGTACGTCTTAATATCAATTCTTTTGGGATTTCAATATGAATTCCAATGTTTATCAACTGCTTGTCCACTTGTTCACATATATAATTAACTGTTTCTATTAGAGGTACATTTGTGAATAACGATGTTATGTCCAGAGATATCATGGTTTTGTCCTTGATATTAATATCTTTTATTTTATCTTCGAATTCAAATACATCTGACGCTATATTTCACTAACTTCTCATGCAACGATTTGGGAATATACACTAACCATCTAGCTAGAGCATGGTGAGGCGAATTTTGCATATCAAGTATTAGTCTTAACGGCACCCCTGGTTTATGCACTTTAGGTAGACCATAAAATCTTGGTGTATACGTGCCCGTTGGTCTGATTTCTTCATATAAACTTTGAGAAATTATCTGCTCCTCCCTTACTTTCTTCAAACGTCTCTTTGGTTATTGACCCTATTTCAACTGTTCAAATAACTGCATTTTGTGTGTATATTAACTTACGTAGGCTGAATAATCTTCTATAAACATACATGTTAGTATTTGTTCTGTCCTTTTTATTTCGCGCACAAACGTACTTAGCCGTTTGGTTCACTACACCTTTCTCCGGAGCATGTGAGCATTCCAATTACTTCGACTCTTGATGGTTCCAGTATGTTGTTTAGATACTTCGTATTATTTTTTCGGTCTGCTGGTGGGTGTTCCTGCTGTATACAAAGTCAGGTAAACCACATCTCAGTTTAATTTCTTTTTCGGGTAGTCAGCTAATTTCGCCAATGATGTGTCGGGTGCCATATCACTAAAAACTTGGTTAAAAATACTTCCACATATAGTGATTGCAAGCTTCACCATCTATTCAGATGATTACTCAGAGTCTCTAATAGCTACCATAATCGCCTAAGATACACTTGTCCTGCATTTTTGTTCTTATCTGGACAGTCTTAATTATGAATGTCCGACATCACAGTCCGTGTACACATTACTATGCCTGTTATTATGCTTTCGGATAGAATAGCTTGTGTGTGATTTCCACCACTACTAACCTTCAACATTCTTCAACAAAGTATCGTGCGTGATCAGTGCGTTTATCAACACTTAAACTAACCTGGTGGTGTTAACCACAAAAGAAGAATAATTCAAGACGTTAACTTACCGTCCGAATGGACGCCTTGAATAAAATACTTCTATTTTGATTTCGATAAAACGACAGGCTTTAACTTATTGTCGCTCTCAGTTCAGTAGGATCCTCAGATGAGGCTAGGGTAGTCTACAAAGATCTACCAGAAAGCAGATGTTGGACTCGCAGCAGATCCATCTTCAGACATCTGCAAGCTTGGGCTGTCCAACGACAGTAGTTTTGGGGCGACATGGAGGGGACCAACTTCACTCAGTACATAACGGCCAAGTGGCACTAGAGGAGAGAGTGAAGTTGCTTCTCACTATTCAATTATCCCTTATTCTACACTGGGGAAAGAAGATTTCTGCTTAACATCAGCCTTTAGAAATATCAGTTTCTCAATAAGTGCTGTTCTCACTTCTAGAAAAGAGGTGAAATTAAACACAGGTATCATCTATAAGTTCACTGATTGGTAGAAGTGAAGTTATTTTCTTTTGCCATGGTTTGAATGCTGTCAGAATATTAGCCTGACAAAATGGATCCAAAAAATATGAGTGAATGACCCAGATTATTGATCACGATAGACACTATGTCAACCCCCAATCAATATAACCATATCTTGTCTGCCTTGACTGTCATTTGACTACTCGCTGTCTTATTGTCAACTCCCGCCATCAGAAGTTGGCGTTGTATGGCTGTTGTATTCTACCCTTTCTATGTATGCAAGTGTGACGCTGATCATTTTATTCTACACCATAATACTATTCGGTATGTTTGTGTCTCTTTAAATGGCAGTTTTCATTGTATTATCGTTTTCGTGTAACTGTACCATTTTTGTATTTCAGAAACAGATAACGTCTATATTAAGTCACCTTTTGTTTTATTTGTGGTAAAGCCTAGTCTCTGTGCTGTCGGTATCGGTGGTCAGAACTAAGATCCACAGGCAAATTTAATCATACACATAAAACGCACTTGACGTCACAAAAGAATCCTTTTCAATGTCGTTTTGCAGCATCTAGCAGGCATTCAGATACCTCTTTAAAAATGAGGACTAATTCCATGGCATGGGATGACCTTCGTTGGCACAGTGCTATATATGTATTGATTCAATGATCGTACATAGGATTTCCAATATCGAACATAGTCACTACGAGCTGCTGTAAACAAATTTGATTTCTTTGTGCTCGCTTCCTGATTGTGAGGTAAAGTCTCCTGCTTTTTGGTAAACTTCTTCGTAGTTCGTCCTACCACTCGACCGTCGTAGCTTTGGTTGGCTCCAAAAGAAGTGATGTTGGGATTAAATGTAAGTTGTTTGTTAAGACTTTGTTGCTACTGTGAATGGAGTTGATAATTCCACCAGATGGTCGTCCGGTATCGTCGATAACTGATAAAATATATAATTAGTGTTGGTTATTTGGACTAAGAGATGGAAAAAGAAATAAAGAAAATGTAAAAACAGATAGCTGATTAAATTTGTAGTTGATATATATTCTTGTACAAATATATATACGTATGTATCAATAATAATAACGCGTAAGTGTGGTAGTTGGAGTATTCAGCAGAGTAATACAGGAGAGAATGTAAAGAAGTTAAACGATGAATTTAGATGTCTACCCATTATAAGTGCATAAGAATTTCAGGGTACAGGCCATTTAGACGCAGCCCTTGTGTCGCTTGATTGTCCAGCCTTCGTGTAAAGCTGTCCACAGATGGTGTCGTAGATATGTCTGTCGGTAAGGAGTTTCAGTGACGGCGAACCCGCAATGAAAAGAATTGGGGGCGCACTCTAATCTTTGCCATCTGGTGACCTACCCTTCTGGGATTTGTACGAGGAAGCCCTTGCCTACTCAATTGTAGAAAACCTCTTTTTGGGTGATTCCAGTCATTTGTTGTCTTAAAGGCAGTAATCAGGTCTCCCTAGGCGTGTGAAGGGACCTAAGTTTTTTCGCCGTCCATCATGCGGTTTGTTTCGGAGACCCATCAATCCTTTTGTCGCCTCTCTGTGGACTCTTTCTAAAAGGTCCACGTCTCTTCTAAGCAGCGGGGCGCAATGATATTGTGCACTTCAAGGTGTAGTCTCTCTTAGAAAAAGCGCAGGAGTAAGAGCACCTCACTTTCTGTGTTAAGTGTGTGACCGCATATGCGCTCGCTTCACCCCCCGTGTAACTCACACTTGTGTCCATTTTTGGCCAAGTTAAACTTTAGACACCAGTAACTACCAATCAGCGAACGACGCCGAATTATCCAATGAGATTCACGAACGTAGTTCAATGTTGTATGGCGCTTGGTTCATTTCACTGAGTGCCCTTACAAGGTTACGCTTGCAATTCGAGGAGGATAGTGTCTTTCAGTATTTCCTGGACTTAGGCTTGCTTCTAAAGGAGGGAAGTTGTTAGTGTGGTGGTGTAATGACTCTAAAAAGCTATACTAGGTCAACTGATGGTTTTGTACATCGTTGTGGAATCTGCTGGAAGCGAGTTAGTATTAGAGAGGGCAATATTTCTTAGGAACTTTTTTTGCTAGGTCGCATCTCTCCCTAACCCAGATTTGGTACATTTGCAATTACTGGGTACTGAAACAGCAGCACTGTAGAGACTCACCTCATGGAGAATGGACAGAATTACTTCGTTGTTAGGCGGGGACGACTTAGTAGTCCATGTGGATGGGACAGTGTTCGTGAAGAAGAAATACAACCGCGGTCGTCAGAGAGCGAACAATATTTGGGTGATAGGTTAATACGACACGTCCCTCCGAAAAGGATTTGTTGGAAGAATAGCATACAGGAAGGTGACTACTCTGGTACCTATTATAAAGCGACTTGTGAAACTGGGATCAGCTGTACATACCGACGAGTGGAAAGGCTATGATTCATTGTGATCCCTGGGATACATTCATCAGTTACAAGGCCTCATACAAATTTCACTGAAGGATTTTGGGGTCGACTGAAAAATAGAATAAGGGCTATAAATGGATCTCAAAAGGACCTCATTTATAGTCATTTAGATGAATATATGTAGAGAATGTGGTGTGACTTCTCTGTTGACAGTTCCATGCTGAATTGGGAAATGTTTCTCTCCCATGTTAGGGAGAGATACCCATTGCAGCCTTTTTATCATTTTCTTATGCATTTTTCTATAAATATACGTTTCCGCTTATCATAAACGCCTCTTTCATGTGATTGGTCCGTTCTAGGTCGTTTGCTGATTGGTTGTTACTGGTGTCTAAAGTTTAACTTTGCCCCACTTTTTCCGTTTCAACAAGACCTAGGTCACGCTCCGATGCTGTGCAGGATGAGCTTTCGTTACGCAGGGTGTAACTTGCATCCTGCAACTGAGAGGTGGTTAATTTCAGTACTCTGCACTTTTTCATGTCGAAGGTCATACCGCTGGCCACCACTCAGTCTCGCAGAAGCTTTATACCTGCCTGCAGCCTGTCTGAGTCCTCCGGACACTTTGCTGCTGTCCATATGTTTACGTTGTCAGCGTAAAGAAGAGTCGAGCAACCTAGACGGCATGGTAAGTCATGAATAAAAATCAGAAACAACATTGGCCTCGAGATAGAACCCTACGACACTGCTGACGACGAGCTGTGACAGGAACATCGGACTTGATTCGCCTTAGTGCAGAATTTTCCTTCATCTAGGTAGTCCCTTAACCATGACATTAGCGTCTCACCCATACCTGTCTGATTTACTTTTTGTAGGAGAAGGTCATGGTGAACTGTGTCGAATACCTTCTCAAAGTCTAGGGAGACTACACGAACTGGAATATCCATATCCCAGCATGATGTCCAATCATCCCAATGTGGTAGTAGGATTTTTACACAGGATCTGCTCTCCGTGAACCCATGTTGTGCTTCATGGAGTGTATTAGTCTTTTCGAGGTGCTCCCTGATGTGGTCGTCAATGATACTTTCCAGTACCTTTGATGCCACAGGGAGTAGTGCTACTGGTCTATAACTAAACGCGTTTTTCCTGTCCCCACCCTTGAAAATCGAAGAAGGGATGGCTCGTTTCCACTCCTCTGGCAATTTCTCTGAATCCATCGAGTATTGGGACAAATAGCACAAGGGGCCTACAGAGAACTTCGGTGCACCGTTTCAGAACAGATGGCCTGATGCCGCCACAACTTGGGGACTTTCCAGATCTGAGTCACTGTAGCTTCCCTAGCACTATTGCCAGGTGCATTTGGGGAGTAGTCACTAGGTTTTCCTCCGGTGAATTAGGAGTGCCGCATTTGGTCCACATTACTACTACACACATTGCTGTTTGGCTGTTTGTCCAAAAGCTAAAGTGAATGTTTCAGCCGTCTCCAGACTAGTTAGGTATTGACCGTTTGAACCTGCTAAGGTGTAGGAACCTGGTTGGTTGATTTTCTCTCTGACATGAATCGGTACAGGCTTTTGGGGTTCACCAGGAGATTTTGACAGGGTTAGTCTAAAATGACCTCCTTTCACTTCTGACTCTTGCATTTCAATGGTTACTGAGTTCCAGGTGTGCATCGCGGTCGGTCTGGCTTTTGGATGTTCGCCACGTAGACCAGGCCTTTCGCTTTACTTGCAGAATACGTTGCGTATCTCTCCTCAGACATGAAGACTTTTTCTTCTGTCGTGCCTAGAGGGACGGTATCCTAGATTGCTGTGTGAATAATCTCTTCCACCACTTCACACTCTTTATTCACAGATAACTCATCCTCTGCTAAGAATCATTCTGCATCGGACAAAAGCCTTCGTATTCCAGCATAGTCCACCCTGTTATTGTGCAGATATTGTTGCGCAACGTCCCACTGTAAGCGCTCATGGAGAACAAAATCGAATCCTATGACTGCATAGTCACTGCTTCCTAGGATGGTCATGATCTATACATTTTCAACGAGCAGTTGGTCGCGATGCGATGACTTTACACTGGGGCCCCAACTAGTGTCGTCTCCAACATTCTCAGTCAGTCCTGCATTTCTAATGGTTCGTAGTAGATTTCGACCAAATTTTCCTGAACATATTGCGAGCCAAGGTTCAGGGATCGGGCACTGAAATCTCCAGCCGTGACGATTTGGTCATATCCCGAGTCCCATATCTGTGATAATAATACGTACTTATTCCTGTTTATACAGGAACCTATCAATTGTACAGGCATGGATAAGTTAGTATCTAAATTACACATATTTCGATGTATGGTGAATTTACAGTTTGTTTGTTCTTTCTGACATTAGAGTCAGTCGGAACAGTCTGCTAAATAGTCTGTCTGTGTAACACATAAATAGATATAGAAATATTGTCTTCGCATTAACAAAAACCCAGACATCAGATGAATGTAATACAAATATCTGGGAAAAATAAAGCTTGAAGTCAATTCTCCTATATAACTCTTCCAATGGTATAATTCATTTACATGAGAACGGTTCCAATCTGTTAGGACTGACGACACGTTTTCTAGTAGCATCCTACATCAAGTGGCCTAATTCAAGGTAGTGTATTGGGTCCTCTCTTCTTTCTTACATACTTAAATGACGTCTGTAATGTTATAAAGCATGACAGACATCCCTTATATGCTGGCGAATTTAAGGTGGTCTACCACTGTACCACCCGAAAAGTGACAAATCTGTTTCTTAAAATTCAATCGGATATTGATAATAATGAGACTTGGTGGAAGACGTGGATGATGCACATCAACATGGAGGAGTGTGGTCTGTTGTACTCAGCTTGCCTTTGCATCGCACCACACGTAACTATATACGGAAAGCCAATCACAATCTTTCCTTCCGTACTTGACCTCGGGCTCCATTACTCTGCTGACTTCAAATTCTCTCTCTATGTTACCAACCAAGTTTCTAAAGCCAGAACATTACCTGGATTTATATTTCATAGCTTTCAAGCCCAAGAATCGGAAATGCTACTGTGTAAAATGCGCACACGACCCCTCCTTGAGTGCCGTCCGTTTATCCTAGATAGCACCTTTGTTAAGGAAAAACTTAAGATTGAAATTGTCCGAATTAGATTTACAAGTAGAATTTCAGGAGGAAGTCTGAAAGTTCCCTACAGCTGTCGTCACACAACTATTAAGATCGAACATATTTGGTTCAGGCGCCAACGACTTAATATCATTCTCCTTTTTAAAATTCTCAAAAGAATAGTGTGCTTTCCCAATAATAACCTTTACTTTACTTCTTCAACGTGTGAATTACGCAGCAATGGGTCCTCTCTAAACCATATTCTTTTTCGAACAAAGTCTCCTAACTTCTTTACAGTTAAATACAGTCAAATATGGAACTTCTTGCTAAGTGAAATCAAAACCGGGAAGCCGATAAAACGATTCACCTATCTACTGAATAATTACTTCTCCAAAAACAATCTTGACATAGTTTACCATATGATGAAAATTCGAGATATTGTTTATCACCTAAACAGCTCTGTTCACTCAACGCGTTAACAGAAACCGTCACAATTGTCATACTTATTTATTATAATCAACGTTACACTAATGCTGTTCTCACTTCCATTTTTAGTCGATTCAATTATTTGTTTAACGAGCCTCATCTCAAAATCCACAATCTTTTCATGCAATCCTGGATTGGAATACGTAACCTAACATACTCACCACGAAAGCTGCACCAAATCTACATGAACTACCCTCTCTGCAAACACATCTCCATCGCCTGAAAAACTCCGCTAGCCTCATTTGTCATACCTTTGCAGTCATTCAACTCCATTTAATCCCGGCTGCTGACTGTTAAGTTGATCAAATATTATAGCAAATATCCCTGGCAACTCTGTATTATGAGCATTCCAGTGTGGTAAGAATTCTACCTCAAGGTTGAATGGTAAAAACTTGGATATGGCCGGGATTAAAATCTCCTTTGGTGACTAACTAATGCCATGGGTAAATACCATCTACGTCTACGCAAATTCCAGCCCCACCGGAGATAGTCTACATAATCAGCTTAACTACTCTGTGACTCTTAAATATTAACAGATTTTGTTTTGTTGTTCTGTTGCCATAATCTTGTGTAGTCGAATTCTTATGATTCATTGGTTATAATTAACTAAAGTCTCTTTCTACGCATATATATGTATAATGATGTACCTTCATGTAGTGTTTTTCATACCTTTTCATTTTGCCCCTTCGTTTTCATATGTTTATATCTAAAATCTAGAAGGTAGACTGCAAACTTCTGATTTCTTTACGCCTTTATTGTACTCATATGTTCTTTAAATGCCGTTAGAGACGGTAAATACAAAGTGGCCGACTGAAAGTAATCGTTCATACCATGAGTTTCGTTGACTAAGCCAGTGAATGCAAAAGCAGTCTGTGACACATAGCAGTATTTTGCCGGGGCCAAGCACACTAAAAGGTTGGAGGGTGGTGGCTGCTATTCATCGGATATGATGGTGGGGACTTATCTGTGGGAAACGGCTCTATTGCTAAGACTCCTGAGTTTGATGATATGCGATGAGGGTGTGTCATCTATGGCTGCTAGTGCTTAATATAGTGAGTTCTGAGTGGTCATAGAGCTTCAACAAAAAGTTGTGAAGTTGTGGTAGCAGTGATTTTATCTTTACGGAATAGGGTTGCTAACCTCATATCAAAGCTTCCTTGATAACGTCCTCTACTACCGGCTCAGCAAGGTTTAGGAGTGCAGCAGCCTGAGTTCCAGCCCTGGATCGTGTGCATAGTTGGTGAGCGTTCTACGGCTATACCACTGATATACTGATGCTTAATTTGCTGGATCTAGATGCATTGTTCGCTCACCGGTGACACGCACGCGTTTACGACATAAATTCATTCTCAAAGTTGTATATTTGATTCCTAGTCTCTGTCGTGCTCACGAATACTTTGTCTGGGATGGCAGAAGTCTTCCGCTTAACTCTGTCTTTTGTTCACTTCTTGTTTTTCACATATTCGCAATTTTTTGGCGTTTCCTAGCTCGCGTATATTCACTTAAAATAAATTTTCCTGTGACCAGTGGTCTTCCTTTTCTAATGGTAGCTGGTTAAACTTTTGTTGACATGAACAGAAGAACAGATGGTGACGTAGTTTGGCGGCTGTAAGCCATGAGCATCTTGCTTGAAGTGGGTGTTATGCTCCTGCAGTTATAATATTGTGGTTGTAGTTTTTTTCTCATTGTAGTCTGTGATATCTAGAGATCAGAAGCCCGCTGTCTTCGGTAGATTTATTTTTCCTTGTAATCAATTTCGAATGGTCAGTCGATTGAGGTGCTGTGGTAGTAGGTTAGATAACTCGAACCGCGTTCCTGATGGTTTGGACATGTTTACTTTCTTTGTTGGCGAGATAATCTTTTTGTCAAAAGAGCTCTCGGGATATCGACTCTCACTTAGTAGTTCTAAAATAACAGTAACCTGCTTTTCAAAGTAGGTGTGTAAGGAGGTTTAATTGTGAAAAAACTGTTTTAAAGTGGCTATGAATTTTTAGTTGATGAATGATAGGACTAAGCTGCGAACTCTGATTACGTC
The DNA here is from genome assembly GCA_944472155.2 of Trichobilharzia szidati. Lineage (NCBI taxonomy): Eukaryota > Metazoa > Platyhelminthes > Trematoda > Strigeidida > Schistosomatidae > Trichobilharzia > Trichobilharzia szidati. The sequence continues at coordinate 38,916,887 of OX235276.1, read as the reverse complement.
TAGATATTTTAAGCACTGCAGCTGGTTAAATAGTAGTTCTTGCGTACTTTAATGGGTAGGCGTAAAACCAATTAACTGCATGATGTTAGATTAGGATTACTCCGTATCCACTCGAACCATTCACATGAGATGTTTTCAGCTTCTACTGGTTGTCATAAGATGAAATTATCGGCATATGACCTGCGGAGGCAATTAATAGCTGAATATGTCTTCCGTAAAGTACAAGCGTTTGTTTTGATAAGCTCTGCTCATATTTCTGATGCTTACATGTAGCGTGTACTTAAGACCAGTATGCAGTGTGATGAGATCTGTGAGACGTAATATATTCGTGATTAGAGCAAGAAAAACGCTTCGAGCAGGACAAAGTGGAGTCATTTAGCTTCGTTGGTTCTGATTAATTGCATACATCCATAAGGAGCCTCATATCAGTAAGGCAAATATTCGAATGCTGCGGTTATTTGTCATAAAAGTGATAGATACTTTTTGAAATCACGTGATTCATCGGTACATCAGGGAGAAGCAAAAAATGTTGTTTAGCTCACTGCCAAGTGAGCAGTCCATATTTGTTGTTGCCACATAAGCAGATTAATAAAGGAACTTTTAACTCCAAGTTATTATATTTGCTTGTATGACATGCAGCAACAGACCTTTGGCGTCTAGCGGTGTGCATATGCGCATCTGGCTATATAAGGTGGCTCTGGAATATCGACAGCATAGCGTTATCATTGGACTTGCTAAATACCACTTAGTGTGCAAAATGTAGTGTTGCGTAAAAACAGATACAAAATCGTATCAACTTATTTTAACCCGCATTAATCCAACTTCCCACACTACAATAAGCCGTACTAAAGCTACGCGTTGAAGAAGTCCTGGAGAAACAGAAATTAAGAGTGTATCAGTTACTTCATTAACTTACAGAAGACTATTTCGACGGAGATTATAGGTATTAGTTTCAACAAGCAAAGCTTACCCTCATATACCTAAAACAATGAATGATGAAAGATATCGAAATATAACTTTTGTCCTCATGGAGGCTGTCACCATTTGTAGGTGATTTCCATGTTCCGATAGTATTTACTCGCCAGATAATGCTCAGCATTACATGAAAGTAGAGTGTATGGATGTCGTGAAATATGTGAATTGCTTACAAAATTATGTTATGCCAAAAGAACAGCTTGTATGCCACACATTGTTGATATCTGCAAACCGGTTCCTCATGTACAAAACACTGAGAATAAACGTTAATATAATTATTATTATTATCATCCATCATCTTTTGAAACATAATAATGCTTAAATTTATCCGTCTGTGCTGATGCGTTGAGAAAATTTAGAATATGTAGGAAGTTACTGAAGTCTGAAGTATCTGTATAATCGTCCACTGTCGAATATACTACCGTTACATTTTTTGCATCTGAAGGTCCCCAACTACTCTGCATTCACATTTAAGACGCGGCTGTCTTGTTTGGGAATTCCGAAAGTAAGGCGGCGAAATGCATCTCACTAGAAGCCAGTTATCGTGGCCAACTTCGTTTACTTTCGGTTAACAAACCCAGAAAATCGACAACCTGCAGTTTCATCAACATTCACGAATAATTACTGACTGTCTTGATTTCAGTCAAGTAGTTGATTTAAAGGTGTTCGATTAAATACCCACTGTCATGTTGTGGTACATTGATTGCGTACGCTCACTGACTGCTAAGAGCATATATTGGTCTGTCAGTCTTATTCCTCAGGTATACTTTGAATTCAAAACTACCAGGTGTGGTCGTTGCTAACATAGCTAACTGCTTCCAGTGTGTATCAAATTAGTACAGACAAGTTGGACGACGATCAGTAGATACAGTAAAAATTACTGTTGTGTTATGCACATCCCAACAATCATTCAATAAACTTATCATCATGTTAAGTTTATTTCCTAACCACAGTCTTCCGTGAATACATTTCCAAAGACTTGTTAACATGATATGCAAATATTTACTTTTTAGTGTCAGTGCAGCATATTTTATAAAATCTGAAGATTTAAGACCCTTTATAATGTATATTCCTACTTCTTCCTAAATTAAAATGAGAAAGCACGACACAAATTAGTTTTGTTTTACTACTTCACATTTTGCAATCTATATCCTTGCACTTATTCATCTGTTCAATGATTTATCGTGTTAAGTGCTTGGTGTTTTTGGCTATAATACTCTTATACAATGTCCCAACTGTCTTCCTATCATGCAGTCATTACTACGCAATCGAGACAAATCTTCCTGAGGGTGAACTTATATCATTCGTTGATTATTTCGGAGGTGCAGTAACCGGAAAGGTTCGTAATCTATATTTCTGGTAGTTTTCACTTATTCAGAAAACGCTAACTTTGAACCTGTTTGTATGATTGAATAAAACTAAATAAAGAGTAAATAATTTTCTCTGGTGAGACATTTATAAATAGCTGAAGAAAACATCGTGCTTACACCTGTCAACTTAGTAGAACTGTTCCAGCTGGTGTGTGAGGAATCCTGATCCGAGTTTTGGTTCTGCACACTATCTGCAAAATTGCAGTAGGAGGACCCAAACAGTGTGCAAAAGTGCTAGTTACAAATTCTCACTGCTTGAAAGGCTTTTGGAGTTTAACTCCGGTTTCCAAATTTAATTTATAATTCTTTACGACAACTTTCTTAAGATTTGTTTGTTGAAACCAATATTTGGTGTCGCCTTGTTATATAAAGTCAGTCACAAATAACAACTTATCTGATACACCTAAGTGTAAGTTTCTAAAAGCTACCCTTTGATTTATAGACATATTTGGCAAAACAGTTATTTAAGGATATGACTCTTAGGATATGTTATAAGTGATTTCGATTAATAGAAAGTACTGTCCTAAATGTTATCTTTGTAGTTTCGTTTTCCGTCAAAGTTAGGCTAAACTTATATTAAGCATCCTAGACTATTTTTTGGGAAATTCTTGATTTTTTTCACAGGATTTGCCAAGAAATAGGGATGTTTAATTTGTTGGGATTTATATTCAAATGAAATCGAGTTTAGAGTTTTCCCACCGTTTCCTCCAGTCATTAGTGTTTAACCCATGAGTTGCACAAAAAAATAAGTCATTATTAATGTAACCTATTTCATCATTTTTGAGAATATAGTTACATGTAAACGTATGTTGCGACAGAATGAAACATGATGATTTGTGATTCATTATACTTTGGCATATTTACCGGTTTCAGCTTGTCTAACCGCCTAAGATCGACATATTGTGTTCACACACGCTAAAACCATGAATTTGTTTACCACCTAATTATATCTCCAGTCTCTTTATGACCCTGGAATCCGTTAGGATCCAAACCTTGTGGATAAAATGGCGTTTTAAACAGTCAAGCATTTCGACTCTAAGAACATATATTTTGTCACCAGTGTCGCACTGTGAAACTTTTCTGGTAAAGACAGCTGCAAGTATTTAGAAGGAAAATTTACTCTAACAGCTATAAGGATTTCAAAATTTGCACTAGTAAGTAGGTAAAAATGGATGCATCAGAAGACCCAAATGTAGACAATAAAGAGGAATATAGTTGCTTACATAGTGAAATTTATCCAAAGAATAGTAAAATACCAATAATTTGCAGTTTTGTATGATGAAAACTTGTTGGTGATATATTTAACATATCCATAAATAGTTGTTTTCGCCAGTTGTAAAGTTACATGACTTTTAAGTGACAGTGTTAAGGGTAGAGAAAATATGTGACAGAATAAATTGCGAATTGATGTAGGCATGCAAGTTGTTTAAGTTCCAGTGAATCATCGTAAAAGAAGAAAATATGAACTCAGGTTTAGAAAAAAAGTTTGCAAAACATAAATAAGATTCCCTTACATACAATTTCACTTCATTCGGTTCTGCTTCTTGGCTACAACCATATAAGTGCTTCTAAAAGAGTACCGCATTGTATCTTCTGGTATGTAATAGTTTTCTTCCCTTGAAATTTCACAATACAAGTTTTATAAATGGATAGCTATTACTGATTGTCGTTTCATAATGGTTAGATATACTTTGGTAAGAATTTGGTACCGTCCAAAAAGAATACATACTTCATTGAGCCTGTTATATGGACAGATTCATTTATGACAAGTTTGACTTCAATGCTACCCCTGATAACTACTACTTAACCACTTGTACAGAAATGAAGGTAATTTTATTTCACTTACATGAGTTAGACGAAACAGTAGCAAAAAGTATTTGACATTATAAGTGATTCTCCATGAAAGAATTTATTAGAAACTGTAATAGAATAGTGGTCAAAGCCTGCTGGACTTAAAAATGCTATATAGTGAACCTCTGGAGGTATTCTTAGTATTACTTCTTACAATGCTTCTTAACACCAGTGCTTTTCAATAGCGTGCGGATTAGTAGTAAAGTTAAAGAAATTCTAACTTATAATCGTTTTATTAATTAATTAGTCAAATTCTCACCTCAGACTATGAAAGCAGTTCTCATCTGATGTAAATGCCAGCCGGCTCATCAAAGTTCAAGCTTCTAGGTTTTATGATAACTGACACATGTACAACAATCAAAAGGGCCCTACCGTGTCGTTTAGCTTAGCGATTACGTAGTATGACCGTTGCGCTACAATGGTTACAGATTCACTGAACATTTGTTTGTTTATCAAGTAAAAAAACAAACAAACAAATAAAGAGTTCTGCATAAGTGTTTCATAATGTCAGTTTCCTGTAATTAGAACAGAATAAAGCTTATGGTTATCTCAATTATCTCAATGAATATGTCAACATTTAACTGATTGTTGTGTTTTCACTCTTCAGTCAAATTTTTATTGTAGATTAAAATTCCTGGGGATCAAAGTTGCGACTTTCCTGGTTACATAAGTTTCGCCTTCTCACTAACACTTAAAGAAGCTAACCTTCAATAAAAGTACAATTATTGTTTTTTTTATTCCTTTACTTTCCCAGTGGAACACAGGGTTTTCGGGTTAGAGCTTTGAAGTTTCGGTAGCGGTAATGTTTATTTTTAAGAGATGGGGTTGCTAGCTTCATGTTCAATTTTGCCTCCTTACCAGTCTTATTACGGGCTTAACGAGGTAAAGGAGTGCGTCAGCCGGGAATCAAACCGGGAACTACCTGCACGGTTGGTGAGCCTTCTACTGCTGTGCCACCGACGTAGTGTCATTAATTTGAGTGATTTCTGCAAAACTGTTTGCTTATAAGGCAATTACTTCTGAAAAGTCAATTTAAGGCAAGGAATCTATTCAGTGATAACAAGTTTTATGAATCTCTTGACCAGTTTTGGATGTTCTGACAACAAACTAAAAAGTAATTTCCATTTATATAATGACAACAATAATGTTAATTCCATTTTAATTTTACCTTGAATACAAACATTTAGCTTCATTTTGCAAATGTGTACGAAGTTTCTTCACCACAATGTCTTGATGATGTATGGCCTCCGTATAGATTCCATAGACGTTCAAAAAGAAGCATAGAGGCATTTGAAGACAATATACGAAGTCATCCTCAGGTTAGCATTTCAAAATTTATCTTCTACAATAACTTTTTGAATTCACTATGCTAATTGCATGTGCACTGACAAGGAAATGAATGTGAATTTTGATTTTTTTTGCTTTCATTTTACATAATTTAAATATTTATATATTTAAACAGTTGGAGTATTCACTTCAACAAACTGAACAAAAAGGAGGACACTTACAAGTTAAGTCGAAATAGCTCCTGTCACTGGATAGCACACTGGTGACGGTGTTTAGATTTCAGTAAGAATACATGTATTCTTTGAGGTGCAGATGTATTGAGTTAATGAGTGATGAATGCAGAGAGCAAAAGAGGAACTTTCTAAATTGACAACTATCCAATATTAAGCAGAGTTTGAAAACGGGACTAATAAATCATTGCCAGAAATTTAATGAAATGACATTTATCTCAGTTTAGAGGGTTGTATATTCTTACCAAATAATTAATAATTTCAAGTGTGAAACAGCATATTGAGATGATGAATTAGGTTAACTTCCTTCATTCCTTTGAAGTATCCTCCTACTCCTTGGAGTATATGGCTTGCCTTCACTTTATAGATTAACTGAGCTATTCACTTTGTAGCCTTTCTTCTTTCTCAAGACTACTCAGTGTGTATTTCATTAAAAAGGAGAGACAATTTGACCCTACTTTTGAGATATATATATATATTTAAATTAATTTGAAGGACCAATAGGTAGCATCAGTTAAGTTTGAAATATGGTCAGCAAGCTAGATAGCTTGCTATTATGGTACACTGTGAACTGATGTTAGATGATTGGAAGAAATCGATAAGAAGCCCTAAACCTAGGCTTCGTTTCGCCAGCTAGCTTGGTGATTACATTACAAAACTGACTGACAGAATTCAACCTGAAGCAAACTAAGTGCTGGATGCATGACGTTGGTTACTATCAAGCGGCCAGTCAAAGTCTCCATTACATTCGTAGCGGAGGTCAATCACGAGTTCGAGTAATTCAGTAGTAACGCCTGTGATTGCCCTACTGGGTGACACGGGGTCAAATCTCAGAAAGGATATGATTTCCTTCAAGACTGCAGATACGTTTCGCTGACGGGAACTTACAAACATAGAGCCTAGATTGAAGACTTCCTGTCGATTGCGTTCGACCATCTAACATGTTTAAACTTCGTCTAGTTTGATTGCATGGAGGATTTCATCATGAGCTGACATCAGTTAGAGGGCCACTGGAAAAATTGGGAGTATTGAACAGCTGTTTCACCCTAGTTTGCAACTCTTAATCAGTACGCCCCCACCGGAGTTCGAACCCAGGACCTTCTTGTTACAAGGCGAGCTCGTAGAGGAAATGGTCGTGCTATGTCGTGAATTCGCAGAAGTTAGAATTCAAGGACCATTGGTTCGGGTTCCAGTGGCTCAATGGTCTACGAGCTCGCCTTGTAACCAGAAGGTCCTAGGTTTGAACTTCGGTGGGCGAGTACTGATGAAGAGTCCCAAACTAGGACGAAACAAATGTCCAGTACTCCCAGGTTTTCCAGTGGTTCTCTAACTGATGTCAGCTCATGATGAAATCCTCCATGCAATCAAACAAAATCCCTACAAAACCAATACTTCGTTTAGTTTGTTAAAATACGGCATCTTGACTCGTGGTGCATAGATTTAATTTGTGAATTTCTTACTAAACTAAAATTGTTAACTAGAAAGATAAAATTAATATAACAGTCTGTCGAAAAATGACGGATAAAGTGGTTTTAGGTCCCCTAAGTTGTAGAAGATTGTGAACCCGAAGGGAATATATCTCAATTTCTGAAGTGCTCTTATCTGTCTTCCTAAATAACTGGACGAAAATATCATTAACTAAAAAAAACAGGATAAAATAAAAAGCTTAAAATATCTTAAAGTTCCTCGTTTGTTAAAAATTGAACCATAAAACATCCTATGCTGTGATAATTTACAATCAATGGAAATACATTACTTTTCTAAGTAACTTAACTCACAATTTAAAACATATTAACTGACAGCCTGAAAGTTGTCAAGTTAGGCGGCTTTACCATGGGACTCATTAATGAATATTTGTAATGTTTTGCAGAATTTTCGCATAATTGTATAAATGTATAAATGTGTATGTCTACACAATGCCGGCTATTAGGTTTTCCACTTTTTTTTTACTGTTTCTCCTCTCTGTGTCTCAGGAAATATTTCTTTATTATTATTATTATTATTGTTTCCTTTAATTCCTAGAGGAACATAGGGCTTCAAACGTGCGTCTCCATTGCGTTCGGTTCCCTGCTAGAGTTTTCACCTGGCTCCAAGTCTGCTCACACGCTTTCATCTCCTCTTCACATGACCTCCTCCTAGTCACCTTTGGACGACCAACTCGCCGCTTCCCTTTCGGGTTCCACTGGAGCAATGGCTTGTCTAGTGATGTCACTTGATGATAAATACAGCCTGTTCCGGTCGAAGTTTTTCATCCAGGGCTTGTTTGATTTTCTCCAGGATGATGCGGATCAGTATTTTGCTTGGGATGGACAGGAGCATAATTCCGCGCCAGTTCTTGCATTGACTTAAGTCTCCTTTCTTTGGTAGTTTGAATAAGTATCCTTTCTTCCAATCCTCGGATACTTTGCCTTCTTTCCACATCTTCTTTGGTTGTCATTTATTACATTGAAGATACCCATAAAAATAAATCAAAATATTGATTAATGAACAAAGAATATTCTCGTAGATAAATTCATCATCAGGTTCTATATTTATGTGACTGTAATAATTAAAGAGGTATTGTTTGTTACTAACTACATCAATATTCTAAATTACATTTAATCAAGACAATCAACACCAAAATGAAATATCAGGTAAATTAAGGAAAGTAACACAGAATTATTGAATTTATACGCTTGACAGCAGGCCAGGATAGTAATAGTGTCTGGACCTGCCTCTTTCGCACATAGAACTCGTGTGCTTTTGGGTGAATTTCAATGGCCTCTGCTGTTGGGAGTGTTTGGAATCTACAGACCTTTGGTAATTAATTTGATACCCGGTGGATGGTAGAGAAATATTCTGCAGTGTTAATGTTTTGAAGCCAATTTGGATGAGGTAGTCCAATATAGACATGTTGACGGTTTCCACAACACCTTTATTTAACGACACTGGTAGGTGTTCCCTAGACCAAAAAAGTAGGTTCCTAGAACAGCGGTCAATATAACTAGTTCCACAGGAGCAGTTATTAGATTGATAGATACAATTAGGTGGTGATGAGCCTAGTTACTTCGTCTTTCAGTTTCTTAATCACAAATAGTTGTGTAGAAAGTATAAGCTGCAGCCTTCCTGCATTGAAGGTTCGTTGAAAAGAGTTTCTCAAGTTGTTGGTTATTATTTCACCAGGTATATCTCCTTTGAATTGTAGTCGTATATATACAAAGGTTCCTTTTTAATAGACACAGAAGAATTCTTTTCTACTTTCTTGGCCATTTGTTCAGTGATGGACTTTTCATGGTAACTATTTTCAATTAATGTGGCACATACAACTTTAGTTTCGTCTTCAATCTCATCGAAGAGCCATTTTCTAGTTTACTCAGAAAGACATCTGCTAATATTGGACCCCATAAAGTCCCCACTGTCACTCTATCCACCTTTCTATAGTGTTCACTATCAAATTTAAAATCCATATTCATGGTACACTTTAAAAACAATCATTCGAAGATTTCTACTCAGATCTCAAAATGCTTGAGGTCATTATCCATCATGTGTTTAAATGTTCACATCTTATTATACATTCTATGAGTACTATGTGTACTTTTTGTAGAAATTAGCAAGGGCAAGTAATTTTTTACACTAAACAAAGAAACTATTTTAATTTCGTCTTTAATTTGAAATTCACCAGTATTTCTGCTGGTCTATGCATTAAAACACAAAGGTTACCCGCAAAATTTGAAAAAAACATACATTTAAATAGTAGAAATAAAGGTTTTTAAATGTATTGCAGTTTTTAAGGATTGTGTTTGTGCAATATTTTGCCTTTAGCTAAAGCATCAGTTGGTGATTTTGACTAAATTGTATAACTTGTCATATGTACCGAATTGTTGACGGTAAATATTTGAACTGTTGTCTGTAAATGCTGCTACAGTCGATTCCTTGTCTTGGTAGTGTGTATTTTACTTTGACATACATCTACCGAATAAGTTAAGCGCCGTCACTTGTAACAACAGTTTTGTGTCATGCCATTCACGAACTTTCAGTAAAAAATTACTTATGTGATGAGTGATGATTAGAGGTGTAACAATGACCTGATTAGAAGTTGAGACCTATGAGTCAGTTAGTGGAAGGCTGCGTTAACAATTCTCAGGCTATAGATCTGCGTCCTTTCACATTTAGCCATCATCCATTACATTTTTTGTATTAAGCTACTTATATATACCATCCAGACTCTATCTCCACTAGATGACGTTTCAAAATAACTGAAATGAGTGAGCGAATAGCATGTGCACGTGGATAAAGTTGGTTTCCATTGGATTTAAATCGAACACATGCTTGACCTACTAGCGTAAGTTAAATTCGATAAAAGTATCTCAGGTCATATTATTATTATTCCCTTAGGTTCTGAGTGGAACATATGGCTTAAACAACACATCTCCACTTCCTTCTATTTTCTGCCATTCTCTACAGTTGGGTCCACGATTGACCAAACTCTCTCATTTCTTCCTCCCCAAACGATCTCCTCCATGTCACGTTCACACTGACGACCCACTCGTCGCTTCATATTTGAATTCCGTTCAAGCAGTGGCCTGGCGCGCGATGCAACTTGACGGTTTCCTCAATCTATGTCTGATCCATCTCCACTTTCTCCGACATATTTGTTGAGTATTTGGCTCTTGGCTGGTTTGTTCCCAGACATAGTTTCTTGTTATTAATGCTTTCTGGCTAGCTGGCCATTTGATCTTCAGTATGGAGCCAGCGAAGGAAGCGGCTATTTATAAAAGTATGCAACAGGCTGTTGGAAATCATTTTCGTGACGAGCTGTGAAAGTTTCTGACCCATAGAGAAGAACTGGCCTACTTGATATTGGTGTTGAAAATCTAAATCTTGTTTCTTATGCTGAACTCAGTACGCAAGATTTCCAAACCGGTTTCAGGTTGATGAAGGCGTATCTTGCCTTTCCGATTCTTGTTGGTTGGCTTTGACATCTTCATCCGTCCCGACTGCCTGTAGTTAAAACGATGCTTCCTAGACAAGTGAAGGAAGAAACCTCTGTCAGATCTCTCCTGTTGATGATGGTTGGTGTTGGTTGTTGTTTTTGCGGCTCGTTCGTTGTCTTCATCGCCTTTGCTTTCTCTATGTTCACCTGGAGTCCTGTCTTCGCTGCACTGCTTCTTCTGCCATTTTTTTCTGGTTTTCGCCTGTAAGTCTTTGAGTTTGTGTGACATCAAACATATATCACCTGCGAAATCCAGATCTTCTAGAGTCTTCTTATCGGTGATCCAGCGTCTTCCTGTCTTCTCACTACCAACGCACAGTCTCACGCATAATCCAATTTGCAAGTTCACAGTCAAGTCCATCTCAGGTCATAATTAAAATTACTCATCATCCGATCATTGTCTGATACGTATTAAGCGAAAAATTATTGAGAGCTCAAAGAAACTAACCAGCAGAATTGCAGGCGACACAAATTTATTAAGACGAATATGCGTCAGTGTGTAAAGTTTTGTCGTGTTGGATTATGAAACGAGATTAAGTGGCAATGACTCACAATTATCTGTATCATGGGATTCAGGGGTATTCCAGAACAAATAGTGTGCCGAGTCTGATAGAACCATTATGAATTAATATGAAATAATCTTACAGTGTGTAGAGAAGTATAACAAGATATTTGTGAACATTCCTTTGTAGTCTGTCTATGTCACAGCTTTCTCGGAAGAAATACTTGGATTTTATACAGTTAGGTTATTTAACATTATTTTATAATGGTAATGATTCAGTTTAACAGTAGGTGGAATGTTTTTCTTACTAAGTTGTTTCTCGACAAGTAGTACATGAACTGTTTTGTTTAAAAAGAGGAGCTCATAATTGTAAAACTTTGAATAATATTCATATTTCCATTAATTGAAAGTTCAACATCTATGCCAACATTTGGTCCCATACTTTGATTTGTTTTACTACTAATAATAATAATAGTAATAATAATCTACTTTATTCCAAAAACAGTACTTATAATACAGAATGGAATTCTCAGCATTTGTCACAATATTCCATCTGATTTACTCAATATATAAATAAAATTAAAAATTAAAACAAAATTAACCAGAGGAATTTGTCCACGTTTACGATATAAAGTCAAAAATATTCGAAGCACGAATAGGGAATATTAAATATAGTAATAAGAATAATAATAACGGTGGGTTTGTTTCAAACAGTATTGTCGATTGAGTTTGGAAACTTTAGCATGTTATAGATTATTGGGTCTAATGTTCTGTTGGTATAGTATAGTGAGGGGAAATACAAAATTAACAGTTATAATACAGCTTAAATTATGTTCACACTTATGAAAAAAAATAAACAAAACAAAAAATTGAGAGGATTATAAATATAAGAAATACAATAACAATAAAGTTTGATGCTTTAACGGTGGAGGAAATGGTTTATTTAGTGGTGCAAAGAAGGTTAGTTAGTTCATTTCTGACACTATTTTCATCACATAAAGTACGTGCCGTCAAATATGGTATAGTGGAATTTTTATACTTAGACGTACGTGCGCAAGGTCTTCTGAAAAGACTTCTTGTTTTACCTGAGGAAACACAAGGTTGGAGCTGCGGGTAGAGTGGGTGCTCGGAGTCTGACAAAATTCCTTTAGCGCATTTGTTGTATGACATCAAGTGCCTATCAGTGACAGTGTCAACGATATGGCCCAACGGGATACCACTCGTCCCACTGACAGTTTTCAGAGTTCTAAGAAGTATGACATAGTCTTTTTTAAGCAATCCAGGAAAGAATAAGGGTGAACAGTAAAGAAGAATAGGTAAACTACACGAGTTGACAAACTGCAAGAGGAGTGGTTGAGTTATGCCTGAATGCCTTAACTTCTTAATGTAAAATGTCAGACAAAATATTCTTTTAGAAATTGCTAAGATGTGGGAGGACTAGGATAGGTCAGAAGAGAGAATTAATCCAAGATACTTAACTTCAAACTTGGTTTCTATATCAGTATCATCAATTTTGCAAGGGTCATAGGAACCAACGGCTTCATTTAACTTCGTTTACATCGGAAACTGAAATTATCATATACTTTGAGTGAAATATTTTCGGTTAGGTGTTAGCCAACAGCTTTCCTGAATTTCTGTAATTTACATGTCAAAACATATTGTAGAATCAAAACATTTATTTGCCAAATTTTCATTTCCTGGCCACAGTGCTGCAGTACAAGACTGCAAGACTCCGGGATTTCATTGCAGAAATAATGAATTACAACCTGTCCGACATGAAGAGCGTCTTCACGTAGAAAGATCGTGAAATTATCGAGGTATATACCAGTGACTAACAAGATAAACTAAAAGCTATTTAGGAATTAGGCTGTGAATACCTGCTTCATTTTTATACTGACCAGCATATGAGGGATATAACCAGATTAAATAACCGGGAAAAATCGAATAGTTCAAAAGTTAATCAACTATTCAAGTAGATGGAAAATATGGTGTTCCCTAAGACTCCTAGACAGCGAATAAATGAAACAATTAGCTGTCACGCAACTAGTTAAGGGTAGCCATCGGTGTTGAGGACACTTGTGTCTGAGGCAGCACAATAATTCCATGAAATTAATGACCTTCAATCATCATTCAACAATGAACGCTGGTTTTCGGTGTCTAGATCAACTGGTTGAGTCGAAGGTATGCAGACATTCGCCAGCATGTCGTGTTACATTCGGTTCTTTAATGAGGATCTTTAGTAAGCTAGGAACTTACCCATCCTAAAACATAATTCCTATTTTGTACGACCTGAATTTTGTTATGTTTTGGCTTACCATATATTTTCTTCATAGGATGTTTATTGGGATTCTTCTCAACATTTCTGTTTATCGTGAAACAAAACATTATTAACGTTGTAGTGTTAGGAATGGATATTTTAGTCTTTGTCTCAGGAATTCTTCAAAAAGTTGGATGAATTTATTCAGGGCTTGGGACATCACGCTTGCTTGTCACTGGTTCAATGGCAGAATGCCCGCCAACCATTCAGGACGCTTGGATTCGATTCCCAGTTAGCACACTCATAACCCTCCCATACTTCACTAGCAAGCGTAGAAAAGAGGAAAGGCAAGGCGTGAAACTAGCAACCCTACTGCATAAAAAATGACACCATCGCTACTGAAAATTCAAAGCTGAGCACTCGAAGCTCTTTTTGTTTCATTTGAAAATGAAGCATCGAAAAGAGTGATTCTGCATGTTTTTACATTTTTTTTGACTACTGTTGAATAATTGTATTTAAAATTTACTTCAAATAGAGCCTAATTTACATTGCGTTACACATCTGTCTATACGAGCAATATTTCAAGATGCCAAATGTTACAAGACTCGTGACGGTAGTAATATGACTTAGATTTACTTGGTACTAAGAGACAAACAAGTAAGAAGATGACAACGAGGGGATTCCTTTGATCATAAAGATTTATTTCCATTTTCCTACCCAATTCTTACCTAAATGCATATATATTCTTGAAATATTTCCGCACGTAAAACACCTTTTCTTCTGTGTTTCTGAAATTAAAGTACTTTGGCGACTGTTTGTCAACGGTGTTCAATAGAAGTATTAATTACAGCCTCAGAGTAGGTCAATCACAAGCTCGAATAAATCAGTGGTAACGTCTCTGACTGTAGCACTGGGTAATACGGTTTAAAATCTCAGAAAGAATATAAGTTACTTCAAGACTGAATATTCTCCATGCTGACAAGTGCCGGCAAGCATAAAACGTAAGTCAAAGGGTTCCTACTGGTTGAGTCTAACGATTTAATAAAAACCTCCGGACTGTGAAGAGGACATAACAGCAAAACAAGTCCAAATCCCTTAAGTTAGTGTAACGAGTGCTATGCAACATATATACATTCGAAAATTTCACTTAATTCAATGTGATTAAGCACGTAGGTGAAAGAATAAACAACTAAAGTAAAAGTCATTCATTTCAAAATTAGGAGGTGAAGAAACTATTTATAACTGACATATAAAAATGTAACTTTTCCCAGTGTAAGTGGGTGGAAAGTGTTCACGCTAACTTGAGTTTAAAATTTTTAAAATCGCTTGTAACCACAATCAACTTAACACCACACACACAATTGATTTATACTCATTTTTCGATACACTCTAAAAATTCGTTCAAATCAGATTGGATATCAGTTGAGTGAAATTCAAAATAAAAAAATTCTACTCTATCTTATGTTTAAATGTGATTGATTGAGTGAATGAATGTTGAACAGAGTCAATTAGGAGTTAAAGTCTAAGGCGAGGTGAGGTAAATATGAAAATTAACGAACTACAAAGTGATAAATACATCTGTGCAAAAATTAGAGTTAGAGTGAATAATTTCGTTTCAGAAGTAAATTCCGAAATGAAAATTCCTTGAAATGAAAAATATTAGCAAGCATCTTCGTCTATCTCCTGCGTAGCAGACATAATATAGGCACAGGTGGTACTAACAAGTTCAGTTGAAATGATGAGTAAACGCGAAGACAACATCACCTCACCTCACCTCAGCTTGTTTGAAAGACACAGTTCCGGTTTTAAGGTTGAAATACGACCATTTCGTCATTCGAACAAAATCAGTTGCTTACAGTTAGGTGGCGTGACATCAATACGGATCAGTTTATTACCTTCCCTTGCAATCAGTCTTAAATTTTTCCATTCTTCTCGGTTTTTCTTGTTCTCATGACAGTCTCCTCTCATTACTGAGTATTCGTTTATCTTCAGGTTATTAAAGTTCTTATTTTTATTATTTCTCGAATTCGTTGTGAAACCTATGCCTCCAGACTTCAGAAGTTTCTGTAGCGGTGGTGTCCTTCCATCTTTTCCAGGCTTATTATTTGTTAAGCGAGGTTTTGGAGTGAATCAGGCAGAAACCAAATGGGGACCATGTCACTCGTTTACGAGTATTCTCTTGTGAGCTCCCCTAAGGAATTCTACAGTATTTAGTTTAACAGACTTTTTCCCGTTATCACAGGGCTCAGCTTTTAAATAACTGAGCAGTTTACTTATTAGTTTTACGAGAATTTCGTGCATTTATTTTCCTTAAATAATCTCAACAAAACAAGACGAATTAGATTTACAGCGTGAAATGGTATTATGCTATTTCCTAGGTTCTCACCATCTATTATTATTATTGTTCCCTTGGCTTCCTAGTAGAACATAGGGCTTCAGCTGCATGCTTCCACTTGCTTCTGTCTTCTGCTGTACTTTTCACTTGCTTCCATGTTAATCCATACTGTTTCAGTTCCTCTTCACACGATCTCCTCCATGTCACCCTTGCACGTCACACTCGCCGCTTCCCTTTCGGGTTCCACTCGAGCTATGGCCTGACGTGTGATGTCACCCAACGGCCTCCTCAGCGAGTGTCCAATCCATCTCCACTTTCTCCTGCATATTTGTTAAGCGACTGGCTCCTTTTTTGTTTGTTCCCATAGCTTCTTGTTGGTGATTATTTCCGGCCATCTGATCTTCAGTATAGAGCGAAGACAGCTGTTGATAAAGGTCTGCAACAGGCTGTTGGAAATATTCTTTGTGACCCGCCAAGTTTCTGATCCATCCGTATAGAAGAACTGACTGACTTGACGTTTATATTGAAAATCCGAATTTCGTTGTTGATGCAGGCTGAGTGACGAAGATTTCCAGATTGGTTTCAGGTTGATGAATGTGTTTCTCGCCTTCTCGATTCTCGATTTGACATCCTCGTCCGTTCCTCCTGTAGTTGAGACAATGCTCCCTAGATGAGTGAATGAAGTAACCTCTTTCAAATCCCTCCCGTTGATGGTGATTGGCACTAGATGTTGCTGCTGTTGTTGTTGGTTGGTTGGTTATTTTCATAACCTCCGTCTTGTCCTTGTTCACCTGGAGTCCTGTCTTTGCTGCTTCTTCGACCAGTTTGTCGGTTTTCGCTTGTAAGTCTTCGGTTTTGTGTGACATCTCACCATCTGCAGACTGCTTAAAACTGAGATGACTACAGGAGAGGAAGTTAAAAGAAGATACTACTTTAATAGTTAAACCAATGGCAAATAAAATGTTATAAAATACTCAATTCTAATCTGAAAGTATTTAAAGAGTGAACAATGAAACTCCTAGCTCAAATCATCGTCAAGTTATTTCCTTTTTTATCGGAGAGAAGCCTCAATAAGCATGTAGATGGAAAGAAGTTGATAACAATGAGATCAGCCCAGTAAGTAAGTAAATTGGAGGGTTATGCAATGAACTTGGAAACTCAAAATATGGTTATTAAGGTAGTGAAACACTATTCATACTATCTCTCTGCATAAATTAGTCTGTCGAGAAACATTCTGACAGAAAGTTTTCTATAAAAAGGAAGATTAATACTTGTGTTTTACATACATCTAATATTGAATAGCGTTACAAGAGTTAACAAAATATTGCCTCTCCGTGAAATTTCTTGTGACTGCTCTGTTTAAATATGTGAAAGTATCCATTTAGTGAACTTTAAAAGATCAAAGGAGGCTAGAATAATACTTGTTGGCGAAGTGAACTCCTAAATAATAGCTCATAAGCATTTCACCATTTGTCAGTTCCCTTCGGTAAATTTCCTTCAGATTCTATCAGTTATGAAATAAAATTCGTTATCATTACTCAGATATACTGTGGATATATTTTTTTACGTAGATAGAGGGTATCGTGACAACACTAGTATAGCCTGTAATGTTACTGACCAACTACCTAAGTCAGTGTCAAGCTTTCTTCATACAGCTGAAGCTGTTGAGGTAACATTTATTGGCCAGGCCTGTACATTTTATCCAGTAATTGACACCCGTTGCATAAGGGGTAGCTCACGTCGTTCAACTGGTCTAGTGGATAATGCTTTGGCGTTTGAAACGATTGGTACAGGCCTCCTGGGTATACCATCACTCACTGAAGAGCACAGGTACCTGCAGATGACGAGCCTCAAATAGGATGAAATGCTCATCTTGGATTCCACTGCTAGTTACCATCCAGAAAATTATTTCAAGACAAATTTCTATAGTTTATTCCCTAGATTCCAACAATCATCAGTCATCCCGAAGGGTTTTTCATACATGTATATATTTTTTTATTTCTTCACGTTCCCCTGTGGAACATAGGGCTTCAAGCTAGAGGCTTGAAGTTTCTTTAGCAGTGTTTATTTTTACAGGATGAGACTGCTAGCCTCATGCCCAACCTAACCCCTTTACCAGCTTTATTTCTGGCTTAACGAGGTAAAGGAGTGCGTCGGCAGGAGATCGAACCCCGGACTATGTGCATGGTCGGCAAGCGTCCTAACCGCTTTGCCACCGACGCACGTGTATATACTAACAAGATATTCTTCTTTGTCATTAGTGGTATTATTTCTGTTTTTACATAACTCTATTTCATTCATTTTGATGAGGAACTATTCTCTGCAGTCTCAGTATCTTCTTTTAAGTGTACATTAACCACTTGCGAAAACTTTTTACAGTCTTATACTAAGTTACCAATTTCCTTCTCCCATTTTGTATGAATTTATTCATACTACTCATCATCGTTATCCAAGTCAAATTATTTTGAATAAAGCAAGAACAACATTTTTGGCAGGATAAAATCGTACCATCATTTATTTCGTTGGCTTTTCATCAGCTGCTTACAGGCTAAAGTCATTATTAAGTATATCTACAGAAACAGTTGTAACATACACAGAGTTTATTTTTAAACAAAAATTAATCACTCACTATATCGATACAGTAATAATACATGTAATAATATGTATAACAATAATGATGATACACAATGGAAACTTTCGACATTACATAATGAGGTGAAAGAGAGGGTGAAAATATCCAGTTACCAGGTAGGGCAAGTAAATACTGATAACTGCTTCTTTCTGAAGGCATAAATCAGGTTTCAGGCCTTTGATGGAGATTGCTTCTGCAAACTTAAGGAGAATTGAGCTCTTTTGCCTATTGATAATTTTGAACAACCTTTCGACGTCCACCTCATGACCCGCGTCAAGGAGATGCCTGGTGATGGCACTGTTTAAAGCATTTGTTCCCTTTAGACATAGGCCTTTTGGTACATGCTCAGGAAGTCGAAGGCATGACTTCCTTTCTGTTACTACATTCAGGTCATCACATTTATCATTCAATTACTGTTTATCCCAATCAATAACTTACAACTTAAAACTCATTTGATTTCAGGTGTGTAGTTATATTCTATGTAGATAACAGGTTAAATATATATTCGGTTGTTACTATGGTAATTTATTTTATTTCATGGTTTTATGAGTCTGGAAAAAATATTCTTTTCGTTTAGACTGATTCTTAATTCACTATCTGGGCATACTTTTCATACTCTTAATTTGTAAGGGAATCCGCTGAATCTTGATTTCCAACTTCTGATAACTGAAATTATCTATTTTGCATTTTATTATTATTATTTTAATCCTTTACATTCCCAGTGGAACACAGGGCTTCAGGCTATAGCTTTAAAGTTTCTGTAGTAGTGATGTTTAGTTTTACTAGATGGAGTTGCTAGCCTCATGCCCAACTTCCCCTCTTTACCAGTCTTACTACTGGTCTAGCGAGGTAAACGAGTGTGTCAGCCGGAGGTCGAACTCGGAACGACCAGCATGGTTGGTAAGCATTCTACTGCTGTGCACCCGAAGCATAGGATAATGTTAATTCCGTAGGCTAGTACGCAGACAAGGCAATGATAATAAAATGTAACGAATCCTCTGCATTCCGCTCAGCCAACAGTCCTAATTTTGTTTAAATAGCCATTTTTCTATAATTTAGATCAAATCAGACTATGCTGAATCCCTACAAGGCTCTGGCATGGTGAATAATATCCAGCGTTTCTCATCTGCATGAAAAATCAGCATTTTCCACCCTGAGGGAAGTAGATGAAAACGTATCGGTAATTAAGTTTGGCAGTCAGTCGCCGCCTTTTTTGAAATCACACTTTCTTTCAACTTTGCACACCACCGCTAAAATACAGGAACTTTAGAATTATATAAACATATATGTCTGCTTATACTATTTAATACGAGGAGGTTGTCTTGGTTTGAAACAGGCAAAAAAAGAGAATTTTCAACCAGACTTTCAAGACAGCCCCAATAATCCAAGAGCAGCTTTCTGTACATTGTCCTTCACAGGCCCATTGACGTTGGGTACGTGCCCCAGGCTGTGTGTGAAACATTTTGAAGAGACAAATGTTCCCTGGGAATACGAACACCACTAACCGGGAATTCTCACAAATCTCTTGCAAGAGTTGAAGCTCTCACACGTCCAAGGTTTCAGAATCCTCCGAATTTCTTCCCAGAAAGTAAATACCAGTCCATCTCAGTGGGTCATGACTACTGTAGCAAATATGTTTCACATCTTCTACAAAGTGGACATTCCTCAATAAGCCCGCCACAAATGACCCGAAATTTGTATGACACTAGCTGATGTCTACCTATAGGTAGCAATCAGGTGATCGCTGGAAATAGTCTTAATGATGAAATGCAAGTGGACCACGATGACTTCAGGAAAAGAAGTTTTATGGTAGCAGGTAATGTTAGGATTAATTCTTATGTTAACCTATTCGAGTTAATTTGTTTTCTGAGAAAGTTGGCTAGAAAATATTTCTTTCTTAGTCATGCTGGACATTTCCATCGAAGTTTGAATGAATCACTAGAGATTTATTTTTTCAGCAATCACAACTCCATCTCAAAGAACACGCTGAATTCCTAGTATTCTCATGGTTTCTACATTCCCTAAAATTAACTACAATTACCATTTGTGTACGTTTTGAGCAGTGAAACGTCTAACTCGATTTCATCGACTTTGAAAATGCCTTCGACAGTGTTGAACAATAAGTAATGTAGAAACTACTTCGACACTATGGCATACAGTACCCAAAATCTTTATCAACCTCATTCAACAGTTGGTTATATGACAATGCCACATGTCAGGTAATCCACAACGGAAAACTCAGCAAAGCGTTCAAAGTGAGTATAGGAATCAGAAAAGGCTGACTGCCTGTTATTACCGATGATATATTTAATTGTGGTGGACTGGATTATGTGTCAAACTGTGGGAAACGAGAAGACAGGAATGTGTTGGACTGATAAGAAGAATCTAGAAGATCTGGATTTTGCGGATGATTTATGTCTGATGTCACACAAACCCGAAGATCTAGAGGCGAAAACTAACAAACTGGTAGAAGACCTAGGTAGCGAAGACAGAACTTCACATGAGTACAGTGAACATGGAGGTGATGAAAATAGCCAGTCAACAACAACAACAAGCGTCAATCACTGTCGATAGAAGAAATTCGGAAGATGTCACTTCCCTCATTTATCTAGGAAGCATCGTTTCAATTACAGGCATGAGCACGGATAAAGATATTAAAAGCTGAATCGGAAAGGCAAGGCGTATCTTCATCACTGTGAAATCAGTTTTGAAATCTTCTGCACTTAGCAGAATAAAGAACAAAATTCAGATTTTCAACACCAATATTAAATCAGTTGGCTCTTCTTTATGGGTCAGAAACTTGGTGCGTCACGAAAGGCATTTTGTAGTAGCTACTGCAGACTTTTATCAACATTCGCCTCCTGCGGCTCCATGGTGAAAGTCAAAAGACCAGGTAAAATTAGCGACAAAATCTCTGGGACCGTACCAATCGAGAACCTATTACTCAAAAACTTTGCCGGAGAAAACAGAGATGGACTGGACACACACTAAGGAGACCATCAAGTGATATCACGAGCCATGTCATCACTCGAGTGGGACCCAAATGGGAAACAACGAGTTCGGCGCGGTTTCGAGGGTGACATGGAGGAGATCAGAGACTACGGACAATCGTTGTGCCAGGTAGCGCCGACTGCAGAGAATAAGACAAAGTGGAGACTTGCTGTTTGAGCCCTATGTTTCACTCGGAATCTAAGAGAACAATAAAAACATAATAATACTATTTTAAAAGCTTCATATTTTGCATTTAGGAGTATCCTGTTTATTAATTCACATAGAAAAAATTTCCTCCGGAGAATTGCTTCATTAAAAAATTAGAATAGAAGGAAACAGTATACACTGCATGCAATAATGAAGTATTATTTACCATTGGCAACATCACTGTTCAGTAAATTGTTTGTTAAAATACAAATTCTGTGTTTGAAATATATGTAAGGATTGCGTTTCTTAGGATTCCTTTATAACTGAACAATAGTGTGGTCTTTAGAAATGATACCTTCGCTGCACTTCAGATATAAATGTGGAATTGTGTTTGTAGCTTTTTAAACAAGTTTAGGTATTGTTAAATCTGGTCGGAATGCTAGAAAACAAAGCATTTCTAATTTGCTTTTAAAATATATATTTACTTTTGTACATATCGACCATTATTTACTTTGTAATCTTCATCTCAGTTCGCGGTTGACTTTGCTTCCCTACGATAGACAAGCCCTACCTCTTTAGAAATTCTAGGAATACACCTGAGATTTCGTATCTTATGTAAAGAAGAGGATTGATATTCCAATGTTAGATTTGTGAGAATCGGATTTAACTCTGTGACTATCAGGAAAAACAAACATAGTATAAGATAGTCATTACTACTGACTGGTTTTAATGGGACTGCATAGTACTATCACATCTATATTCTGAACTCACAGATTAAGCCTATTTGAACTGATACACTTTCGTAGAAAGTTCTGAACTGATTAATCCACTTATCTAGTAGTTATTTAGATAACTGAGTTATGGATTTCATTGACAGAGCAGTCGACTTCAAAATGAGTACCATTTCTAGTGTTAGTTGACAATGAAACAAATTTAGTTCATTTTTTACTTTCAGGAAATTCATCGTAGACCGGATAGCATCCTATCATTTGACTATAGGTCTGCCTTGGTTACTGAATCTGGAGTGCCTCAAGATGCCATTCTCTCTCCTCTTCTTTTTTCTTCCTTCTTACATGACCTACCTTTTTCGGATGGAACCAACCTCTTTAAATACGCTGATTATCTAGCTGTCAAGTTTCCAGTTAACTCCCGATCTGACTGCCCAAACTTAAAAGCTTTTTGTGTGACATCATCCAGTGGTTTAAGCTTAATGGTTTTGCGTTAAATCCCTCTAAATTTCAGGCATAAATTCGGTTCACACTAACTGGTCCGTTCACAAGATTCTTGTAACATGAAGGGCACTGAATAGCAACTAAGTCAAGCATAAAATACCTTTGAATAGTTTTATCCTATGACCCTTTTTGGTCATCCTTTATCTTATCAATTTCGAAGAAAATGTTCCGACATATCTACTACAGTAAAAAGTTAAGACAATCTTAAATACTGCCCTTTATTCTTTCCTGGGTTATTCAAAAATAACTGTATCATATTCCGATGGGTATTCAAGGTTGTCAGTAGGGTCAGTAGAGCGCCATTAACTCAGCTGGTTACTACTGTAATCGACAGACACCTGAATTCATGCGGCAGTTGGGCTAAGTCAATATTGTCTGACTCTCAACACTCTCTCCATTCACAACTCCCCCCTTGCATCTCATCAGATAGGAGGACTAGAGGTCATTATAAACGATTATATGCCCAAAAAACCAAGTACAAAATCTCAACAGTACTATATTTGGCACACGTTCTGCGTGATAGTGAAACTGTTAAACGTGAGACTTATAACTTGCTATGTAATTAATAAGATGAATAGCTATTTTTGATCGTCTCCCATTTGTAATTTACAGTGACAAAGTTCCAGTATGTATATAGTTACTATTATTATTATTATCATTATTATTATTAAAAGTTACTTCCTTCATATGGTAAGCTAGGAATCTTTGAAGTTTTAGCTGTATTCTGTTCGGTTTTCATCACTGAGTCAACCTCTACTGATAGATTTCTTTGACTGACCTCTGGTCTTTGTTTGCTTGACGGTTGAGGTTATTTTTTAATTTGATGCCAACTTGCATATTCGGCCTTTGTTTTAAACACTTTTGATTTGTCACATTAGCCTTGTTTAATTATGCTGAAATCTCACTTATCTAAGCCACTGTTACGGGCATTACGACATGAATGGTTTGTAGATACTATTTTGTATGTTGTCCTTGTTCTTGGCTTTCTGATGATGAGGGGGATCTAGAGGATTTTCCATGTTCTCTAGGTGCATTTATGTTTTAATAGTTTAATAGTTGAATCGGCCGCCACCTACAACGAGCCCAATAATACCAACAGTAGAAGCAGAACTACCAGTGGACCTCATACTCCGACGAAAACTGAAATCATGAAGGCAGTAAAGATGCTACACCCTGGAAAAGCAGCAAGTCTAGACAGAATCCCAGCAGAATCATTGAAAATGATCCCAGAGACATCAGTGGGCTTGATGACATGATCACTGGGGAAGGTGTGGAAAGAGGGCAAGATACTTGCGGATTGGAAGAAAGGCTACTTATTCAAACTGCCAAAGAAAGGGGACTCCGGTGGATGCCAAACTGCCTGAGCTACAAATCTTCTCTATTATATCTAAAGGGGACTCCAGCCAATGGTAGAACTAGCGTGGTATTGTGCTCCTGCCAATCCCGAGCAAAATACTAAGCCGCAGAGTCCTGGAGAAAATCAAACACGCCCTGGATGAAAAGTTTCGACCAGAACAGGCTGGATTCAGGAGGATCAATTCGTGCATCGATCAAATCGCAACACTACGGGTCATCACATAACACAGCTTGGAATGGCAGTCAGCTTCCTATTTCAACTTCATTGACTTTGAAAAGGCCTTCCATAGTGTTAACCGAGTGGTGATTTAGCAACTACTTTGCCACTACGGGGTGCAGCCAACAATTATACTCCTCCACCAACAGTTGTATGACAATGCTACATGCCAAGTAATCCACAACGGGAAACTCATGGAATACTTTGAAGTGAAGAAGGGAGTAAGACAAGCTGGCTGCCTACTTTCCCCAATGATTTTCCTGATAACGGTAGACTGGATGATGAGACTGACAGCGGGCGATGAGGAAACAGGCATAAAATGTACCCACACAAAAACTTGGAGGATCTGGACTTTGCCGATGATATATGTGTGATTTCCCACAAACTGGAAGATATGTAAGTGAAAAGCAACAAATTGGCAGAGGAAGCATCAGAGACAGTACCTCAGGTGAACATAGAGAAAGCAGAGGTGATAAAGATTCGTATCCAACAGCAACAGCAACAACCATAGCGAAAAATCAGCATAAATGGGAGAAATCTGAAAGAAGCAACCGCCTTTACCTATCTCGGAAGCATCGTTTCAACTACAGGAGGACGGAGCTGACGAGGATATCAAAACGAGGATCCAGAAAGCAAGGCAAGCTTTCATTACACTCAAGTCTGTGTGGAGATCAGCAGTACTCAGCATGAAAAATAAGATCCGGATTTTCAGCTGCAAT
Source organism: Trichobilharzia szidati (assembly GCA_944472155.2). Classification (NCBI taxonomy): domain Eukaryota; kingdom Metazoa; phylum Platyhelminthes; class Trematoda; order Strigeidida; family Schistosomatidae; genus Trichobilharzia; species Trichobilharzia szidati. Next base: position 38,891,814 of record OX235276.1, on the reverse strand, counting down.
GTGAAGTCAGTGCTACTTACTATACAGAGCAGAGACTTGGTGCCGCTTCTCGATGGGCACTTCGAACAAACTACAGACCTTCATCAACAGCTGTCTTCGCTTAATACTCAAGATCAGACACCCAGAAAACATCAGCAACAGGGATCTCTGGGGGCGAAGCAACCCAGCAGGAACCGACTGTGCAACAAATATGAGGGAAGAAATGCGGGTGGATTGGCCATACACTGAGAAAACCATCAAGTGACATCACAAGACAGGCTCTGAAGTGGAACCCAAACCGGAAGCGCCAAGCTGGTCGTCAGTGCGAGGGTGACATGGAGGAAGTCATGCGAAGAGTAGATGAAAGAATGTGGGCAGACTTGGGACTAGATGAAAACGTTGGCGGAGAGCCAAACGCAGTGGAGACGTGCAGCTGAAGCCCTATGTTCCTCTAGGAACTAAATAATAATGGTTGTATTTTTGAGCTCATTTGATCAACTTTTCCTCAGTTATTTAATTTTGAAGAAAATACCGTCATCGTGATTAACTTTAATATCGACCTAATGAAAGCTGAATCAGACTTTGTGATAACTGAATTCATGTAAAATGATAAAAGTCATATACGATTAGATAGATTGTAAATTTCTAGTTTATTTATTGTATCCTCTCATAGTTCTTCCTTTTAGAAGTCTGTAGGTGTTTGAAATATTAAGCTTAGGTTGGCGCCAACTGAAGCTTAATCGATAAAAGATGTGGAGGCCGAAAAATATCAAATTATATGTTCATTGTAAAATAATGAATCCATTGCACATCATTGTTGTTAATTGACACTGAATAAGGACACCACCTGCTTCACCATGCAGTGTGAATGACACATCTTTCGTACTTTCTACTATTACCAATTATCTCTGACCCGTATTATTATTATTGTTTCCTTTAATTCCCCAAGGAACATAGGGCTTCAGCCATGCATCTCTATTGCGTTCGGTTCTCTGCTAGAGTCTTCACCTGGCTACAAGTCTGCCCACACGCTTTCATCTCCTCTTCACATGACCTCCCCCAAGTCACCCTTGCACTGACGACCAACTCGCCGCTTCCCTTTCGGGTTCCACTCAAGGGCTTGTTTAGTGATGTCACTTGATGGTTTCCTCAGAGTATGGCCAGCCAATCCATCTCCATTTCTTCCTGCCTATTTGTTTCACAATCGGTTCCTGGTTGGTTCGCTCATTGCCAGAGATCTCTGTTGTTGATCTTTTCTGGCCGGCCATCTGATCTTGAGTATTGAGCGAAGACAGCTAGCTGTTGATGAAGGTCTGTAGTTTGTTTGAGATGCTCTTCATGACGCGCCAAGTCTCTGATCCGTATAGTAAGGAGGACTGACTTCACATTGGAGTTGAAAATCCGGATGTTATTTTTGATGCTGAGTGCTGTTGACCTCCACACAGACTTGAGAGTAGTGAAAGCTTGTAATTCCATTATGGGTAAATTTTTATTTTGATAGAGTCTCACAGTGTTATACAGTAATATTTACTGATGACGTTTCGAGCACAATTTATTGCTCATAATCATATCATATACGTTGATATGATTATGAGCAATAAATTGTGCTCGAAACGTCATCAGTAAATATTACTGTATAACACTGTGAGACTCTATCAAAATAAAAATTTACCCATAATGGAATTACACTCTACCACAGTGCCCAAGTTTTATTCTTATATCAGTGAAAGCTTGTCTTGCTTTTCCGATTCTTGCTTTGATATCCTCGTCAGTTCCATCCGCCTCTAGTTGAAACGATGCTTCCCAGTTAGGTAAAAGAGGTTGTTTCTTCCAGGTTCCTCCCATTTATGCTGATCGTTGTCTTTTGTTGTTGTGCATGTCCAGGAATCTTCATCACGTCTGTTTTCTCTATGTTCACCTGAAGGAAGCCATATCTTTGATGTTTCTTTTGCTAACTTGTTGCTTTTCGCTTGCATATCTTCCAGTTTGTGGGAAATCAGACATATATATTATCAGCGAAGTCCAGATCCTCCAAGTATTTTGTGTGAGTCCATTTTATGCCTGTTTCCTTATTGCCCACTGTTTGTCGCATTATCCAATCTACTGCAATCAGGAAAATCATTGGCGATAGTAGGCAGCCAGCTTGTCTTACTCCTATCCTCACGTCGAAGGGTTCCGTAAGTTTCCCGTTGTGGATTACTTGACATGCAGCATTGTCGTACAGCTGTTGGATGAGATGTATAATTGTCGGTAGCACACCGTAGTAGCAAAGTAGTTGCCAAAGCACCTGATCTGTATGTCCACCTTCCGATCATTTGTTTCAATCTCCTTTTCTCTCCTCAAGTACCTTGGGGTTGTTGGCATACTCTTACGTGGAGCGAGCAACTGTAAACCAAAAATGGACTACTTCAACATTACACTTCTGCACGTCTTTATTTGTGTATTATGGGATAAATATAACTCACCAGTTAACTGTATTCTGTATGTATATCAATTTGTGTAGACCGAATTCCTCTCTACATACATATATATTTGTATTTGTTTTGTCCTTTTTCTTCGCGTATGAACGAGCTTAGCTGTTTAGTCCGCAAGAAAGAAAGTAGTATCATGTATTTTGTAGGAAAATGTTCTCAGATAAATTGATATCATGTACTTTTCATGAAGAGTGATTTAGAGAATAAAAGGAAAGCAAAAGTAATGGTATTGATGGCTTTATTTCAAAACAGCACATTTCATACAATATGGAGTTCTCAGCATGTAATGCAATATTGCATCTAATTTTCTCTTCACATAACTGAGTAAGGGTTAAAATAATCAAAAGAACGTTTCCTTTAATATTCATTCCAATAAAAATATTGGTGTAAACTCAACAGAAATGGTGACAATAATATGTCGTGACCAGTAGGGTGTAGCAGGTCGGGTGTGAGGACAAATACTCGCCGAAGACATTGGCTAGAGGTTGCGCTATGTCGTGAATTGGCAGAAGTTAGAATTCAAGGACCATTGTATCGGGTCCCAGTGGCTCAATGGTCTACGAGCTCGCCTTATAACCAGAAGGTCCTGGGTTCGAATCCCGGTGGGTTCATGCCGAAGAAGAGTCCCAAACTAGGATGAAACAGCTGTCCAGTACTCCCAGGTTTTCCAGTGGTTCTGTAGCCAGTCTCAGCTCATGAGGAAATCCTGTAACCAATCAATAATATATCAATTATAGAAACAATAAAAGTTAGCAGTTTTATACCTAACACTTTTCTTACGGCATAATGTGCAAGCTAAACAAGGTGTCTTTGAGTTGATACACTTAGTCATCCGAACATGAAACCCTTTTTTAGGTGCTTCTAGTCCTACCTGATGAGGTTTAAGAGCAGAGATGGGTATAGAGCGAAAGAGAGTGCTCAGAGTCTGATATGACAATATTCTTCAACTTCTTGCATGACTTGAAGTATATGTTCACAACAGCCACAACGCATCGGTTTAGCGACGTCCCTGTAGTAACAAATTTGTGAAATCTCCTCTAATCAATTATGCTATTCATATTTTGTTCTGAGTTCAACAAAGGACAAGTTATTTCATCAGCTTTTAATGACACATTTGCGAGTGGCTTTATTGCATATCCCAGCTAGCTGTAGCGTCGTAGTCTGTTGCTATGGTGATTTAATGACACGTTTCGTAAGCTCCATCAGAACATTTTTATGGTGTTCGTATTATCATTGACAGTATACTCTTGAACTCCGTTACATATGCTGCACTTTTGTCGGCAATTGTTGCTTGATAATGATATTTGCGTAATGAAATGGATTAATGTAGGCAGGTGGCGCCAGTTCAAAAAAGGGATATGTCATATAATCGTCTTACATTTACACTTCTCCATCCTCTTACCTTTTCGTCTTTTCATTTCCATTCAGTAGTAATAACCTTCCCAGTTATATTTCTGTTTATTTCTCTGAAACACACTTTAGTAGAATTTTGCTTTGAAATGCATGGAAGGTTTTTTGTACTTCTTTGCGTTTCGAGTGGAACACAGACCTCCAGGCTTGAATTCTAAAGTTTTTTGAGCAGTGGTGTCGTTTAACGCCCAATCCTTCCTCTTTTTGGGCTTACTACGGGCTAGGCGAGGTTTAGGATTGCATTGGCCGTTTAGCCGGGAACCAAACTTCGAACACGCACGTGTTTTGTGGGTGTTCTACACTAATGTAAAAATACTAATATAGTAATATGCTTTTTCGTTATTAAACTATTAGTTGATTCAGTAATGAACTACTTTCAACAAGTTTAATCCACTGTATTCCATTTAAACTGAGTGTTGGTGTTTTAAATAATATTTTACATATCCATACTTATTGACAAACCATAATTATAGCACTCAACAAAACTATTTTCTTCTTCTGAAGATTTAAACGTGTTCCATTCAGTGTTGAAGTTGAGGTCTTTACCGATATCAACAAAGTTATAATATATGTATATATATATATATATAAACTTTTATTTAGAATTCCTGGAAATTTTCGGTCTATAAATTCAGATATGTCTTTCACAGTTATTATTCAAATCAGTGGAGATTTGACTGTTTAATAGCTCAGTTATTCTTCCCACACCTCTGGAGCACAATGTAATGGGATATTTTAATGCAGAAAACATGATTTCCCAGTTACATGTCAGTATAAATCACAGTCAAATTACAAATAACTCAGTTAAAAGGAAAGAAACTATATATTTTTTTAAAAGAATGGTTACTGAACAAAGAATATTCTTTTCAATAACCTGCTCTTCATCAGGTTCTACATTTATATATATATATATATACAGCCATAATAGTGAATGAATTTGTGTTATTTGAACAACATTAATGTTGTCTAAATAACATCGATAGATTACAGTTCGACAGCACCAACATAACAATACACTGAATATGAGACAGGCAAATTAGGAAAGATAATGATAAAATTCATGAATTCATAGTTTCCACTGAAGGCCAGCATGGGCAGTAATTGTGGCTGGACGTGCTTCTTTTGTACAAAAGCACTGGTTGTTTAAGGAACGCGTGCTGAAAACAGCAGAGGTTAACGTGATTCTCGTGAGCTATATGCTCAGAAGAAGTAATTGAAGATGAATTAAGCATTGTATATGATACTTTAAACGAAAATGGCTATCCCGACAAATTTATCAAGAAACACATGACAAAGAAAGCGGAAAAGGACTACTCACTGTCTGTAAACAAGAAGCCACTTTATATACGAATACAATTCATGGGCGATATGCCAAGCGAGATAATTACGAAGAAATTAATAAAATCAGTTCAAAGAACTTTTAATGCTGGCAAACTACACATATTAATCTCTACACGACTGATGGTGCTACCTCGACTGAAAGATGCAGTACCTAGACTAGCCACTTCAGATTGTATCTATCAATTCAACTGCGCTTGTGGAGCGAGTTATATTGGCCGTTGCTCTAAGAACTTGATTTTTCGTGCTCGAGAACATCTCCCACTATGGCTAAGTAAAGGTGTAGTGAAAACCATCAACAGTTCGATATTGGACCATCTGGTCCAAACCAGCCGGCCACAAAGCTATCGTTGAAGAATCCTTCGGTATCATCTACCGAGTGCCTAATAAATTGCCAAAAACATCGAAACATCGTATGCTTCAAACAGCGGAGGCTATTGCAATTCGCCTCAAACAACCAGTGCTCTGTGTTCAAAAGAAGCAAGTCTAGCCCCTACTACTGCCCTGGCCTTTAGTAGAGACTATAAATTTATGAATGTGTAATGTTATCTTTCCTATTTCTTCTGACATTCAGCTTATTTTATGTTGATGCTATTCAGCTGTAATCTATCAGTATTATTGATTCGATGTTATTTAAACATTAATATCGTTCTTAAGACTAATTCATTCATTGATTATAATGTATATATAATTGTAGAACCTGATGATGAATTTATCGAAAAGGGTACTCTTTGTTCAGTATCCACTCTTTTGAAAACATTAATGTCGTTAATAACACTAATTCATTCACGATTGTGTATGCACATTTAACTGTAGAACCTGATGATGAAGTTATCGAGAAGTATATATTTAAAGAAAATTACTTTATGTTCCAAGTTAAACATAGACCTTCAAGTTTGAACACTAGAGTTTCAGTAGAGTCATTAGTTTTGGTTCCACAGAGTAAAGTTGCTCGACACACAATCTCAGTATTCCCTCCGTACCAGGTCTGTCTACAGCTAAGCAAGGTTCAAGAGTGTATCAGATAGTAGATCGAATCAGGAGCACATGTGTGTGTGTGTGTTTGATGAGTATTCTACCACTGAACCATCGGTGTACAGTGTGGACGATTTAATATCTCTGTCTCTCTTATCTGTTTCGCTGAGGAGAGCACTTGAAAAATATCTCTAAAATGGAACAGTTTGTCTCAGTTCATGATTTAAGTATTTATTAGCAATTTATAGTCAATATCTCCTTGTGTACCTTCCTGCATTAAGTACATTTTGAGTTCAGCTAAAATTAATCTCCAATTCATTAACATATTTCCACTGTAATGGTTTACGAAACCAATTTAATATTTATGATTGCTTCAGCCTCATATCATATGACAAAAACATGTTGTCCTTAAATTGTATTAAGTATGTCAGTAATACTCACCTGACTGGCACACCGTAGCAAGCTTATTATCTTCGAGTTTTATTGCAGTTTTCATTTTATACAACTATCTACCCTTACATTTATTATAATATATATATATATATTCATTCCGGATAGACCATTAATTAGTTCAATTCTCAGTGAACGAAATGTAGAAACTAGATCCTGATAGCTGAAAATACTCTATCTCTCATGTGAGTATCAGTCTGTAGTATCTCGACTAATTCAAGTAAAGCTGTGAAACTTTATACATTTATTCCCCCTTAATGATATTGAACAAAACAAGAACTACAGTTTTTGCCGAATTAAATGGTACCATCTTTTATTTCGTTGCCTTCTCATCAGCTGCTTACAGGGCAAAGACATTACTAAATGTATCTACAAAAAGAATTTTAACATACTTGCACAGAGTTCATTTTAAACAAAAATCAATCAATGGTCGCGCTATGTCGTGAATTGGCAGAAGTTAGAATTCAAGGACCATTGGATCGGGTCCCAGTGGCTCAATGGTCTACGAGTTCGCCTCGTAACCAGAAGGTCCTGGGTTCGAATCCCGGTGGGCGCGTACTGCTGAAGAGTCCCAAACTAGGACGAAACAGCTGTCCAGTACTCCCAGCTGGTTTTCCAGTGGTTCTCTAACTGATGTCAGCTCATGATGAAATCCTCCATGCAATCAAACCAAATCCCTACAAAACCAATACTTGCAAATTAATCTGATGCCCACTAGTGACTGGCCCTATTCAGGCAGTTAACCTGGGGTTCTAGTGGGAAGCCGTGACCAGTAGGGTACAGCAGGTTGAAGATGAGGACAGTTACTCATCGAAGAAGACATTGCGAAATGGTCGCGCTATGTCGTGAATTGGCAGAAGTTAGAATTCAAGGACCATTGGATCGGGTCCCAGTGGCTCAATGGTCTACGAGTTCGCCTCGTAACCAGAAGGTCCTGGGTTCGAATCCCGGTGGGCGCGTACTGCTGAAGAGTCCCAAACCAGGACGAAACAGCTGTCCAGTACTCCCAGCTGGTTTTCCAGTGGTTCTCTAACTGATGTCAGCTCATGATGAAATCCTCCATGCAATCAAACCAAATCCCTACAAAACCAATACTTGCAAATTAATCTGATGCCCACTAGTGACTGGCCCTATTCAGGCAGTTAACCTGGGGTTCTAGTGGGAAGCCGTGACCAGTAGGGTACAGCAGGTTGAAGATGAGGACAGTTACTCATCGAAGAAGACATTGCGAAATGGTCGCGCTATGTCGTGAATTGGCAGAAGTTAGAATTCAAGGACCATTGGATCGGGTCCCAGTGGCTCAATGGTCTACGAGTTCGCCTCGTAACCAGAAGGTCCTGGGTTCGAATCCCGGTGGGCGCGTACTGCTGAAGAGTCCCAAACTAGGACGAAACAGCTGTCCAGTACTCCCAGCTGGTTTTCCAGTGGTTCTCTAACTGATGTCAGCTCATGATGAAATCCTCCATGCAATCAAACCAAATCCCTACAAAACCAATACTTGCAAAAAATCAATCGATCAATATATGCATACACTAATAATATATAAATATAAATATTTAACATTAAACACTATTCCGAACAGCAATAATAATCATACACAATGAAAACTTTTCAGCATCTCGCATTCGGATGAAAAATATCCAGTTACCAGGGCAAAGAAAGACTGATAACTGCTTCTTTCTGAACGCATAAGTCACGTTTCAGGTGCTTAATGTAAATGGCTTCTGCAAACTTGAAGAGAATCGAGCTCTTTTGCCTACTGATAATTTTGAACGACTTTTCGACGTCCACGTCATGACCCGTGTCGAAGAGATGCCTGGTGATGGCATTGTTTAAAGCATTTGTTCCCTTTAGACATAAGCTCTTTGTTACATGTTCAGAAAATCGTAGATATGCCCTTCTTTCTGTTCTTCCAATGTAACTGCTCCCGCAGATACGTGTTAATTTGTATATACAGTTGGAGTTGACATGAGAAGGATATCTATCGATTTTTAATAGCATCAAAGAGCAAGTTGTTCGATAGACGGAAACGAGCTTAGCTGCAGGATAGGTTCTGGCTAATGATGTGCTCAGCCTTCTGTTGGTCATTGCTGCAATGTTTTTACCTTTATAATCAAGCTGAATGTAGATTGGCTTTTTAACCTCTGTGATTTATTTTACATCTGTGACTTCCGATCTTCCATACTTGTTGATGAACCTTTGAGGGTACCCATTACTCTTAAACATCTTTTCAAGAAACTCAAATTCTTCCTCTAATTTCTCTATAGAGCATATTCTCCTCGCTCTATAGCACAGAGTCTTGACTAGACCACGTTTAAAGCTATTTTGACAAAAGCTATTAAAATGTAAGTATTGTCCTTTTCATGTAGGCTTTCGATAAATTGACTTCTGAAGACTACCGTCTTCTAGGCGTTCCATGGCGATTTCGAGGAAGTGAAATTTTCCGTCACTGAATTCTCCTTAAGTTTGCATATATATGTGTATATATTAGTGTATGCGTATATTGATCGATTGATTTTTGTTTAAAGTGAACTCTGTGCAAGTATGATAATATTGTTTTTGTAGATACATTTAATGATGTCTTTGCCCTGTAAGCAGCCGACGAGAAGGCAACGAAATAAAAGATGGTATAGTTTTATTCTGCTAAACCAATAGTTGGTGCTTTGTTCAAACCTGTGAAAGTTTAAGATTTTACGCATCCTCTCAGTACAAAATATACTGCTCACAAACAGTAAGTAGTACGCTTTAAAAGTCCTCAAGCACACATAATGTCAAATGCGAGATAAACAGTTTTGGTGAAAGGGTCTCTGATTTCAGCTATAAGTGACAAATGTTCTGAATCTGATAGGGAAAACAGAAGAGAGTGACAGTTGAGTTTGACTCTGAAGATGATGTCCGGAAGGAACGATGATAGCTTCGTAATTAGACTATCTAGTTCAGGGAACACAACAAAGAAGTGTATGTTGGAATCGTATGACATTACGCAATGAACACAATACACAGTTTATTGATTAATTTTGATCAACACGTTTGACATGTTAGCCACTGATCTGCTTATATATCTCCTATAAGCCCACAATATTCCTTCTGTTCGCATAGTTTCGTTTATCTCTCTGTATCCAACGGTTTTCAAAATAAATTCTGTCACGAAGCAAAGTCGACTGGACAAGAGTCACTGACAAAAGGTGGGCAGTAGACAGTTGTCCCACTTCTGCGCTTAACTCTTTATCAGCATACATTTACGGTTGGAAAGAAAATCCAGCCTGGGGTCTTTAGCTTCCGAGTAGAACATATCACTTACTATTTGGAAATTCAGTCGAAATTGGACCTGTGGTTTCAAACTTGTAATATGTATAGTATGTATTACAATGCGACTGCAGTGCTTCTTGGTTCACCGTAATTTTCATAGCTGTTGTTGGTTTATCACAGAATCAGTGTAAGAAACGCTAAAATTTCTACAAAACTAAAGACTTAAACCCGTTCCGCTGCTTCTTGTTGGAAAGATCTTAGATGACATACTTGCACTTTTAGTGAGAATTAGTGATCGATGAAAGCTAAAAAGTGGGTAATGAGATCTAATTGTCTATATTGATAACTGGTGAAAGTTGGAGAACAAGAATCATTAAAATTAGAATCAATAGCTGTGTGATAATGCAGTTTTTCGACTACCTTGATCGTCAATGCTCACTGCTAAAACGTCCCGAACTAAAGTTGAACAGCTCCTGCCTCTGCTTGATTTCCAATGGCGTATTTCAACTGCTCTCGGCTTATGACAAAATCATCCATGCATTAATAAAATCTTTATGAATCTTAGAACCTAATGAGATATTTCGTTTCTCCAAATTTTTTATGCTTTGGAATACAAAGGCACCGTTAAAGTTATGAGTGATGTTACGAGTAAGACGACAATCGCTAAGCGTTTTAATGTACTTTCTTTGAGAAAAAAGAAATTCCCAAGTACTGAGTTAATCTTATGTGAAATAATTCGATGCTTAATGCAATGTATACCAATGAATAAGTTAGTGTGTATATTTTCTATCCTATAGAGATGACGTTGATCTAAAAATTGCATACATATCTGATATAACTACTGAAATACATTTTTGCAGTATCTAATGATTTTATCCTTGTTCAAACTTGATAGGCGTAATAGTTAGTCCACCAGTTCAATTCAAGTCAACTTCAAGTGGTTTGGTGAATGGTGACTATCAGTGGAATCCAGGATGCTTATCTCGTCTTAGATGGGATTCCTCATCTGGATGTACTAGTGAGTCATGGTTTTCCCGCTGAGGCTTGAACCCACTACCCCTATTATTCCAAACGCCAAAGCGTCATCCATTAGACTGGTTGGAACACGAGAGCCACTTCTTGTGAAATGGGCATCAGGTGTTATTTCTTTCGTTCCAGTCATCCAACGGGGAAATCTGTGAGAACACCATAACTCACTAGGGAATGCAGGTACATCCAGATGACGAGTTCCAAATAGAATGAAATACTCATCGCTAGTCACCATTCACCAGAATCACTTCAAGTTAATCACCAGGCATTGTACAAGAGTCTGTACTAGGAGCTATCATTTCAACTAAGGCTAGATATTTCGGTACAATCAATCAAAGGGAAAAATCAAAATTCAGTTATAAACTAATTAGTTCAAATCAGGTTTCAAGAACTAGAGAAAAGTCAGTTGATGTGTCTGTAAAAGACACGCATTGGGCAATAAAATGTGTAGAGAGAGAGACAGAGTGAATATTGTTTGCGAACCAACTCTATTTTATACTTAAATTTTATTCATCATCTTGTACCGCTACTGTTAAAGTGTATTAGGGAATTATACTATGTGACACTAAACAGAACAAGATCGGTAAGGATGTTCCATATTCTACTTATATTTATAAATAAGTAGCTTATACTACAACACAATTATCTGGAAAATATTCATATACTACTTTAAGTTCAGAGTGCCACATTACACACAATTTACACTATGCTTTATTTGCTGTTTAAAAATTGTACTTTCTTATCTAATTATTAATCATCGGAACTTCATGAAACATACACTAAAATGACGAGTTATTAGGTCATATATTCCCGAGGGTCTATGAACCGCTGAAAAATTCAAAGTCACATAAAACATCTGTATAAAGCTGTTTATGTTCACACATTTCTTTGGCTAATGAACTTCTACGTTGGATTATAGATGGTTTTTGATATTTGGAGGCAACTGGAAGAAAGAGGCCCTGGACCCCAGTTTTGTGCTTGCTGACACTCGTCAATATATGTAGTGGCCACGTTGACGGGTAGGACATAGTCCGCACCTAGCGAAGGACTACATGTATGACATTAGTTACTACCTAGTGTCCAATGGATGCATAGATATTTTATGTGCTGAAAAATTACTGAACACAAAGTAGTACTCTCTAATCATTGTTTAATAATCTTTGACTCAGGATGTCCTAATAATAATAATAATAAATAGTCAGAAAAGTACTTACTCGACAAAATTTGATGTATGTTAAAATATCAGCTGTGTTATTCCATATTGGCCTTTTTGACTGTTTTGACTACACAGAAAAACTGTATTGTTGAAGTTTTGAATGCAACTTATTTTTCATAATCACTGAATTCAACACCTATATCTGAATATCTGAAAGATTCTACTGTCGTATAACAATTGGTATAAACAAGAACTACAAGTGTACGGACCAAGTATTGAAGTTTTGTGGCTGCATGTCGTATGATTATGAGTAGTACACTGTGTTCTAAACGTCACCCAGTAAGCTATACTACTTCACTGTAGGATCTTAATAATTAAAAGAATTAATACACAATCATGGTGTCAGGTGTCAATAGCAATAGTATTCTGTAGAATTAAGAGCAGACTTTGAGAATTATTTGCAATAAATATCGTAAATTGGTAGGAGTAACCCCGAAGCCCGTTGGATGCGGTGCCACTGGTTGAATGGACAAACGTGTTGGCTTTGTAACCCTAATGTCCTGAGTTTGATCCCCAGTAGGGTGTGTACTACAGAACAAATGTCCATTGATCACTGGTTTTCAATGGTTGTCTAGTTGAAATTACTTCATGAACAAACCTGAAAGATTTGACATATGAAAAGAAAACCAGTTATGCGTGACATTAACAACATGAAATCGTAGAGTGGAAAGAGTGGTTTTAGTGAATAAATTAGCGTTCACATATTTCTGAGTAAAATGTATCTTGAAGATATATGAATTTCTGTTAAGACATGGTAAATGCATGTGTTTTATTTGTTATGATTTAATATGGGGAGTTGGATGGAATAACAACATTAGTTGAGGGAGTTTCACACTGGATAAATTATTCTAAGCACCATTTTACTCATTAATCACACTGACTATATGTCGTGTAACATATGGCGGCCTACCTAAGCCATTAAACTACTTAATTTTCCATCTAGGAAAATACATATATAATTTTCTACGGTTCTTATTGATTTAATCTTCCTTTTTATGTAGTAGGACCATAACCTGAATTCATGAAGTTTTTTAAAATTGGCTATGTACATTAAGAAGAAATTTGAGGAAAAATGTTATAGAGGATTGACTGACTGACTGACGGGTTTCAATACAGAAATTTGCACAGGTGTGCAGCAGTTTCAGTTGCCTTACTCCCTCCATGTAGCACACAAACCAAGAGAAGAGATTAAATAAAGACTCAAAAGGGATATAATAAACAGAAATATGTGGCAAAAAGAATAGCAATATGGGAGAACAATAGAATTTTATTGGATACTATAAATCACAAAGGGTGAATGCATGTGCTCCAGCAATATCACCGATTGTCTTCAGCCTTCATTGATTCTTACTATCCCAATGAACCCAACCAGGAAGTCTACACCTCCCTACGTGGATTAAACTAACTGTTGTGGATTTCATTGACTGATAAAGCCATGTTTTAGTCTGACCACCACTAGCTTTCTCTTTTCTAACCTTATCCTATGCCAGCTAGCATTGCCCATCGAGGAAGGTTACGGCATGCGTAACACATCCTCTTAGCCATCTCAAATGGTGTAGCTTTACAACCTCGTCGATTGATTTCCTCTCCCTGTTTAACACTTAAATGAAACCTAACCTCAATGTTACACGCCCCGTTATGCCATCTAACAGAGGAGATCGAACGCAGACATATATGTATGATCAAAAACAGCTAGCCTTTTCAAGTCTTCCACCATCAAGGACCATATCTCACAGCCATAAAGGAGGACGAAGCGAACTTCTGACCAGTATGCACGCCATTTGGCCGGATATCACGTCTACTAAGACAGAGACAGCGTAGGTTGGTTTATGCCAAACGAAACTTCTGTATCCGTACTGAGATTTCGTCAGTGACCAACTTGCTGGTGTTGGCTGATTCAACTCCACAAATAAGAGAAGTGTTCAACACGCACTACCACTTCACTCATGCCTATCTTTAAGCTAGGAGTCAGTGTAGTCCAGTCCTGTAGCATCATCTTGTATTTGACAAAGGGAGCGAATCACATGTCAAACATTCGAAGACTGCTCACTGCTCAGGGTGTTCAGAAGACTCTGCATTTTGTCAGCGTCTTCACCTAGGAGGGAGGACTATATCAACTGCATATTCTAAGTCAACAAGATTATTCCCTGGTAACAAGTCAGTCCCTGAGTCGCTGAATTCAGTTAGGATTAAGTCCATTAAATAGAGTATAATGATATTTCAGTAGTTTACACACAATGATAAGTTTTTGTTTTTCGGTAATTTTGCTTAAAATATTACCATAGAACAAAAACTTATCATTGTGTGTAAACTTTTAAAATATAATTATACTTTATTTCATCTATTCCACAATGTTCAAACTTTATACTGACATTAAGTCCATTAGTACATCTATGATGGTAGGTGGTGGGCATCCTTAACGGACACCACTGGTCGTAACCACCACTTCAGATGACAACTCTCCGTTGGCTCTCACCTGACTGACTGCATGAGTATAGATGATTGAGTTTTGTTTTAGATAGAATGATGTTGTATTGTACGGTATAGTGTCGATGAATATTTTCCCTGAAAGTTCTATATAAGGAGTAAATATTTTGCAAGGAATTACACTGAGAATTCTGATTCGTGTGTAAACATAATTCCCAGAATAGTACTTATTAATATTATCATCGTTATTAAAACACGAATACACAAAATATAGTAAAGTACTGTCTTTATACTAGATATCTGAATTTTTCAAGGTTCACAGTGTTACACCATAGCCGTGTAAGGGCTTATGGGGAATTGTCATCTGAATTGATAACAACCAGTGGTGTCCGTCAAGGATGTCCACTTTCCCCATTTCTGTTTAACTTCATCATAGATATGCTAATGGAAGTATCCCTAACTGAACTTAACGACTTAGGAATCGACTTGTTACCAAGGAATAGTCTTATGGACTTAGAATATGCAGATGACATAGTCCTGTTAGGGGAGGATGCTGACAAAATGCAGAGTCTTCTGAACACCTTGAGCAGCAATCTTCGTATGTTTGGCATGCGATTCGCTCCTGTAAGATGTAAGATGCTGCTACAGGACTGGACTACGTCTACCCCTAGCTTAGTGATAGGGAATGAAGTGATAGAACATGTTGACCACTTCACCTATTTGGGAAGTTGTATTGTAACAACAGAAGACAAGGGCCAGGCAACAGAACGTTTATTACGGAAAATCAACACTTATTTATAGATTTTGATGTACATTATTGTAGGTTAATGTTAGTAGAAAATACAGTCTGTTGATTGTTTTTTTCTCACACAAAGTTTACCTTGCATCTCTTACGGCTGTGTCAGTTCATGTATATGTTAACTGTATCCGCCTGTCCATCTTGACCTTTGACCTCAATTACTGTCAACCAATTGGCAAGTAGACAGCTCTCACCACAGTATCAGCACCAACGGATTGATTGGTGACGGAATCTCAGCAGGGATCCAAAAAGCTCGGGCTGCTTTCGCTAACTTACACCGTCTCTGGCGTAGGCGTGACATCCGGCTGTCAACCAAGGGACGTGTGTACTGCTCAGCAGTTCGCTCCATCCTTCTCTATGGCTCTGAAATATAGCCAATACGAGTTGAAGACATGAAAAGGTTGACTGTATTTGATCATAGATGTCTACGATCTCTTTCTCACGTTAGGTGGTATAATAAGGTAAGTAATGTTGACGTTAGGCGTAGAGTGTTTGGCAAAGAGGGGAAATCAATTGAAGAGGCTATAAAGTTACATAGATTGAGATGGCTAGGTCACGTGCTGCGCATGCCTAACCATCGCCTCCCCCGGCGGACGGGCATTACTAGCTGATATAGTTGCAGGTTGGAGAAGAGTAAGTGGTGGCCAAACAAAAACATGGCCTCATCAATCCATGAAATCCTTGACAGTTAAACTGAGTCAGGTAAGGAGATGCAGACTTCCGGGTTGGGGCCCTCGGGACTCTAAGAATCAATGGCTGGAGACAATAGGTGACATGGCTCAAACTCATCGTTGTCAATGGCTTACGCAGATGTATCCAGTCTCTGTAATCTTTCATATTCCTTTCTACCATTACTCATTCTGTTTCACTCCTATACTTGTCAAAACTCTATTGATTCTCTTCACTCATTTTCTTGTCTACCTTTGTGTGCTATTTGGAACGTGGCAACTCGAACTGCTGCACTTCGGTGCCAAGTTCTATGTTGAATCCAGACAGACAGACACCATTGCTATTAAAGTCAAATTAACTGTCAGTATAACGCTGAAACCTTTTAGTTTCTCAATGTGTGTTTTACTCTGTTTGCAGTGTATCCGTCTTCTTCAGTAGTAATGTGTCTGTAAATTTTTTGCATTATTTCAGATGAATTTATAAACTGTTCATTAACTGGACTAAGATTCCATGATTAACCTATTTATCGCTCCACTGTATTCACGATGTTGGCATTTAGGAGTGTCCAGTTCTTTCTCAACCCAAGATGTGACTGTATGTCAGCATATCTTATAGAAATCCATCTTTAAAAAAATATTTATTCAATGTTCTATACTCGATCAGCCTTCAACAGTTTTTTTTTCTGACCGAAGACATTTCTATCAAAGTTACCATAATCTAATTTATTTCCTCTTATTTTGGCGGCATAATTGCCAAAATGACAAAGTCTGCATGCGAGTCAATTATCCAGCTTTGAATACCACTGGTATCCACGCTTTGTTAAGATCTTCATCTTAGCCTTTTCTAACACTTCTTAGATATATTTAAATTAGATTTCTGCATTTCTTTATCATACCAGCATCTTTTTCAAGTTCACTTAAGGTGAAGTTAAAAGTAAATTTAGTTGGTTCTTCTCAATAAGAGTCTGTAGTTAAACTCATCGTATTTATGCATTATTCCGGTCTTAATAATTAACTATTGTAATGATTGTGTGTAAAGTATTCGAATCAACTAGTATCTCTAATTAAATTCAAAAATTCGATATTTTTTATTTATGATTTATTTTCAGTATGATGGTTAAACTGTTGGACAGGTCAGCTGAGTACCTATCTTTCTACCTGTCTCTAAATTTTATTGTACTGATGTGGGCTATCTCACTGTAGATAAAAAGTTAAGAACTAAATGTTTGCATTATATTACGATTAGTTTAGCTATAACTTATTGAAACATAAAAGGTATTCTTTTCGTTTCAATGAATTATTTTGAGAAATAAAAAGCAGTTATTATTTGATTTCTCGTTGAAAGCAGATTGAAGCAGATTGTTCAACCATATTTTCGCATATTTAGACTCTATGAACAAACATGATTCGGTAATTTCAAATCATAGTTGTTGCACAAGAGGTAACTCATGTATTTCACTGGTCTAGTGGATCACGCTTCAGCGTTCAGAAAAAAAGGGGCTCTGGCTTCAAATCTCAGTGAAAACACCATCGTATACTAGGCAGGGTAGGGTAATTATATCCAGATGACGAACCTCTGATAGGACGAAACACACTCAGCAGATTCTTCTGCCAGCCATCAACGAATGAGTAAAGACATAATCCTTTGAGTGCAGATGGAAATTAGACTGATCAACTTTGTCGTGAATCCACTGAACTACCTTTCCGCAGATTGTTTAGTTTCGTAATTACATGAGGTGTACTTTTTAAACAGTGTTACAACTACGTTCTTCGGCGTCCTTAGCCACCTAATCTCTGGATTTCTTTGAATTTCCGCATCTCCAGTCAGCTCATTCTTTCATTTACTGGATATTACAGAAATGTGTTACGTATGGAGGCAGTTTTCCATGTATAAGTCTGTTTTTTTCTATATTTTGCGTGCTACAGTTTTCTGTCAGACTTCATGACAGATTTATGCATAGCCGTTATAATTCATTTTCATTGAATTTAATTCACTTCATCTTTTTCGTCTAAGCGGTTTCCACTGACTAATTCAGTTGAAGCCTATTCATAGTTTCCATATATATTTATTATTGTTGCTTCCTTCAGTTCAGAATGGAAAATAGGGCTTCAGCAGCAAATCTCCGCTTCGTTATATTCTCTGCAGCTGCCCACAGTCTTGCGCCTCCTGTTGGCACGATCACCTCCAGGTCATCCTTTAAACCACACCCAACTCGTCTTTTCCCGCTGGGACTCCACTCGAGCAGTCGCCTAACGTACTATGTCATTCGACGATCTCCTCAGAGTGTATCCGATCCATCTCCATTTTCTTCTGCATATTTGTTCGACAATAGGTTCTTGGTTGGTTCGCTACTCTCCAGAGTTTCTTGTTACTAATTCTTTCTGGCTGGCAATCTGAAATTCAATAAGCCTGTTGGAAATGTTTTTCGTGATTCACCCATCAAGTTTCTGACCTATACAGAAGAAATGAATAACCTGACATTGCAGTTGAAATTCCGAATTTAATTCTTGGTGCTAAGTTCAGAAGATGTAAAAGCTGATTTCAGAATAATGAATGTCTTTCATGTCTTTTCGATTCTGGTTTTGACATCTTCATCTGTGCTGTCTCCTGTAGTTGAAAAGATGCTTACTAGATAAGTGAAGGAAGTGACTTCTTCCAAATTTATTCCGTTAATAGTGACTGATGCTAGTCATTGTTTATGTTGGTTGGTTGTCTTCATCACTGCCATCTTCAATGTATTCATTTGAAGTCCTGTCTTTGCAGCCAGCGTCTTCTGCCAGTTTGTTGGTTTTCGCCTATAGATCTTCGAGTTTGTGTGACATTCAACAAAAATAATCCGCGAAATTCAGATCTTCTAGAGTCTACTTGTCGGTCCAACATGTTCTTTTCTTCTCGCTCCCCACAGTCTGACGCATAATGCAGTCCATCATTGTGGGTGATAGTAGACAGCCTTTTCTGACTCCTTCATTCACTTCGAACGCTTCACTGAGTTTCCCGTTGTGGATCACCAGACATACTGCACCGTCACATTGCCAACTGTTGAATGAGGTTGGTACAGATTTACTTTAATGCAAACCATAGTGTCTGAGTAGTTTCCAAATTACTTTTCAGTCAACGCTGTTGAAGGCTTTTTCAAAGTTGTTGAAACTGAGATAGATGTTTGACTGCCATTCTATGATTTGTTCGATGACGATGCGTAGAATTGCAATTTGATCATCATATGAGTTGCCTTTCCTGAATCCAGCTTGTTCTGGATTTATGTATCCAGTGCATCTTTTATTCTCTTCAGTATGATGCGACTTAGCATTTTACTTGGTATGGACAAGAGAATGATACCGTGCCAGTTCTTGCAGAGGCGGAAGTCGCTCTTCTTTAGTAGCTTGACAGGGTGGCTATCCTTCCAATCGGTAGGCAACTTTCTTTGCATTCAAACGTTTGCAGTAATGCCGTGAGTGCATCCACTGAAGTCTCTTGATCCGTTTTAAGTCATTCTGGAGGAATTCTGTCTAGTGCTCCTGTTTTTCACATATATTTAACCAATGCTAATGCTTTAAAGTCAAAAAATAATATTCTAGGTTCACTTCAGTTAATAAATTACTGAGTAACCATTGTGCGCTTTGCACAAATTTTATACTTTTGAAAAGGCTACGAACATGGTTTCCGCTGTCAAAGAATTCACACTTCTAGACCATCAGTATTTCTTAGTATAAGATTTTTATTATCTAAATAGAAGAATTACGAAATGTTTGTTGTCCGGAAAGTAGTAATGTATTAAATCTACTCGGTTGCCTGTGAAAGACCTAATAGTCATGAGTCAAATCCTAAAGAGCTAAGAAATCACCTTGTTCAATGTTTATAAGCCTTCGTTAACTTCTTTATCAGGAATATCAGATTACGGTGGAGAAAATTTATTCTTTCCGCCTGAAATGATTATATATATCAATGTCATAAACCAACTTTGCAATATTCTGTTTATCTATTCTTTTCAAAATAATACAGTATTATTATTCCTGAAACTATATATCATAAAATATCACCGTAGATTTCATCACTGAAAACTAGTGAGTACTGAAGAACTGTCTCATCCTAGTTTAGGGCTCATCAGCATTGTGAACTCATGATCCCATCAGATGGAAATGAATGTTTGGATAATCAACGAGATGACCTTGTAACACTAAAGATCCCAGGTTGAATCTCTGATGAAATCATTTGTGTACAGTGCTGAAGAGTCCAAAACTATGACAAAACGACTGTCGAAATCTCTGCTTAACCCAAAAATTTGTGCACTCTCCAACACTTAAAGATAAGCTAATAAATAGCATGAATTATTATTATTATAAGAGCCAATCTTTGGTGTATCTTAGTTCACAGAATTTTTGGGAGGATTATTTCCAGCAGCCTACTTTTATCTAAAGTTTTCTCCCCGACAGTGAATAACAGGAGAATGTTTCTTTACAGAATATTAAGCCATTCAGCTAAGAAAATATAAAATTATACAAATATCTTTCTTCAAATATGAAACAGTAAACTCTGTGAGTACAATATGTCATAATGTCAGAGAGAATTAAAACAGGATCTCTGAGAATAGTACAGAATTAACAAATCACGGTAAGGTACACAAGTATACTCTATCTGTCAGTTTAAATAGGCTGACATGCTAGTAACACAATGAGTTTACTGTGTAGCATTACAGTGTATTTCATTCTACCTGCAATCAGGTAGGCACAAATATTAAATGAATTGTCTAAATAGTAATATTTTAGACTTGTATTCATCTGAACGATCGAACATTACTTGATTGAGTGAGGTTGAGGATATACATCATTTTAACTGATTCATTGAAAATGTCTTACTTTCTATAGCATACTAGATAATCAATATACTTGTGTATTTCAATGCATTAGAAAAGAACCATTGTTTCATTCAAAGTACTTCTTTTCTTTAATTGACCTATTTTATTGTAACAAACAATTAATAAATACTATGGTTGATCCATTATTAAAACGTATTCTTTGCATAGTGCTTAAAAATAGGACTGTATTCCACCCATTTATTGTTTTAGAGTGTTGGTTAAACAGCTTCGATTTGACTAGCTGATATTACTGTTACAACTCCATAAGTAGGTAAATGATTTTCTTTCCTTAAGGGGTAACAAAATCTTGAATATATATATATATATATATATATTATATTCAATGGGCGATTAGACGACATATCCCTATTTTGAACTGGCGCCACCTGCTTTATCCAGTGGGGATTAGGGTGTTTCAATTAATAGGCCAAAATATATACCAGCATGATTTTCTGAAAATTCAATAATATAAGTTCAATAAAAGAAAAGACGTTCAGCAAAGAAGTTTCTCTTTTTGGCGATGTCAGTCACAAACTGCACAATCGCTTATATATGTAGTAAATTTTCTTAGCAACAAAAGGAATATTTCCAAAGATTTATAGTTAGAATTATAAATTTTAGGTAACAAATTTCGTTAACGGGTTAGAAATTAAACTAAGATTTGATAAGCAAGTTGAGTGATGTAATCTAATTGACGGAGTTGAGTTGAGCGTTACCAGAATTAAACTTGGAGAAAAGTCAAGTTCAAAACAGTTGCAATAAAGGGTAGAGATTTAATAAGGGGTGGAGGAAGAAGATAGTACAATTAAGAAACAAACAAGCTAGAAAAAGACGAAACAAGAATTATGTTAATGTCAGTAAAATGTTTGAGCATTGTGGAATAGATCAAATAAAGTGTAATTATATTTCAATAGTTTACACACAATGATAAGTTTTGTTATTGGTAATATTTCGAGCAAAATTACCAGGAACAAAACTTACCATTGTAAGTAAACTATTGAAATATAAATTATACTTTATTTCAAAAATTACGTATGCGGTGTTAAGATAGGTCAGGTCCATTGTAGATTTAATGACTGAACACACTCCTTTTGTATGCAAAGTCCGGGATTTCCCATGTGAATTGCCATTTTCAAGTATTGGTTTTTGTAGGGATTTTGTTTGATTGCGTGGAGGATTTCATCATGAGCTGACATCAGTTAGATGAAGATGAGGCAGTAAACTATTAAAATATAATTATACTTTATTTGATGAGGCAGTAACTTATCTAAGAAGACATTGCGAAATGGTCGCGCTATTTCGTGAATTGGCAGAAGTTAGAATTCAAGGACCATTGGATCGGGTCCCGGTGGCTCAATGGTCTACGAGCTAGCCCTGTAATTAGAAGGTCCTGGGTTCGAATCCCGGTGAGTGCGTACTGCCGATGAGTCCCAAACTAGGACGAAAAAGCTGTCCAGTACTCCCAGATTTTCCAGTGGTTCTCTAACTGATGTCAGCTCATGATGAATTGCCATTGCTGCTGAAGTTTGAAGGAGTCTGATTCGTACTCTATTAGCAAGATTTCCACAAATCCTTTAGATGACTGGAAAATAGATTGTTCTGATTGGTTAGCGATTGTGCCAGGACTAATGTTAAATATAAGATAAAGAAATATTAGATGGTTGAAGGCGATCGGCAGGAAGCCTAGCCTTGGACCTAGGTTTCGTGCTAGTTGAAACTCATCAACAAAGCGTATCTGCAACGTTGAAGGAACTCATGTCCCTTCTGAGATTCGAACCCGCGTCACCCAGTGAGCTCTTCAGTCAGAGATGTTACCACTGAGCTATTCAGGTTCGCGATTGACCTCCTGTAGGACTGTATTGGATATTTTTGATTGCACACTAGTCAGTAACTAGTGTAATGCGTCTAGTCCTATCTTCGCTGCAGACTGAATTCTATCGGTCAAGATAAAGAAGTTGAGCAGTTCAGTCAAGGTCATCCATTTACCAGATGAAATCTGCAACCAGTGGTTTAAAATATCGATTACTATTTTTTTTAGCCGTTTCCTATCACCCTTACTGTATGTTATATCATCAAACAGACTTATCTAAATATTGAATTATACTCTACTACGACGCCTAACCCCTACTCTTATTTGGTTTGATATCATCATCTCACATGAGACTGAGTCCTTACATTTTAAGAATTTCCCAGCTGACTCAGTTTTTTCCTGAGTTAATGAACGTGTTAAAAGATTCTAGTAATGCAATTTTTATTATTCTTACAAGGAACAAAAAGAAATAAGAACACTAACAAAATGACTAACAAAATAATCATTTTTCTTTCTCTCAGATTTCTCAGTAAAATCAAGTACAATAAACTGTACAGATATTATTATGTCGAAGTTTTTCTCATTCTCATGCATAGGCTGTACAACAATGACTGATATGTGAAGTTTAAAATGCCTGGCTGATGACAATTGTTCACTTGTCTCTTTACTGCTCACCATTTTGTTTTGGCACAAATACAATAACAGAAATAAATACATGTGAATGAATATATTGTGCAGACTCAATGAATGAAAAGAAGTAGAGAAGAGAGAATAGAAATACACCTTCAGTCGTGTCCTAACAAGAATACTTGAAATACGACATGCATCAATACCTTACCTTTTTTTAATGTTATCATTCTTTTAACTTTGTTTCAATACATAAGTGACCAGTTTTATTAGATTTTTTCTATTGAAATCCTGAAAATGACAAAGCATTCAATGTATGTTTTAACAAGTACTAGTGTTGTGACAGCAGAACTATGTTATACTAAATGTGAACGCTCTTTCTGTTAGTGAAATATTTCCAAGTCTGATGATGGATTGATATCAGTCATGTAAAGAACCATTGAAAGCCAGTGAATACTGGACATTTGTTTCAGTATTACACACCCATGACTCCAGTGGGGATTGTTCTCGGGACCTTCAGGCTACGAGGCGACCTTGTATTATTATTATTGTTCCCTTGGGTTCCTAGTGGAACATAGGGCTTCAAATGCACGTCTCCACTTGCTTCTGTCTTCTGCTGTACTTTTCACCTGCATCCATGTTATTCCATACTGTTTCAGCTCCTCTTCACACGATCTCCTCCATGTCACCCTTCGACGTCCCACTCGCCGCGCCCCTTTCCGGTTCCACTCGAGCACTGGCCTGACGCGCGATGTCACCCAGCGGTCT
The DNA here is from genome assembly GCA_944472155.2 of Trichobilharzia szidati. NCBI lineage: Eukaryota > Metazoa > Platyhelminthes > Trematoda > Strigeidida > Schistosomatidae > Trichobilharzia > Trichobilharzia szidati. Next base: position 38,867,742 of record OX235276.1, on the reverse strand, counting down.
CCTCAGCGAGTGTCCAATCCATCCATCTCCACTTTCTCCTGCATATTTGTTGGGCGATCAGTTCTTGTTTTGTTTGTTCCCATAGTTTGTTTCTTGTTGGTGATTCTTTCAGGCCATCTGATCTTCAGTATAGAGCCAGCGAAGACAGTTGTTGACAAAGATCTGCAACAGGCTGTTGGAAATATTCTATGTGACCCGCCAAGTTTCTGATCCGTATAAAAGAACTGACTTGACGTTTGTATTGAAAATCCGAATTTTGTTGTTGATTCAGGCTGAGTAGTGACGAAGATTTCCAGATTGGTTTCAGATTGATCAATGTGTTTCTCGCCTTCGTGATTCTCAATTTGACATCCTGGTTTGTTCCTCCTGTAGTTGAGGCAATGCTCCCTAGATAAGTGAATGAAGTAACCTTTTTCAGATGCCTCCCGTTGATGGTGATTGGTGGTGGATGTTGCTGCTGCTGTTGTTGTTGTTGGTTGGTTATTTTCATATCATGGCGACCTTGTATACCATTCAGCAACACTGTGACGGAATAAAATGGCTGATATATCTTAACTTCTGTCGAAATCTTCGATTTTCAGTTCTACAGTTAACTAGTGTCATCGGAGAGTATTTTATTGTGGTAACTGGTATACATGTATATTCATGTTTCACACTGTATGGTGCCTATTAGCACAACTTATTTTGTAGGCAACTGACTATGTATTTTAATTTACAATTGAATCAAGTTGTTCGTTCTGTCAAACAAGAGAGCTTTATGCATTATCATAACTTGCTTCCATTGTTATTTTGGGCTTGATGCTTGAGTTTATATGATTTCTAGTAATTGGATGGTGGTTGTTGTAATCTTTTCATAATAAATGTATTAATTCAAATCTGTCAATAAACGTGGACACTAAATACCTATACTTATCAGTGAAATCTTCAATCTTTCAACAAATTCCAGAGTTGTTTGTGTTCATTGGCTACAATTTCAACCATTATAATTGAAAGAGAACGTTTAAGTCAGCAAAGAGGTCTCTTTTTGTAGTTTTTCATCAAAGCTGCACGGGTATTTAGGTGTTTGTTTATAAGAGAGATAAGACTTCATCACTGTGAAATTACTATGCAGATCTTACCACAAGATTATTATTTATTACTGTTTCCTTTAATTCCTAGAGAAACATAGGGCTTCAGCCATGCGTCTCCATTGCGTTCGGTTCTCTGATAGAGTCTTCATCTGGCTCCAAGTCTGCCCACACGCTTTCATCTCCTCTTCACATGACCTCCTCCAGGTCACCCTTGGACGACCAACTCGCCGCTTCCCTTTCGGGTTCTACTTGAGAAATGGCTTGTCTAGTGATGTCACTTGATGGTTTCCTCAGAGTATGGCCAATCCATCTCCATTTCTTCCTCCCTATTTGTTTCACAATTGGTTCCTGCTGTGTTGGTTCGCTCCCAGAGATCTCTGTTGCTGATCTTTTCTGGTCGGCCATCTGATCTTGAGCATTGAGCGAAGACAACTGTTGACGAAGGTCTGTAGTTTGTTTGAGATGCTCTTTATGACGCGTTGGCCAAGTCTCTGATCCGTATAGTAGCACTGACTTCACATTGGAGTTGAAAATCCGGATGTTATTTTTGATGCTGAGTGTTGTTGACCTCCACACGGACTTGAGAGTAGTGAAAGCTTGTCTTGCTTTTCCGATTCTTTCTTTGATATCCTCGTCAGTTCCGTCCACCTGTAGTTGAGACTATGCTTCCCAGGTAGGTAAAAGAGGTTGTTTCTTTCAGGTTCCTCCCATTTAGGCTGATCGTTGTCTGTTGTTGTTGCTGCTGTTGCTGTTGGCCAGGAATCTTCATTACTTCTGTTTTCTCTATGTTCACCTGAAGTTCTATCTTTGATGCTTCTTCTGCTAACTTGTTGCTCTTCGCAACAAGAAAACCTGGTGACAGATCAAACAAGAACTTATTGGCATACAGATATTTGGGAGGAAAGCGACATGGATTGTATATAAGTTGAGGAGACTGTTTAGTGACATAACGTTTTGAAGTGTATCACATTTTTAATGTAGTAATGCTCATTAAAAAAACACAAGACCCACATATTAAATATACTTTTAAGACTCTCTTATGATCATAAATTAAAGCTTGCGTATTGACACATAAGCGTAGCTAAAGGAATTGATCCTAAACGTAGGTGTCTAGGTGTTAGTTGTTTGGAAGAAATCGGGCTTCGGCGGGTGCGCCCTGCTGAAGAGTTTAAGGCTAGGACGAACACAGCCTTCCAGCACCCTCTGGTTTTCCAGTGGTTACCCTGTATGATATCACTCCGTCATCAAAATTGAAGCGAGTCAAATCCCTGCAAGCTAATTCTTGAGCATGAATCTTTCTTATTTCCTTTACTGTCTCTCAACGTTTTATTTTCATTCCCTGGATTCCAGATGTAACACAGAGCTTCAGACTTCTGAATTTTGAGCACTTATGGTTTTGTTTTTAACGAGATGGAGTAACTAGCTCCACCACCCATCTCCTGTCTTTTCCTGGTTTGCTGCTAGCTAGTAGACTAGGCGAAGTTTAGGAGGGCGTCAGCTGGGATCCACCCACGACTTCACAAGTTCTTCACACACACAGACACTGCTGGCCAGTAGTAAGCGGGGACAAGAGGAAGTGTTGATCCTGAGACCAGCAGCCCCACTCCGTGAAATCGACACAATTGCTACTGAATCTTCAGAGATCAAGTCAGAAGCCTTGGAGGGCGAAGGAATGAAAAACACATTCTCTTCAGTAATGACATATACACTACAACTACTTACCGTAAGACTAAAAACATATAAGATTCTAATTTGCACCATCAGAGAAAAAGTCTCTGTGTCATCGCCTCGATGTCAATGAATGCATTCAACGTATCAATAGCGTAAGCATTAACTTGTGGGGTTTTTCTAAACTTTTTAAAATTCCGCAACCAAAGACTGAAGACATGTTTTTCATAGGGTTACCTAGTTCCAATCTTTTCTAAAAGCATAAAATATAATAAATTACTCAATTGCTTTGGAGAAAATAGAATAAAAGTTTTTGAAAAAGTAACATTTTCAAAAGTTAGTTTGGAGGGATGTGATTTGTTTATGGTTTAATCACAGATGTCTTGTAACCAGAAGACCTTGAGTTCGAAACCCTGTGGGTGTACTGTCAATGACTCCAAAGCACTAACTAGGACGAAACAGATGTACTCCAGTACTCCAGTACTGGCTTTCGATGATTCTCTAACTAATATAAGTCCGTTGTCAAAGACTGCTAATCGCTTGCTTCATTCTAGTGTAGGGAAACACCACATCAAAGTGGAACACAATTTTATCAAACCTAATGCAACGTAAAGCTTTCAGGTTTTCCAGTTAATTAATTTGATTTTAGGGCGCAACTTTCAAATGGAACTATGCACACTGGAGTATTAGACTTTCGGCTTAACACTAGCCATTATCCTATGCTGCTTGTTAGGATATATTTTGCTTAAATTGACTGGTACCATCCAATCAGCTGTTTAAAAAATTCAAGACCAAGAGTCAGACAGAATGTTGTTCAAATAAAAGATATTGACTTAGTGAAGTGAAGTTATAGCTACTTTACAAAATTCTACTTCAAGCTGTAAGCTAACATAAGTTTCAAGGTCGTACTGTGTAACTATTTACTACTGATGAGGAATCCATGAACTACAATCCACAAGAATATGTACACTTTTGTTAGTGTACTTAAATCCATTTGCATAGAATAGACGTTGATTCCTTGAGACACTCATCTTCATAGAACTTAGAGACATGTAATTTACAGTGAGGACAAATACTCACCGGTGACATTGACTGGTTGTCGCTCTAAGATTACGAACTGGCAGGGGTTGGAATTCATTAAGCATTGAACTGGGTCCCAGTGGCTAAAATGGTTTACGAAGGTCCTGGGTTCGAGTCCTGGGGGTGAGTACGTACTGATGAAGAGTCCCGAAATAGGAAAAGCAGTCGTCTTGTACTCTAAGGTTTTCCAATGGTTCTCTAACCACTGTCAGCTCACGATCAAATCCTGTTACCAATCAAAACCCTGTAAACCAAAACTCAAATACAATGCATTTTAGAGTCTTGTCCATCAGAAGACTGAAAAAATAGCAGCTAAATAGGCACCTTTACTCTTGAAATTACTACGACGAGTTCAAAACTGTTTATTTATTTATTTTGAATAAGTAAAGTTGATTTTTTGTCCTTTTAACATTTCAAGCCTCAGGCCAGTAAGTTTGATATCTTAGTAAAATTTCATAACACGGAGTAGAGAACTAATGAATCTATAAACTCCACAGTACTGACGCGTACCCATCATTCAATGTTACTACCATAATAGGTGTCGGCGTATTGCATGTAAATACTCAGTATTAAAGTTTAAATGACCTGATAACTTGTTTCTCTAATGCCATGACCTTTAAGTTGTCATCATGAAATTCAAGAAAAAAAGCAAGAAAAGTAAACCATTTACAACATTTGTTTTGTTTTACATGAATCCATAGATATAGAGCTGCATTTTGATAAACTAAACAGTACAGCCATCATGTATTAAAAAAAACAAGAAAACATAATGGACCCAAATCTTTATAGATAAATCCTCTCATCACTTGTATTTCATATACAAATATATATATATATATATATGCGTGATGAGTATAATCAATAAGTAGCGTAATTTATTTTAAAAAGAATACACTGAGATTTCAATGATCAATAGAGAATATTCTAGTTAACAGAAAGGTAAATTAATGTAACACAGTTTAAGAATATGGACGATCTATATATTTATGTATAATTGTATGTATGTATTTATAGGTATCAGGTTCAAATTACTAATGTGAATTGAGCGAATTGAGAACAGTTAAACAATAAACAAAACAAAAGGAAAAAAAATTGAGGTGTATTCCATTTTTTAACGTTTCTATTTTCTCAACAAATTTCAAAATGAAAGCAGAAAAAAGTAAAATAAACAGTTTACAATTTAGCACGATAAAAAGTTGCAACGAAACATTTGGAAATGCTGATAGCTTAGAAAAAAGTGTAGGGCTGTTTTTCATTTAAACCAGTCATTACAATACAGAATGAATCTAATTTCATGTACAAGACGGATTGGTTTATTTTATGTGACACTCACAGATACACATACACACATGTGAAGTGACATTATTATTATGATTGTTTCAACTCTTCTTCACACGATCTCCTCCATGTCACCCTTGCACTGGCGTCCCACTCGCCACTTCCCTTTCGGGTTCCACTCGAGCTATGGCCTGACGCGCGATGTCACCCAGCGAGTGGCCTCCTCAGTGGGTGTCCAATCCATCTACACTTTCTCCTGCATATTTGTTGGGTGATTGACTATTGTTTTTGTTTTGTTTGTTCCCACAGTTTCTTGTTGGTTCTTCTTCTTTCCGGCGGCCATCTGATCTTCAGTATAGAGCCAGCGAAGACAGTTGTTGATAAAGGTCTGCAACAGGCTGTTGGAAATATTCTTTGTGACCCAACAAGTTTCTGATCCCTACGTATAGAAGAAGTGACTCACTTGACGTTTGTATTGAAAATCCGAATCATTTTGTTGTTGATTCAGGCTGAGTGACGAAGATTTCCAGATTGGTTTCAGGTTGATCAATGTGTTTCTCGCCTTCCCGATTCTCGATTTGACATCCTCGTTCGTTCCACCTACCTGTAGTTGAGACAATGCTCCCTAGATGAGTGAATGAAGTAACCTTTTTCAGATGCCTCCCGTTGATGGTGATTGGTGGTGGATGTTGCTGCTGCTGTTGTTGTTGTTGGTTGGTTATTTTCATAACCTCATCTTGTCTATATTCACCTGGAGTCCTGTCTTCACCGGCTGCTTCTTCGAACAGTTTGTCGGTTTTCGCTTGTAAGTCTTCGATTTTGTGTGACATCAAACATAAATCATCCGCGAAATCAGGTCTTCTAGGTTCTTCACGTCGGTCCAGGATATCCCTGTCTTCTCGTTTCCCACTGTCTGACGCATAATCCAGTCCGCCACAAGTGACATAATATTATATAATGTATCATATATAGACCTCAGTTAATTTTAACTCCTAATGACAATATATTAGAAAATAAGTGAAGCGGAGTGATGATAACAGTATCCGTCATCATAGTAATAAGATTCCACGACGGCCTGATTGAATCATTTGTTATTATCATTGTTCCCTTGGGTCCCTTGGGTTTCAACAGCATTTCTCCACTTTGTCCTATTTTTGGGACTTATCTTTAGCTGACCCCAAGATTGCCTTTAGGTTTTGATGTCCTCTTCACACGATCTTCTCCATGCCAGTCAAGGACTCACACCTATTCCTATTCAGGTTATTCGACGGTCTCCTCAGCGAGTGTTTAATACATCTCCATTTTCTCTTGCATATTTGTTAAGCAATAGGTTCTCAGTTGGTCCATTCCCAGAGTTGTTGCTTGTCTGCCATTTGACCTTTTATATGGAGCTGTTGATAAAAGTCTGAAACCTGTTAGAAATGCTTTTGTTGATACTCACGCCAAGTTTCCGAATTATATAGAAGAACTGGCTGATTTAACATTTGTATTGAAAATCCGAATCTTGTTGTTTATGCTGACTGAGTGCAGAAGATCTCCAAACTGATTTCACAGTGATAAAGCTCTGTCTCGCCTTTCCAATTCTGGCTGGCTGTGACATATTCATCCGTTCCACCTGCAGGTCAAACGGTGCTTCCTAGATAAGTGAAAAAAAGACGTCTTTCAAATTTATTCTGTTTATAGCGAGTGATTGGTTGGCTGTGTTCATCACTTGCGTCTTCTCTATGTTCACCTGGAGTCCTCTCTTCGCTGTCAACCAGCTTCTTCAGTCAGCCTATTGGTTTTTGCCTGTAGGTCTTCCAGTCTGTGTGGCATTAGACATAACTCATCCACGAAATCCAGATCTTCTAGAGTCTTCTTATTGGTAGTCCAACGTATTCCTGACTTCTCGCTCCCAACGCACAGTCTGACGCATAATCCAGTCCACCATAATTAGAAATAACATCGTGGGTGATAGTAGGCAGCCTTATCCAACTCCAGGTTTTCCCGGGCTACTTAAGAAAGACTATAACATATTATTCAGGATGTTAAAGGTTGTCAGCAGGGTAAGCAACGTGCCACTTAACCAACTTGTTAATATTCTGGTTGACAGGCACATGGACTCATGTGAAAAATGGGCCAAATCCATTTTATCTAACTCACACCACCCTCTTCACTTACAACTCTCCCCTTGCATCTCATCAGGTAAAACCAGAAGCCTAAATAGAAAACTATATGCTCGCACTAGCAAGTAAAATTACTCAACCATACCCTACTTAGCTCGTGTTCTGTGCGATGAAGAAAGCATTAGGCGTGATACCTATAATTCATTAAATAGTCAATAGAACAACTGAACCTCGTCTTTCCAACTCATATCATTTGTAGGTACAACATTTTCTTTCTTCATTTTCCTTTTCTCTTTTTTTTCTTTTTTCCGTTATGTTCTGCTTTGTTTCTTTCTTCCGCTTACGCCAGTAAATATGATAGCACCTACTTTTCTAACCCATTCAAACACTAATTCAGCTTTACCTTTGCTGCCGACATGCCAATGTGTTGTTGTAATAATGAACCGAGATTTCCTTAATCTATGTAGAATTCTATTTATTGATAATGTACTAACTGGATGCAATACTGTAGTAAAAATGCTGAGAATTCCATTCTGTATCACAAGTACTGTTTTGGAATAAAGCGAATTATTATTATTATTCAAACGCCTCTCTGAGTTTTATGGTATGGATCACCAAACATGTGGCACTGTCATAAAAGCAGCTGTTGAATGAGGTAGATAAGGACTTGTGGTAATTCTGCTCCATAGTGTTGAAGTTGTTTCCGAATTACTTCGTAGTCAGCTGTCTCGCTTAAATCACAGTGCTGCCTTAATTTCTATCCAACCTAATGCACAAAATCTTCTCTGTTTCTTTTTCTTTTGATCTTCCATTTATGTCGCTGTGTAACTAAATGTACTCACGCACATATTTATTTGGCTTTCAATTTACTGTTGAGCATTTCTCAAGGATGAGAAAAAAAATATCCAAAAGTGATTATTTTTATTCTCTATACCAAACGGTACTGAGTCACATGGTATAATTAAAGCTGCTATTTTACTTGTTGAGATTCTGGATGAAGAGAAGATATCATGCAATATAAAGTACATTGAAGGTTCTGTATGTTGTCTACAGTTCTTGACAAACAAACTGTTGTGTTTCTCATGTATATTCAGGTGTGTTGTGGATTGTACTGCAAAGGAATTCATTACCTTTACGTTAAACTATTCATCAGAATGTATTCGGTAATAATTTGTCAATAACATGACAGAACAGTAATTGAAAATTTACACAATGAATAGATTTCATATATTAGAGTTTTTAGTTTTATTAAATAAAGGGTATTTTGAGGTCTTACAATCTGTCAAAGTATACTGCTGATTATTTCATCTACGGCAAACTCAGTAATCGAAATATTCAGTGGAAATTGTTTCATTCTACATATATATTTGTGATGTTTTAGGTTGTTGTTGCCATAGAAGGTTTAGTATTTATTCGGTAGGCCTTCAGATCACCTCGTAAACGCATAAAAGTCCTAAAGTTTATTTAGCTGGTGAAACTATTACTCAGATATTTTAATTATTTATTAATCACTTTTCAAGTGTTGGTTTGTAGGGATTTGGTTGATTAGTTACAGGATTTTCATCATGAGCTGACATTAGATAGAGAACCATTGGAAAACCAGCAGGGAGTACTGGACAGCCAGTTTTTTCGTCCTATCTTGGGACTCTTCAGCAGTACGCACCCACCGGGGTTCGAATCCAGGACCTTCTGGTTACAAGGCGAGCTCGTATACCATTCAGCCACTGGGACCTGATCCAATGGCCCATGAATTCGAACTTCTGCCAATTCACGACACAGCGCGACCCCTAGCCAACGTCTTCGGTGAGTATTTGTCCTCACACCCGACCTCCTGCACCCTACTGATTACGACTTCTCACTAGAACCCCAGGTAACTACCTACCTGAATAGGGCCGGTTGCTAGTGAGCATCTCATTGATATTCAAGTGCTGGTTTGTTTGTTTGTGTTTGATAATGAGTCTGTAGGAATGACTGTGAATCGAGCAAGATACTGCAAATCCACAAAAAGTCTTGATGACAGTTTCCAAATCAATTGATTGTATTAACAATAGTAATAATAATAGTTTCATTATACATAATAAGTTTACACAGTATGCACAATTTTCAGCGTAGTTTATTGCATTATATTTCATCTTCATCCAGGAGTTTCAAGTGAGACAGCCATCTCCAATACGTTATGTGACGCGGTGATGTGACATCTGAAGAGTAAAATAATCTACCACGATATTTTTCTTTGGTCCCACATAAATACTCAGCGGTAGACTGCAAACCCATTAAAAATGTGTACAAATACATTCGGAGATACATTCGGAATGATGATAACAACAAGACCTAAAGACAACAAAAAATTCATTGTCTCAAATGGAAATTTAGTTAGCCCAGGGATTCAAGCAGAGATTCAAACATACAGATCCTTTAAAATCCAGAAAATTTTCAAGTATTGGTTTCGTAGGGAATTTTGTTTAATTGGTTGGTTGGAGGATTTCATCATGAGCTGACATCAGTCAGAGAACCATTGGTTCGAGTCCTGGCGGTGGGTACGTACTGATGAAGGGTCCCAAACCAGACTGACGAAACAGCTGTCCAGTACTCTTAGGTTTACCAAAGGTCCTCTAACTGATGTCAGCTCATGATGAAATCCTCCAACCGAATGTAGAGAAGACATATATTATGACACAAAATATTCAGCTCAGTTTTCTGTAGTTAATACTGTTTGTCTACGCCAGACATTGTGTTTCTACACTATGGTCCATCTTCATTAGTTAAAGACTGTTTTTCTGCATTTGTTATCTTAAACTAAAACATCTTTTTAAAGGGTTTGTTAGATTTAAAACTGTGCTACTCTTTATTTTGGTGTATGGTAAATAGCAATGAAGTTTAGAGTAAGTGTTTCGTCCTGTTTAGGACTCGTCAGCCAAGTGTGCCTGGTTGACAGTGTTCCCACTGAGAATCCCATTCAGTAACCATCGTTTCAAACACCAGGCTGCTTCGGCCACAATAGTCTTTACCATTTTTTCTTAAACAAGACTGGGTTTATGTCCTAAAATTCTCTTGATATGCTCGGATTTGTTTAACTAATCTAAAGAGAATTTTACTGCATCTTGTATGTGTAGAAACAGCATTTTTCCTTGCTACAGATGTGGATATAAAACTAAATCGTTCATAAAATTGAGTGAACTGATGTGCAGGTCATTCAATAGATAGATGAGCATATTTTTTGTTTAAATTCATTAAAATACAATTAAATAGAATTTAAGAGTCGTAGCAACGCATTTCGCTTATTATAATCATCATTTATTCCTAATTTAGTTTATTATTTGTTGAATAAATGGTTTTGCTATTTTCTTTTACATGTCTTTTACTACTCAGTTCACTCCGATTGGAACATAGGCCTTCGATCTTAAGCTCTGAATTTCCATTAGAGGAAGTGTTATTTTTTCCACCGAGTTGCGTCTTTAACCTAAGCCCAACCTTGCTTCTTTACTGGGATTACTATCTGTTAGGTGAAGTTTAGGGGTACATAGGCAAGGAATCGAACCCTAGATCACGTGCGTGGTTGGCAGGCATTCTGTCCGTGATCAACTGACTTTCAACTACTAGGATCTAAGCATTCTGATACTAGATTGAATTGTTTGGTAGCGCATAGCAGCAGAATCTAGGACACAAACACGTTTACTGACATCTGTGGTTCTGTTCTGTCAACTCTTTACGTATTCAACTTGGTAATGCTAATTGTCTCCATCCTCTGACTAACTAATTAAAGTATGTTGATACATTGGTACTGATATTGTTTTAGGTTACCCGTAGTTGACAACGACCAATACAATAACATGATATCCCAATATTCTGTCCAATTTATTTGTCAAGCACAAACGGGAAAAAAGAGTTATTTAAAGGTAGTGAATACTACTTAGTAGAAATGAATCCATGAAAGATGAAATAATTATGTGTGTTGTCGTAGCTAACTAGTGAGTTTAAATAATCCATGCCTTCAGTAGTAGCTTTCAAGGGGTACTATGACCTTTCTACTCTTTAAGTTGTGGCCGTCTAAACAGAGGACCTGACGGTGTGAGACACACTGAATAAGAAAAAACCTAATTTAAGATTACAGTTCATCCAAACAGCTAGCAAGAAATTGGGCAGTTTGAACCGATTCGGCCATCTGAAATGAGTCAAACAGGGTACACCAACTCTGGTGAGCTTGGCGCCAAACAAGTGAAACGGCCGTCCGGTGTTTAGATTACCTCTATCACATATTGTTGTCAGAATTACTTGGTTTCCAAAGGAAACCACGGTGAAATTTCACCACTTGACTAGTGAAGATTGCAAATCATGAATTTAACATAATAATGTATCATATCTTCATGTCATTACATCCCCTTCTTATTCCTTTTCACCGGGTTTCCTTCACTTCATTATGGCCTTTATCGTTTGTAAGTCTTCGTGATTTACTGATATAAGAATGGAACTTCTGCACTCTGGTGGAGTATAATTCCATTGTGGATAAAACTTATTTTAATAAAGTCTCACAGGGTTATACGGTAATATATACTGATGAAGTTTCGAACACAATTTATTGACGGTTACAATCATATCAAGTTAATCAAACAACTTTTTAACTTTTTTTATATGATTCCATTATTTCTCATATCTTGATTTGATTGGTAGTAATATTTTCCATATTTCTGGTATGAGTGATGAGTCATTTCTATTGCACATGTTGGGTGTATATTCTATGAGCAGGGATTCAGTAATCAATCTCTCTCTCTCCATCTACCTACATTACTTTTGAGATTTGTATCTCTGTTCCACCCCATTGTGTGGTTGCGTGTTAATGCATGTTTAAAAGTTGCTGAGCTCTTTTCTAAATGACTCATCTTCGTGAGGTCAATCATTCTACGGATTAGCCAAATTCTTATGTCCCTTCAATCTGGCTACTCCCGATCTACTAGTTTGACCTATGTTGTTGACCTAACTCACAGTCGTTGCAAGGTATTTTGTAAATTATACTATTTTGTTTAATTGGGTCCACCGGGTCCTTTAGCCTGCAGAGTTTGTCCTAACTGAGTGAGTTTGTAGATTTGATGCTACCCTGATTTCTGCTTTATTAGGATTCCTTCTACGTAGGGCTTCAGATGTCCACTCCTTATATGGTGAAACTGTAGATGCCTTATATTCTTTCTTATTCATGTTTCATTATTAGTTGCATCATTATTTTTTCCTTTTCTTTTTCTTTTGACCTTTTCCAATCTACCTAGTGAATTTTACAGGTTAGTAATTTGACACTTTGTGATTTATACTGAGCTTATGATGTTTCTGCTATTTGACTACAGTTCACAATATAGCCTCTTTATTTTATCACTACACCTGTTATCTGTCAGCCCTTAAACTTGCGTTCAGTGTGCCTTCATTTGTTTATTTAAATTTTGGAGTATTTTTATTACTCTCACACCACTGAACATAACTCAGCTTCCCGCTTCCACCCAAAGAAATTTATATTCCCCTGTTAGTCATCATCAACCAACTGACCTCAAGTTACATGACATGACCAGATATCATAGAAGCATCTGCACATGGAGCCGACATGTCAACCTGAAAACGAGCACTTCGGTCCAATCAATAGACGGGGAAATCTAAATTGAATTGAACTCATATATTCAGTTAACCATAAACACACTAGTATGTCACTCAGGTGTCTATTCACGTTTTATCTTCTTTTCTGAATGACTGTGTATTTTACATACATTGAACTGACTGACATTGTTAACTGACGGGCTATTATTCCATCTTATAAACGTCCTCTAATACAGTCTCTGATATAATTTCTATTTGCCCTTTACTGGCTATTTGTAATCCAATATTCATGGATTTATAATTGTACAGCCTGAAGAAGTTATTGATAGCAACCGTTCGCTCAATTATTATCTTGTTGCGACTACATTAAAGGGATAATAAATGAGTTTTCTTGCATAAATCATTTTCCATATTTTACGTCTTGACAATCTATTTCATCTTGGATAATGTAATTTCATAAAAAGTACTACAGACGTCTATAACATTCTTTGTATTCACCAGGGAAAAGCATTTCTCCCCCCACCCTCCCCACACACACAATACATGGTAGTTTTAGTGAATATCATATCGTTAAGGGATTCACTCATTGAAAAAATGGCATTAAAGACATGGTACGCCTTAGTTCGCACATTTATCAAGAACTTTTTAATATTATTATTATACTTCTAGGCTATACTAATAATACATGAGCACTTTACTAGTGGAGACATCATTTCTGTCTCAACTTGGTGGTTTAAAAAGAAATTAACCTCTTCAGAGAAGTTCCTTCATCGCAGCGTGGCTTCGTTGAAGTGATTAAAGACTGACATACTAATACATGGTAAATATTCATAACGTTTCAGTTTACAAGTCCATTGACAGTGTAAAACATATGGTCACTATATGAACAACACTACGAATTGGTAAGGTTCCTGTGCTCAGGATGCACAGATTGAATAAGCGAAATTAGGAATGCAGTCCTTCAGATTTCCCTCTTATCTGTAGAAGTCAAGCCTCATTTAAGAGACAACATTTCTCTAAATTTAATTCCGTCTCTTTCCGGGTGGAATATAGAGTTTGAAGCTTTAAGCTCTGGAATCTCATTACCGCTGGTTTCGTTTTTACGAGGTGGAACTGCCTTACCCCTTTTTCTGGTTTACTACCGGTTAGGTGAGGTGTGGTAGTCCGCCAAGCCGGCATCCGAACTCTCATCACGTCCATGGTTGGCGAGTATTCTAGCCCTGAACCACAGTCAACAAATATTCCGTAAATTATTACATGAAACCGGATACTATTTGATTGCTTCTGTAACTTGAGATCACTAGGATCAGCCTATTTTAGTTGTGCGGAAAGTTGTCTAATGATTTCACCACAAAGTGTTGCAGCCACACTATTCAGTAAGAGTTAATATCTTTGCTATAATATGATTGACTGACTGACTGCTTTCAACACAAAAGTTTGCACAGATGTGCAGCAGTTCAAGTTGCAACACTCCCTTCATGTAAGACACAAAGCAAGAGAGGAGAGTAAAGAGAGACTAATCGAAAGAGAGAAAATAAACAAAAGTGCGAGGAAAAAAGAATAGTAGTCAGGAAGAACAGTGGAGTTTTATTGTATATGAAAAATCACGAAGAGTGAATAAATCTGCGCCATTGACAACAATTTTGAGCTATACCACCAAATAACTTCCAGCCACTGGTTCTTACCATTCCGAGGACCCCAACCAGGGTGATTCAAACTTATTGTTAAAGATTTCGTGAACTGATGTCATTCTTTTTGGTTTGACCACCACTAGCTCTTTTTCAACCTGACTCATCCTATGTCAGCTAACATCACCTGTCGAGGGAGGCGACGGCTAGGCATACGTAACACATATCCTAACTATCTCAATCGATGTAACTTCCCAACCTCGTCGATTGATTTTCCCTCCCTGTCTAGCACTCAACACCTAACCATAGTATTACTCTCCACAGTATACCACCTAACACAGAAGATAGAGCGCAGACACCTTTGATCAAAGATAGCTGGTCTTTTCATGTCTTCCACTTTCAATGACCATGTCTCACAACCAAAAAAGAAGATGGGGTGAGCTGCTGAGCAGTGCACTCGTCCTTTGTTCGATAGTTGGGTATCACAATAACAACCACAACAAGGTCAAATATATTGTTTATGATCCCTGAAATCGCATAACTTACCAATGGTTAAAGAATTTAACTTTATGCTTACTTTTTTAACAAAGATCTGAAACAGATTAACAATCAGCATTTCGTTTACTTTGTCTTTATCACTACTCCTATTTCATTCCTTATTCACATACTTTATACAGTCAAATGTAGCTCAAATATTCTGCCTAACCTTGTCAAGTGTATTAAAAGAAATGCATCAAGTTCTCATTATTGGAAATTGAACAATTTAAGTAGTACTGTACATTTAAAGCATTTATTTTTTTTCTGAAGTAATCAGAATAATTTTAAACATAATGATGTTATCAAGCATAGCGGTATTACTAACCATAAATACTTTATCTGAGTTATGTATGCATCGTTATTAATACATGATAACAATTATTTAACAGATAAAGAATGAACGCATTATTTGAATAATCAAAAGTGTTCAAACCATCCTTGTCAAGTATAGTAAAAGAAATGCATCCAGTACTCATTATTGGAAATTGTACATTGAATACAACTATGCTAATAACATCATTTCAAAGATTAACTTGATTTTTCAATCTAAATATTTGTTGATGACCAATTTTATGGTGTGAATATTAAAAAAAAAGGGAGGTATGGCTGTACCTTTTTGTTTAGTAAACCATCTGTTCATGTTGCCTTCTGTTTCTTTAAAATGAATCAAAATTCATTAAAAAGTTGTATGACTGAGAATAAATGATCCAAGTGTTGGTTTGCAGTGATTTGATTGGTTACAGGATTTTCATCATGAGCTGACATTAGTTAGAGAACCATTGGAAAACCTGAGAGTACTGGACAGCCAGCTGTTTCATCCTAGTTTGGGACTCTTCAGCAGTACGCACCCAACGGGATTCGAACCCAGGACCTTCTAGTTACAAGGCTAGCGAGCTCGTATACCATTAAGTCACTGGGACCCGATCCAGTGGCCCATGAATTCTAACTTCTGCCAATTCACCACATAGTTCGACCCCTAGTCAATGTCTTCGGCGAGTATTTGTCCTCACACCTGACCTGCTGTACCCTACTGGTCACGAATTCTCACTAGAACCCCAGGTGACTACCTACCTGAATAGGGCAAGTCGCTAGTAATGATCCATTAGAATTCGATGACTAAGTTTGCATCTATATAGCTTGTTTAAAATTAAGATTGAAAACACGAATATATATATATATATATATAATGTATATTTTTGATTGGATACTAGTCAGTAACTAGTGCTATGTGTCTTGTCCTATCTTTGATGCCGACTGAATTCTATCAGTCAATCCTGAAATGTGGCCACCAGGCTAGGTGGGGCTTTCCATCACGGTGCACTGTGAACTATTGGTATTAGATGGTCGGAAGCTTCACCATTAGAATTCAATCTGGACCAAAGAAAGGACTAGACACATCATACTAGTTACTAGATTCCAATGAAAGTATCCACTACAGTCCTACAGGAAGTCAATCGCTAACCCGAATAGCTCAGTGATTACGTCTCTGACTGCAGCACTGGGTGATGTGGGTTTGAATCTCAGAAGGGACATGAGTTCTTTTGAGGTTGCAGATACGCCTTACTGACTGGTGAGTGCCAACTGGCACGAAACCTAGGTCCAAGTCTGGGATTGCTTCCGATTGCCTTCAACCATCTAATACATACGTAGCCAAGTTAAACTTTAAGCACCAGTAAGTACCAGTGGAGTGCGACTGCACCAGTGACCTTGAAAGGCTTATTGATCAAGTTAATGAATCCTGATAAATAATACTGTAATCATGAATAAAACATGATAAATGAAGTGTCATGTTATTAAATGCGATGTCTGGCAAGTTGCAGGTTAGGTTTAGGAAGGATTGCATTAAGGCTTAGGCTAAGGACAGGTTAGGGTTAGGTTAACCTAATGACGTTAGAGTTGGTGCGAGTTAGATTAGGGTTAGTTAGGGATATTTTCACGTTATGAAAAGATTAAGGAAAGATTAGGGCTATTGTTAGGTTTAGAAGACTGGATAATTATATGCGCAAAATGTGGTTAAATTACTTTGTTGATAATCCAATCCAAAAGTGAGAGGTAATTTTGTCACACGTTCAGAGGAAAGTATCCTTTGTAACAGTTTAATGCCTTTCATGAATATTTGTACTTTATCCACAAAAGTCGCCTTTACCGTGTGGTTGGTGCATTCAAGGTCATCTGTCCGTTGGTACTTATTGGTGCTTAAAGTTTAACTCAGCCGGCAAGGTTTCAGAGAGTGTTGGCTGGGATTCAAACTTCAGACTACATCGGTAATCGGTTAGATCTCTAACACTGGAAAATGTTTCAAGAATATTGTCGAAAAATCTCTCATAATAATTACTTAAATTTATAATGGAATCGATTTCATCAAACTGACGAAAAAAACAACGACAACAACTGAGTAGCACGAAACAAAGACACCCTTATAAAAATAATAATTTCATCAACATATGTGTTGAAAGAAATGCACTCACATGCAAACGAGTAACATTCAATTTGCAGTCTATGTGATTTAATATACACAATAAAAAAGAAGACGTTTTCACATGTTTGTTGTATTTATTTCAATACTTTAAAAAAAAATTGTACCATCCATGTAGAAGGTGTTTAATCGGTGTTTTTTTATACAGTGAAAGTTTTAATTTGAAAATGGCTCAGTTTGGGGTGTAATTTCATTACAATTTCCTTCTGTAACACAATATGTGGCCACAACACAACTTGTGATCTGTTTGACCCTGTATTATTATTATTGTTTCTTTTAATTCCTAGGGGATAATAGGACTTCAGCCATGCGTCTCCATTGCGTTCGGTTCTCTGCTAGAGTCTTCACATGGCTCCAAGTCTGCCCACACGTTTTCATCTCCTCTTCACATGACCTCCTCCAAGTCACCCTTGCACTGACGACCAACTCACCGCTTCCCTTTCAGTCGGGTTCCACTCGAGCAATGGCTTGTCTAGTGATGTCACTTGATGGTTTCCTCAGAGTATGGCCAGCCAATCCATCTCCATTTCTTCCTGCCTATTTGTTTCACATTCGGTTCCTGCTGGGTTGATTCGCTCATTGACAGAGGTCTCTGTTGCTGATCTTTTCTGGCCGGCCATCTAATCTTGAGTAGTATTGAGCGAAGACAACTGTTAATGAAGGTCTGTAGTTTGTTTGAGATGCTCTTTGTGACGCGCAGTGCAAGTCTCTGATCCGTATAGTAGCACTCACTGACTTCACATTGGAGTTGAAAATCCGGATCTTATCTTCGTTTTGATGCTGAGTGCTGTTGACCTCCACACAGACTTGAGAGTAGTGAAAGCTTGTCTTGCTTTCCTGATTGTTGCTTTGATATCCTCGTCAGTTCCGCCTGTAGTTGAAACGATGCTTCCCAGGTCGTTAGGTATAAGAGGTTACTTATTTCAGATTTCTCCCATTTATGGTGATTGTTGTCTGTTGTTGTTGTTGCTGTTGGTGGTGTTGCCCAGGAATCTCCATCACCTGTTTTCTCTATGTTCACCTGAAGGCCTATCCTTCTCTGGATTCTTCTTCTGCCAAGTTGTTGCTTTTCGCTTGCATATCTTCCAGTTTGTGGGAAATCAGACACATATGATCGGCGAAGTCCAGATCCTCCAGGTTTTTTGTGTGAGTCCATTTTATGCCTGTTTCCTCATTGCCGCTGTTTGTCGCATTATCCAGTCTACTGCAATCAGGAAAATCATTGGCGATAGTAGGCAGCCAGCTTGTCTTACTCCTGTCCTCACTTGGAAGGATTCCGTGAGTTTCCCGTTGTGGATTACTTGGCATGCAGCATTGTCATACAGCTGTTGGATGAAATGAATAATATATAAACCCTGTAAATCACTCAAAGTAAGCAAGTAAAATTGCTAGATGAAACAAACTACTATCTGCTGCGAATAGCTGTTCGTTGTCTTCGCTTATTAATGGCTGTGATAATGGCTGTATGAAAGCCGCGTGGAGTGAAAGCTGTTTCAAGCACTCAATTATTATTTTTTTCTTTTATATGGCTTTTTGTAAGCTAAACCTGTTTGGCGGAGTGGTTTACTGAGTTGCCTAGACCTGCTAACTGCACCATATATTAGTGATGAATGTTACGTGACATTCACCAACGTCTACTGTGAGATCAACTCACCAATAACACCGTATGTATTGTTGGTTTAGCAGCGAAAGTTCTCACAAACCGGCTGTGGAGTCAACGTTCAAAGCCCCGACCTAATCTGTCAGTAAGCCTAAAAAGAGAGAGATAAGGATGGTCGTGATCTGTTATGCAATAGGTTTTACTTTCGAATAAAACCACGGTGAAGAAACGTTTCCATTAAATCTCAGTGTTTCTGTTAAATTTTGACATATATATAAGCAAAACCTGATTTATCAATGCTATTATCAATGTTTTAGTAATACTGG
This sequence comes from Trichobilharzia szidati, assembly GCA_944472155.2. Lineage (NCBI taxonomy): Eukaryota > Metazoa > Platyhelminthes > Trematoda > Strigeidida > Schistosomatidae > Trichobilharzia > Trichobilharzia szidati. The sequence continues at coordinate 38,848,400 of OX235276.1, read as the reverse complement.
AAAAGTATACCACAGTAATGAAAGTAATTTTCATCATGAAATGAATAATTTCCGCTTAAAGATGCAGCACACTGGACGCAGGATGTTAAAGGTTGTCAGCAGGGTAAGCAACGTGCCACTTAACCAGCTTGTTAATATTCTGGTCGACAGGCACATGGACTCATGTGAAAAATGGGCTAAATCCATTTTATCTAACTCACACCACCCTCTTCATTCACAACTCTCCCCTTGCATCTCATCAGCCAAAACCACAAGCCTATACAGAAAACTATATGCTCGCACCAGCAAGTACAAAACTCAACCATACCCTACTTAGCTGGTGTTCTGTGCGATAAAGAAAGCATTAGGCGTGACACCTATAATTCATTAAATAGTCAGTAGAACAACTAGATCTCGTCTTTCAAACTCATATCATTTGTAGGTACAACGTTTTCTTTCTTTCTTTTCCTTTTCTCTCTCTTTTTTCCGTTATGTGCTGCTTTTTTCCTTTCTCTCGCTTACGCCAGTAAATATGATAGCACCTACTTTTCTAACACCTTCTAACACTGTTCAGCTTTAGCTTTTCTACCGACATGCCAATATGTTGCTGTCATAATGAACTGAGATTTCCTTAATCTATTTAGAATTCTATTTATTGATAATGTACTAACTGGATGCAATACTGTAGTAAAAATGCTGAGAATTCCATTCTGTATCACAAGTACTGTTTTGGAATAAAGCAAATTATTATTATTATCATTATCCGAACATCATGACTAGTGTAGAGTATGCTACCGTACGCACTCTGGATAGAAATTTTATATGTCGTGACTTTGTCTTACCACAATCAGTGTAGGGTACCTCAGATAAGTGTCTATGTTAATACCTTTGGATAAAATATCCTCACTTGTTTTTGACAGAAAATCATCAAAGATTTCCAAGCTGTAGTTATTCGTTTAACATCGAGTAATAATAATAATAATAATAATTTGCTTTATTCCAAAACAGTACTTGTGATACAGAATGGAAGTATATAAGTAAGTATATAAGGTTGTCAAACTGATAATGAAACATCTGTCAACAGACCCCGTCGGTGGCACAGTGGTTAGGACTCTCGCCGACCATGCACATGGTTTGGGGTTCGATCTTCTGCCGACGCACACCTGATATCTATGGTCGGCCTGAAAAATTTGGGCTACCGATATCATATGCTGAAAATTCCATACCTGTACCAAAATATAGGGTGTGGAATCAAGCTGTAATTAAAAAAATGCACAGACGGCAAAGTTAAATTTTAAGCATCACTAACTACCAATCAGTGAATTACCTGGAATGCACCAATCACATGAAGGAGGCATTTTTGGTTAAGGAAAACATTATTGATATAAGTATAAAACTTGGGCACTGTGGTAGAGTATAATTCCATAATGGATAAGAATTTATTTTGATAAATCACACAGTGTAGTACAGTTATATTAACTGATGACGTTTCGAGCACAAACTATTGCTCATAATCATATCAAGTTGATATCATCATATCAAGTTGATATCATCATATCATATCAACTTGATATGATTATGAGCAATAGTTTGTGCTCGAAACGTCATCAGTTAATATAACTGTACTACACTGTGTGATTTATCAAAATAAATTCTTATCCATTATGGAAGTAAGGAAAACATGTATTTATGAAAGAAATGCCTACAAACTGCTATATAGAATGCTTTTCTCTGGCATGTGATAATAGCATCTTCCAGTTCAACATAAGAGTATCAGTTCAAAAGTTACATCACATTCTGTACATATACTCATCTAAATGACTATAAAGGACATTCTCTTGAGATCCGTTAACGGCTCTAATCCTGTTTTTTAACCTTCCCCATAAGCCTTCTGTAGAATTGGTGTGTGCTGGTACCACTGAACTATTTAAACGGGACTATTTTCAGTTTCAGCAGCTTTACCTCTCTTACAGGCTATTTTAAAACCCAGTAATTACAAATATACAAAGTCTGGAATAAGGACAGATAGGACCTGGCAAAAAATATGTTCTTCCAAAATGTTGGAATTATCACCTTCCCTTCCCTCACAATAACTAACTCGTCTTAAACAAATTGCACAACGATGCACATATCCGTCAACTGACCTAATGAAGCTTTTTATACTCATGACACCGCCACATGAACAAATCCTTCCCTTCCAAAGCAACCCTATATCCAAGCAATACTGGAAACTGCTTGTCCTCACCAAAATGGAATTATAACTGCGTTAGAGCGGGCATTTGACTCGAATCAAGCGGAATAGAAGCTTCAACTCACGTGGATGAAACGCACTAGACTATTCAAGGTCATTCGCTGATTGGTAGTCAGTGGCGTTTGAAGTTTAACTTGGACTCACAGACATATGCAATGATATCAAAGACGAAGCAGAACAGTTATTCCACCATTGCCCCGCCATTTACCTTTGTCTCCAAATCAAACATATTCGAAAGACACATATGAAGAAGGTGTAGCATAACAAGTTCCACGTGTGAATTATGATCTGAAAGCGCTTAGTTTTAAATTTTTAGTGAGAAAACAGATTTTGTACTCATTTTGTATATTATATAAACTCTGTTGTCGATGGACTAGTTGAACTGAGACTTATTCACATTGACCTTATAAACAGAATATTATTACTTTTCAAATTTATATAGATAAAGAGAAATATAGAAGAAGAAAGGCTACTTCTACCTATTTTTCGATCATAGAATATCACCAATGATATTCCATAGGAATAAAAGTAAAGCATGCCACCAAGAATTTCATGAAGTTTAACACGTCAATAGGAAAAAGAAAATAAAGCAAATTCAACGATATTCCCTTTCGTTTGGTTAAATGCAAACATTGAAGTGTATCCAGTGGACTGAACCCGATTAAAATATAAAAAAAACATGGAACTTGTGTTTCAACGAAGTTGTAGGGATATGTCAATTATAAAATCTTGAGATTTCAGTTGTTGGTTTTCAGGGAATGATTTGATTGGTTACAGGATGGATCGAAAGCTGATATCAGTTAGAGAAGAACCACTGGAAAACCTACAGGGAGTACTGGAGAGTCTTTTCATCCTAGCCTGGCGTACACCCACCCAGGGACTTCCGATTACTAAGCGAACTGGTAGACCATTCAGCCAATTGGATCTCAACCAGTGGTCAATGAATCTTGAGATAAAGAGCCTAGCATTTTTGATGTGTATGGATGTGTGCATAGAATAGATTTAGGTATTCTGATCTCAATAGTGTTCATGAGAAAAGACGATTCATTAACTTTATAACTGTAATGATTACTTTGATTAGTTGATTCATCAAAAACCAACTGTTTTTATTGAACACTACTAGTAACTAGTGTGACGTGTCTCGTCCTTTCTTTTTGGTGCAGACTGAAATCTACCAGTCAGTCAGGTATGTAATATGGCCACCATTCTAGGTAGCTCACCATCACGGTGCACACTGATTCGATGATATTAGATGGTTGGAGGTAATCAGCAGGAAGCCTTAATTGCCCGAATAGCACTCAGTGACGCGGGTTTGAATCTCAGAAGAGACAATGAGTTCCTTCGAGGTTGCAAATACGCCTTGCTGACTGACTTGTGAGTGCCAACTAGCACGAAACCTAGGTCCAAGGTTAGGCTTCCTGTAGCCGATTGCCTCCAGCCATCTTATATCATCAAAAACCAACTGTGTTTGTATCTTCAGGTAAAAGCCAAACAGGAGCATTTCAGTAAGTGTATGCTATTAAGCATTCCATTGATTGCAAGTGACTGAAAAATAGACTGACTCTTGCTTACTTCTTAACATGAAATAGTTTAGTTACTCAATAGGTCACTGAAGAAAGAACGAGTGGATAAAGGATTATTTATTTATTATTATTTACTTTTCCCTTGGGTTCATAGTGGAACATAGGGCTTCAACTGCACGTCTTCACTTGCTTCTGTCTTCTGCTCTACTTTTTCACCTGCATCCATGTTAATCCATACTGTTTCAACTCTTCTTCACACGATCTCCTCCATGTCACCCTTGGACGTCCCACTCGCCGCTTCCCTTTCGGGTTCCACTCGAGCATTGGCCTGACGCGCGATGTCACCCAGTGGCCTCCGCAGCCAGTGAGTGTCCAATCCATCAATCTCCACTTTCTCCTGCATATTTGTTAAACAATTGGTTCTTGTCTTGTTCGTTCACATAGTTTCTTGTTGGTGATTCTTTCCGGCCCTCTGATCTTCAGTATAGAGCCAGCGAAGACAGTTGTTGTTGATAAAGGTCTGCAGCAGGCTGTTGGAAATGTTCTTTGTGACACACTGGCCAACTTTCTGATCCATCCGTATAGAAGAAGTGACCCACTTGACGTTTGTATTGAAAATCCGAATTTTGTTGTTGATGCAGGCTGAGTGACGAAGATTTCCAGATTGGTTTCAGGTTGATGAATGTGTTTCTCACCTTCCAGATTATCGATTTGACATCCTCGTCCGTTCCTCCTGTAGTTGGGACAATGCTCGCTATATAAGTGAATGAAGTAACCTCCTTCAAATCCCCCTCCGTCTTGTCTATGTTCACCTGGAGTCCTGTCTTCTCTGGCTGCTTGTTCGACCAGTTTGTCGGTTTTCGCTTGTAAGTCTTCGATTTTGTGTCACATCAAACATATATCATCCACACGCGAAATCCAGGTCTTCTAGGTTTTTCACGTCTGTCCAGGATATCCCTGTCTTCTCGTTTCCTACTGTCTGACGCATAATCCAGTCCACCACAATTAGGAATATCATTGGTGATAATAAGCACCCTTGTCTGACTCCTGTGTTTACTCCAAAAGCCTCGCCGAGTTTTCCGTTGTGTATGTTTAAATGTATTGACGACCTTTTCACTGTAATTACTCATCAAATAAAACATAGATATGTTGTCTTCATTTATTCTCTTCAACTGACAGATTCAAACTGTAAAGAAACAAGAAATCCTTAATGTTCAGAAGCGTTTCATCATGTCAGGTGAAGAATTTAATGAGAAAACTGCTGCCTTACTGAAGCCAGCTGAACTACCAAAGGAAATGAATATTGAGGTAAGATTAAATACATGTATATACATACATATATGTTGAATTAGTCTGTTGCTCATGCTCAAACTGAAAGTTTTAGTAACGCTGTAGTATTTTAAGACAGTAGCTACAAGACAGAAGCTGGAGCTGCCGATTAATACTGCACTGATAACGTCCTAAATTCCCTTCAGTCATGGAATAGTTCGGTTATCTTAGGTATGATGATAGTGATGATGAACGAATATTTTGTTTGATTTGTTAGAGGATTTCATCATGAGATGTCATCAGTTAGAGAACCATTGTGTAAAACCTGCAGGGAGTACTGGACAGTTGTTTCATCAGCCCAATTTAGGACTCATCATCGGTACGCATCCACCGCCAGGGTCCGAATCCAGTGCCTCCTGGTTACAAGGCTAGCTAGCTCGTAGACCATTAAGCCACTGGTTTTCTAACTGATGTCAGCTCATGATGAAATTCTCCAACAAATCTCACATATCAATGAGATGCTCACTAGCGACCGGCCCTATTTCGGTAGGTAGTTACCTAGGGTTCTAGTGAGAAGTTGTGACCAGTAGGGTGCAGCAGGTCGGGTGTGAGGACAAATACTCGCCGAAGACATTGGCTAGGGGTCGCGCTATGTGGTGAATTGGCAGAAGTTAGAATTCATGGGCCACTGGATCGGGTCCCAGTGACTTAATGGTATACGAGCTCGCTAGCCTTGTAACTAGAAGGTCCTGGGTTCGAACCCCGATGGGTGCGTGCTGATGAAGGGTCTCAAACTAGAACGAAACAGCTGGCTGTCCAGTACTCCCAGGTTTTCCAATGGTTCTCTAACTAATGTCAGCTCATGATGAAAATCCTGTAACCAATCAATTCCCTACAAACCAACACTTGAAAATCTCACATATGTTTGTTTGCATTTTTAATTTAGAAGGGAGGTAAGTGAAATTCTTTTTGCCTGAGATGAAGTTCACTTCTGATCAATGACTTTATTCCCATTACCCATCAGCTGACCTGCTAAACCGGTTATTCAACGACAAATACTCGAAGTAATGTAACTTTAGACTAATTTACCTCATTTATTATGTGTCTGATTATGTAAATGCATAAAGTAATGATTACTTCCATGGGAGTGACCTGAAATATTTTGCTTTGACGATATTTTGTGTGAGTAAAGTGGAGTCATTGATGAGAAAATTTTCAGTTCTGTTATTGTATCTATATACGGATTCTATAGAGAAATCTCAAGCATTGTCGGGTTAGTGATATGATTTTCTCTGCTGAAGTATTTATTTGCAAGCGAATGCATAATGAACTGAGGCTGTCGAAGGAAAGAACGAATGTATAATTAAATGGGAGTCATATTAAAATTCTTTCCCTG